>JABUIW010000209.1:199756-225829 GCA_013363375.1 Menidia beryllina
AGGAATCGGTCCTTGAAGTATATCGTCGTAGACCAAGGCAAGGTCCTGGCAGTGTGGCTGATAAGTCGAAGGATTCTGAAGATATTCATGTGCAAAACCTTAGGTTGTCCAAATCGTTAGACTTTGCTTACATTTTGTCAAAGTTCACTACCTGTGCTTTGGGCATTATTCCTGGTTGGACAGGGTTTAATATAGCCTTGACCAACGGTCAGACTTGTGAAAAATCTGTGATCTATTACCTTCTAGTTATCGAATCAAATGAAAGTGATTTTTATGAGTAATAATTTCTTTGTGTTTTCTATTGTTTTCTATTCTATTGTATTTTCTATTCTCAAGTCGTAACAACCTGAAGTGATCCTCAAAAGTTTAATATCTCTTGCTGGGTCCAACAAAAGTCATTGTTTAAAAACATAACATCTTTGTGCCTAGTTTTCATTGTTCAAATTTTACCTGTGTTTCAGTTATTTCCGAAACTTTTGCTTCCAATATTGTAACTGGTCTACTAAGTGATAAAATTCACACCACTTTTCATAGTTATTTGTTAACCAGACACAAAAGGATATCTTTTTCTTAAAGTTTTTCAATAGAAAATTCAAAGAATTGCAGTTTTCATGTGCAATAAAGATATATTTTGGGAGATTGTGAAGTTGTTAAAAAGTGTATGTTTTCATTTAGAATAACTCCTTACTTAAAGCACGCAGAACATTGCCGCTTTAAAAGCTAAGAGTAAGTATGAATGTCTGTAGGAATCCAAAATTTGAGTACGATCGCCTTAATATTAAAAAAGTTACAAGGGTTTGAAAATGGTAGAAGACCCAAAATCGTCACTTTTTTGGGTAAACTGCCACTTTTGGCACTCATTTTCTCAAATACTGGCAGGAATCTCACGGAGAACTTTTTTTCCCAGCTCGAGTACATATTCAAGATTGGAAAACTGCAATCGAAAAGTAGTCCCCAGGATAGTGGAGCGAAATCCTATTTCTAGCCACATTTTGAGCTTCAGCCTATGGCCTACTATAACATACTCTTTTTATGTGTTGTTCCACAAGGGTGAAATGACCCACCATCGCGAACAGGGGCATCCCTGTCTATCTTCAAGAAACTCTTGAAAACCAAGCCCTTCAGATAGCATGTCCTCCCCAAACTTTTACCCTGTACCTCCCCACCTTTATGCACTTCCCTTTGTCTTTTCACTGTCACCACTGTTAGAGTTTGACCAGTGATTTTCTTGTAGGTACCTTATTGTCAGGTTGAAGATGACTGTAATGTTGTATCTTCATTGTAAGTCGCTTTGGATAAAGGCATCTGTATACTGCATAAACATAAACCACATTTGGAAATGAAGCCACATTTGTTCCAATTTAAGCGATATTGGCATTTGAAAGGATGGCTCAATCACAATTCTAAACAAAGTTATTAATCCTGAACCCCAGGTGCATCTGATTGTCAGATTAAAATACATCCACAAAAAATAAAAAATGTATTTCATTAAAAATGCTCAGCTTAATTGTCTGTACCCTGTAAATAATGGGTTGTGTAGAGGATTTTATTCAAATAACAGAAAATGTCAGCAGTGTGTGAAGATTTTTTTCTGTGAAAGAAAAACTATCAGTAACAGTAAAGGTTTGAATTCAACTTTAGTGTAGTTTTTGTTCTAGTAAACATGCAGTGGAGTTAGGCCGTGGGCCAGAATCTGTACGACGTCTCCTTAAGCAATTCCGTGTGAGCTTTTAGGGGGCAACTTTCTTTCACTTGGATAAATTGCTAGAGACTACAGTGATCTTAGAACGCCAATGATCCCACCCTTTCACTTCCACATTAATTAGTTATAGTCGATTAAAAATATAATTTGTTCCGCCGTAATCTAAGAAATCGCGAGATATCGCGAGATTCGAGTTTTGCCTGTAAGCCAATCAGATGCCTGAATCTCAGCGCGAGAGCTCGCTTATTTAAATATGGCAGCGCCCGTGAAATGCTTTTTGCACTTGTTTCAAGACGAAGAACGTCCAATTATTTCATTTTCTGGAGCCTGTTTGCGGCGATTTATTGAAAGTTGCAAGTACTTGATAGACCTGGATGGCAGGGAGAAAGAAATAGCCGAGACTTTCTCTCAGTACACAGTTGAGTCGCCGAGGAAGTGCTACTCGAAGTACACGGACAAAAAAATGAGGAGAGCAAGTAAACGTATTGTACGCGAGCGAACACGAAGCACTCCGTTACTGTGATCATGAAGAAACTGATACAAGACTTCTACTTCATACAAAGCATGCTTCTTTGGAATATAAAGATATTGTTATCTTCAGCCCAGACACTGATGTCATGGGGGTTTAGGTTGTGTGCATTGTTTTGAGAGTACTATCTATTTTAAGACAGGGACTGGCAACAAAACTCGTATTGTTAATATTTCTCATCCAGCAAGTCTTCATGGTCCAAAGAAAGGTAGAGCTCTTGTTGGTCTCTATGTTTTTTCTGGATGGGACACGTTGAGTGCCTTTTCAAGGGAAAGGAAAAGTTAAAGCCTTAAGGCTGATGCTTGAATCAGAGCCAGCTGTTAATTGCTTTAAAACTATTGGGAAAAATTGGGATGTTGATGATGAATTGTTCCTTCAGCTTAAAGAATTTGTCTGTCACTTGTTTGGACAGAAAAACTGTAACCGGGTTAATGATGCCAGGTTTAAAATGTTCTCTTCTCTGTAAATCAGATACATCTTTTCCACCAAATGAGGATTGTCTTAGACAACATTCTAAGCGAGCTGCATACCAGCCAGCAATTTATAGAAGGTGTTTCGACCAGTTTATTAACGCCCCTTACCCAGAAGGGCATGGCTGGTCCTATGAAGATGGAGTGCTCTCCTATTGTTGAATGGAAAATCCCCCAGCTCCGTCTGATGTCACGATATCTTGCAAGTGCAAGAAAAATGCATGTGCTACACAAATCTGTTCATGCAAGAGGGGTAATTTGCCATGTAGTGACCTCTGCCGATGTGTTAACTGTGCAAACTGTCCTGCTAAGATTGAAAATGAGAATGATGTGTAAGGGATATATTCAAATGATAATGAGGACTTGGATGATTCAGATGATTCAGATAATGTTTTCCATATATGTTGTAAGTTTTTGATGAAAATATAAAAAATATAAATATGAAATGTCTGGATTTAAATAATATGATGTAAATATGATATGTTTGGATTTAAATGGTATGATGTCACGAGGAAAGTTTAAGATCGAAATAATATAACTGAAAATATGAGAGGTTCAGATTTTTATATATAAATATGGATCCCTAGTTAGTTTTTATTGACAGTGAAAATGATATATAATTGCATTTTTTATAGCAAGGTTTACTTGTGATAGTAAGGCTTTACTCAACTCAATTATGTTGTTTTGATTATTTTTTAGACTGAAAGTACCCTATATTGTTTTTCTCTCATTACGTTAATAAATGCAATATGAAGGAAAGTGAAGTGTCAGTTTTTCAATAATTAAATTAATAAGAAATTATTTGGACAAAAAACAAGGTTTTTGCATAATAAATCATTGTAATTTGTGAAAATAAAGTGGAAAATATGTAGTGGTTCAGGTTCAGTGGCTCTCTGGCAGCGAAAATTGAAACTAAAGGTCAAAATTGCACTTGATTCCAGCAGTTTTTTCATAAAAAAAACTTTTCTAATGATCAACCTTAATGATTTTAAAGTATTTTAGTAAAGATAACTTGGTTATAACCAAAAATATGGAGATTTTCTTAGTTTTAGCCACCTATAGGCCAGATCTGGAACTACCAAAATTGTATTTGGCTGTAATTAATTAATGTGCAAGTGAAAACGTGGGAGGAACATTGGATTTTTGAGATCACTGAAGTCCAAAGTACTTAAAAAAAAAAAAGTTGCCCCCAAAAAGTTCAAACGAAAAGTTATCACACAGATTCTGGCCCACGGCCTAAGTGTAAATCAGTTATTAAGTGATGCTTACCCGTAACGTAGTTACTCTAGCACTGAGTTTGTTTTTATTTTGTTCACGAATTCTCCTGTCATTTCAGATCCTGTCCTTCTTCCCTGCCATTTAATCACTCATTCCCCTCACCTGGTTCTCTCCGCCCATCTCCTCACCTGGTTTTATTAGCTCATTTGTTCCTCAGTATTTATACCAGTCCATTTCCACTTCATCCCTGCTAGATTGTCTTGTGTTGTTCTGAGCCAAGCGTTCCTGCATTTACCTATTCTGACCTTGCTTTTGCCTCTCTCAGACTTCGGATTCCTGACTACCCCTTATTGGATTTGTTTGCCTGTATGTTTGATGTCCTGGTTTTGACCCTGCCTGTTTTTGGACCAAGTAAACGGATTCTCCCAGCAAACTTGCCTGCCTCGTTGTTGTGCATTTGGGTTCTCTTTTGCCAGGACCAGTGGTCGTGACACTTACCTGGCTGTTTGTTTCTGTGGACTGTGTGAAGATTGTTTACTTTACTGATGTAATGGTAAGTATATAGTGTCCACAGACAAGACAGTCTTGGGGTTATTTTCAATTAAAGTTTCTTATGTATTTAGGTGTCTTATAAAACACAGGAAAATATACCATAACACTTTAGTAATTCAGGAGTTATGTTTTTGTATTTGAATGGAAAAATTCAGAGGGGATTGAAAGACTTTCTTTTGTTTTAGATTTGAGAAGATTTATCAGAATTCTGTTCAGACTCAAATAATAGTACAGTTGTATTTGTGTTAACAAAATGTAACAGAAATCACAGAAAACAAACTGGGGATGTATTGGGAACTGCTTTGGACGTCCTAAAGTTGACAAAGTGCAAATAGGAACACCTCAAAAGTTACTAAACATAATTCACAACACTTCACACCCTCATCTGAACAAAACGATTTAACAACAGTTGTCCATTTAATGTCCTTTTGGTGTGCAGGTATGTGTCTGTGTACAAGCACATGACATGGAGTTGTGAGAGCATTTTTGAAGCGCAAATGGGGGAGTGGTTTGAGTATGTTTGTATGGGTGTGTATGTATGTATTGCATCCTATAGTGTTCATCAATGGATGATTGGCCACATCTTTTTACATTTTTGCATTTGCACATACTTTTAATGCTATTATTCAAAAATAAAAAAACAGGAAATAAACGGTAGCTTACTGCCCTTAGTCTGATAATAGAATGTAATACAAGAAAATACATTTATTTTACTCATAAACTGTGCACAGACTATTTTTTTTACGACAGTACTATATTGACTTTCGCATATTGTTATGCTACGACTGACACCAAAATTTAAACATCGACAGCAAACAGTTGGACAAAAATATCTTGTGTTGTAAAAAAACCTGCAAGTGTCCAATCGAAAACGGAGTGCAGTGGTATGACTGACCGATTCTGAATGCTAATGTGATAAAAAGATCTCTTAACTCACCAATTAGCAAAGGAACACTAATTTTGGACAAGCTGACATTTAGTTGACATTAAATAGATTTGTGAGGTCCCATAAACAGTTCAGAAACAAAAAAGAAAAATGTACTTCCATTTCAGAGAATGTTTAGATTGCTGTATTGCACTAGACAGTGACATATACAAATGACAGGTTTCCCTTGGAGCAATTGAATCAGATCTTCTTTTCAAGCATTAGTCACAGGGTCTGTCCAATACTTTAGAAAAACTTTTGATTCTGAATAAAGTTATACATTCACTAAGGCACAGCAGCTGTCAGCCCTGAGAGTTAAAGATACCTGGGTGTATGAGCCAGTGTAAACCGACGCCTCTGAAGGTTGATGCTGCGGTTCATCAGCAGTTTTCGGAAGAGCAGAGGGGAGTTTCGAGGAGACCCATGTGGCGAATCCTTGGGGGCAACTTTTGAAGATCCTGTCACTGAGCCTGCATTAGACCTGGGAAGGAGCTGAATGATGGGCAGATGGGTCACCCCTGGTTTCCATGCCGTTACATTTACTTCAAACTGTTCTTCTTCAGAGCTCTGAGAGCACAGGTCACTCATGGTAATCAGTGGATGGTCAGTTGTTGAGAAGAAACTCCGTTCGCTTGCCCTGCACTCGAAATTGAGGAATGGTCTTCTATCTTCTATCCTTTTTAAAGAAATTGTTGCAGCATGAAATAACAAAAGTTGTTTCTTTACATTTGCTGCCTCTGTAAGTTCTCAGATTTCATATGAAACTAGTGCTTCATGTCCAGCCCTTGATTTTAACAGTTTAGACTACCACATAATCTTTTTCTTTTCTCTATATAGTTAAAGCTCCCGATAACTCCTGTGCTGAGCAATGGACTATAACATTACTGTTGATGTACTGTCCATGCCTCACTCCCCCAGGCTTTGTTTACATTACTGATAGGCCTTTCCTCTCTCCCACTAAATATGGATGTCTGATTTACTGTGAAGGGAACCAAGACAGATCACCTCTTTGTGTTTCTTTTTTCCTTACTCCAACCCTCTGCTTTCCTCTTCCTGCCGTCATAATCTTAAGGAACATATTGTTCATCAACTTCAAACTATGCTCCATAATTACTTCCTCCCTAAGTTCCCTTTGTGTATAAACATTAAGCCGTTGCCTGGCTCAGCCCCCTTCTAACTTTCTTTACTATCATTCTAACAACCATTTTCATTTTCACTTGATCGCCACACGCTCAAGTTTTTCCCCTGCTCCCAGAAGAGTCACTTGTTAAATTACATATTTCCTCATGCCTTTCACATGCTCTTAGCAACCAGGAGTCACATGAACAGCCTATAACTATAAAAAGCAGAGGTACATAAAAGCTACAGAGAGCATGAGTGCTATCTCGATGGCGTTCTCTATCTGTGACCAGAGGCAACATCATTTTCATAGTCTGCACCCCAAACCACCCCCCACACCCCATCCTTGGCCCTTCTAGTAATCTTTCTTAATCCCTCGAGAGTGATGAAAGGTCCTCCTCTGAAATAGGGCTTCTAGTTAACACGGGTACTGTCACAAGAAACTGAAATAACTTTGGGAGCTGGAACATCCAACACAGGACTGAACCTACGACCAGCAGCTAATAAGTAAACCAGAATGGAGACATTTTTTCACTGAAAACTTTCTGCGGGCACACACTAACTAGCTTCTTGGTACAATAACATCTGGTGCAAGTGACCTGCACGTGTAAAACAGAACAGTCTTTACTTGGACAAACACATGTTGGGTATGTTTAGAGCACCAGTTGTCACGAAAGCATGTTGCTTGGGTTTTTAGAGACCAGTATAAAGCAGTCAGTGACTTTTAATGTATGTTCTCTAATTGACCTCTTTAACCACACAACAGACATTAAGATCAGTATTTCAAGCTTACCATTGCCTCATATTTTACATAAAGAGTTGTTCAATGTCACAGATCTTACCTCTTCACTGAGAATCTGTTATCAGACTTTGTCCTCAATTATACAATGTAAATTATTTTGTCCACTCTGGAAAATTCACTAGAGTGTTTTTCATCTTGGGTATAACTAGATTTCTGAAGAGCACTTGGAAACTAAGTTGCAGTTAAAAGAAGTCTAGACATTAGATTTAAAGTCCCAATGAAATCACATATTGTTCAAGGGTTTTTTTTACGACATGCTTTCCATTATACAGAATTTTAATACCAACATTCAGGGTAAAGGTGACCCTCCCAAAAAAAATAAGCATAATCAAAATGTTTCTCCATCAACAGTCAATGTATTAATTTATATGGGCCAGAGGTCATACTGTGATAAAAAAAAAGGTTTTAACTCCATGAAGTGAGTTTCAGATAGTATCACAGAAATTGTGTTTGAAATAGCAAGTGAACAGCTCACCAATAGATCTGTTTGGAACTGCATCAGTTTTCTTGTCACTTACAAGTTATGAAAATGTGTTACATACTGTGGGGATGTGTATGTGGTGTTCTCTTTCCATTTCAAGGTCAATATTGCAGCTCATTACCCCCTGTCTGCACATGGGTGCAGTGAGTGATTAGCCCTTAAACATTATAAGTGGGCGGTAGGGTGGATTTATCAATTGACATAGAAAATCCATATTCTTGGTGCATCCATGCAACTTGAAACAAAGGCATACACTGCACATATCATGTAAGGCATGGCTGTGGAAGAAGAGGGTATGGGACTGATCTTGAATGGTCTGACCAATAGAGAACGTGTGGAGTATATTAAGACAAAAAAGTAACAAAACTAGTGAAATTACTAAAGTTAATAGGTATCCTGAATGCCAGAACATAATTGAAGACTTGTGACTTGTGTGAATTAAAAAACAACATAACTAAAAAGTTTACCTGTCCCATAACTTAGTGTTCATATAGTCTGCATCAAAAAAGACTTTCTAAGAAAACATAGGAATCATCTAACCTTTGTCCCTTAACTCTGGATCACAAAGTTATCTCAAGCTTCATGTATGACAAATAGTTCGGAATATGGTCTAAGCTTGAGGCTAGAGCGTAGCTAGTTAGTATGCGCTACGATGGATTGGTGACCTGCTCAGGGTGTACCATGCCTCTCCCCTGTTGTTAGCTGGGGTAGGTTACTGAGTAATAAACAAAGATCAGTATAGTGAGGTTATTGGACCTTGTGATCATAAGTGTTTGGGTAAAAGCTGAAACAGACTCAGTAGTCCCAAATGTCATGTTTATGAGAACCAGATATGACAACCAGAAAACATCAAGACAATGGCACCTACAGTGCAGCTCCTATCAGCCATATCTGATCACGTCTGACACGTGCTACACGTACCAGTGCACTAAAACGAGTCAGGCTGGATTCCCAAAACACGAGGCAAAGATAATAATGGTAGTGTATGCACATCCACTCGTGCACACAGATGGATTTACACGTTCAGCGGAAAGAAGAGAGGTAAAAAAAACCCACTGGTATATTTCCAAAAGCAGCTGGAAAGTTATTTTGGCAACAATGCTAATGGCCTTTCTTTGCATTACACCTGTATCACTAATTGTTCAGCTTGAAGAACAATGACCTAGGCACCAGTCAAAAGCTTAGGGTATAGATAAACTTCCTCATACATAAATTGAGCTGTAAACTAATCAATGACTAATCAGTGACTAATCAATGAAATACAGCAGTGACAACCCTACAATCTTAATTGGTAGACTCCAAAGGGCGAAGCATTAATAGGGACAAAATCATTTTAAAGCATCAATCTTAAACAATTGACTACTTTTTTGTTCAGAAAATAGAAAAGGAACTCCTGGGATGTGGCTTATACTTTAAGGGACAATGTAATATACAGTACATCCAATGTACTGTACAGTACATTGTTCCTAAATGTTGGAAGTTCTAAGTTCAATTATGTACATCTTACATATATAATATTGAGCATCCCATCATTTTGACTTACAAGGCTGTAGATATGCAGCTGGTCAGGGTCCCCAGGCTCCTGGAGTGTTTTATTGTTGGGGATGCAGGGAAAAACTGGGTCACATCCTTAGGTCCTTCTTGTGTGGTGGGTCTGCAGGAGAGCCTCGGCAACTGCAGGTTGCCTGTGAAAATCCTCTTCACAGCACATCTGATTTCAGAGTCTTGGATGGGTTCACTGCCTGAGGCCAACTCAGAAGAATCCCACTGTCTCTGGATTTGATAGAACATGTGGATTACATTATGACAATTCAGGTGACGTGTTCATATGGCAAGTCTGCACCTAAAATGTATTTGATTCTTAGAGAGGAAATTTCTGTCTTGAGATAAAAAGTTTAGTAAACTTAAAGAATCTGTATTTCAATATATTATATATTCTATGGCATCCTTGTTTCTCTATATACTTCATACACTTAGAATGATACAACGGATACAAAAGAGATAGACATAGGTATTTACTTTGTTTATGGCTCACAAAGATAGATATTTGTGTTTTATAACTCCAAATTCATAGTGGCAAAATGTTAACTTTGGTGATTATTTGGAATCGTATATAATCCAAAATAAACAAAGTATGTGAAAAGATGCATGTACTCTGGATTAGTGGCAGTAAATATATATCTTTAAATTACAAAAATAGAAAGGATGTCAAAGAAAATAAAAAGTAGCTACACGCAGATATTTTAATGTTGTTGCAAAAATGTGACAAGCAGTGCATGAGCCGTCTGAAGCCTTTTAGGCATTATTTCTGGAAATTCTATCTGAATTCAGGTCTTGTGATCCACGCACGATTGCCTTAGACACAAAAGACATTTCTTATAAGGATATGCTTTGTGGTATTTAGCCCTTGGGGCATCTGTTGAAGGGATTCAGATAGTCTTTATTCTCCTCTGCATCCCAAGACCCTTTTGTTTAATTTGTTTGTATGTTTCACCTTTCTATTTTCAAATGTAGACACATTTGTTAAGTTACCTTTTGACCATTTCTGACCAGGATGACCAAGAAATATAACTGTGTTATTTTTATGAGATAACATTTAAGATAAAACATTATTTTGTATTCCTCACTATGTTTGATTTTTAGTATTATTATCTGAACAACAACCAATCATCTTTGCTACAGCTTGGTATTGGCAAAAATAATATAGTAATACACAAAAGCATATAGTATCATTTAAAATTCAGATAGATGACACATGTTCCAATTTAGATTTTAGTTTGACTGCTGGCATGAAATAAGTTAACTTCCCAAAAAAGAAATGACAATCATGGGTCTTTTGTAAAGTTGTTCAATTTCAATATTCTTAAGCTTAATTAATTATTCTTACCTCTGTGAAGTTGAAAAATTTTGAATTATTTCTCCGCATACTTTCAGCTTTTTTATCCAAGGAACAAGAGAACTGGGAAGGAAATACCAAAGAGGAGGATACAGGAACCTCATTTACGATCAGATATGAGGCAGTCTGTGGCACCAATGCTTCCTTGGGTTGTCACTCACTATGTAACTATTTCCCCGCCTCTTTTGAACCCTCAGCTGTCAGTTTGTTCACTGATAAACACTTAACATTCATTGCAGTGTTTTTGGTTGAACTCCATGCTGGTATTTCTCAGACTGAAACTCAAGACCTATAAAAGATGAATGCTTTGGAATGTTGATTCAGACGGCCAACCAGAAACAGGAAAGAATACAGATGCAACTGTAGCTGGGAGTGAGATTAAAGCAGGAGAGCCGCTTGTATGGCAAGGCGTTAGTCATGTGTGTTTATCTGATTCTAAAATCTTTAGATCTCGTACATTCAGACCTTCTGGTTCAGCCAGACACTTTTTAATTAAAATAATGCCTGTAATCTCTACGTTATAGAGATTATAACCAAGCTGTCAAGCCTTGACATTTTACCAAGATATGAGTTTGTCTTACATAACAACAGCTACATAAACTTTATTGACCCTGCCAGCTTTTTCTGCATACCCGCATGCATTCAAGTTTAAAAGCCAAATACAAAACAAAGTATAATGTCAGTTAAGATGGTGGACTTTTTCATAGTGTTCATCTGTACTTTGTTTATTGACTTTGATGTAATGTATTAAACATACATTGCAATTACATTTATAAACAATATTCTCAAAATGATTGACTGTGAAAATATCTGTGAAAGGGAAAAAATGTAATGAAGAAATTTCATTGAAAAAACAAAAACATTGTGGAACATGACGACTTCTAACTTATGTGCAAATCAGTGCTACTTTAATCCTTAAAACCTGTGATATCAATTGGCTAAATAAGATTTGAGATATGGTGCCATCTAATGGACCGTAACTAAAAGATTTAGGTATTTGTACAGTACAAATCAATTCGTTTAAATAACGTACAGTGTCATACGTTATGGTAAAAATTTATTTATAATTTAGAAAATAAAACATTGTAATTGATGTTTAAAGTAACTATCTACTCTGTGAATTACAAAATGCAGTAAAGCAAAACTTTTTAGAAACAAAAATAAAATGGCGACATCTTGAAGTCAATGTTATTTGTTTGGTAACCACACAATTGCTATGGAATGTTGATTGTAACAAAGCTAGCCAGGGGATTTTTTTTCCAAACTGTTCTTCACCCACTCTGACAGAAACTTTTGAAGTGTCTTGGAGTCCCTCCACAGGCAGGAGGTTTGGAGCCCTGAAAAGAGCATAACATATTTTAGGTAGGGTATAGTCAAATGAATTACTAAATCAGCCATCTACACAATAAACACAGCTTTGAGTGTACCTTATACATGTTGCAGACCAGAAGAAATAAAGAGGACATCGCTTTATCCTGCAGGTCTTCGGTATGTTCCTATAAATAATGAAAACATGCACAACAGAAGTAAAAAAGAGAGAGAGAGAGAGGAAACATTATTAAAGGTAAGAGGGTGAAGGCAAAAACTTCAGATGTCAAGGTGAATGCATCAAAACAGCTCAACTCGACGGAGGTTGTTTGTGGGGTCATAACAGTGCGCTGATGCAGCACCTTGTTGTTGGATCTCAGTATAAGTTTTAGTGTAGGCATTTATCCCATTTATGATTAGAAAAATAAGAAATTCACCAACTGCTGTTGCCATGTGTGAGAGAGTGGCTATCATGACTCATCCAATTACATCACACCCTATCCAATCAGTAGCCTGCAATCTGTAGACAGCAGTTTTACCACAACTGTCTTGTAAATCCATCCAAGAAGGTGTTACAAATGTAACTGTGACCCAGAAGAACCCTTAAAATAATAGAATTAACTTTTTTTTGTTCTGACCAGAGGTTTTATGGTTTCAATTGACAATGTTTTGCCCTCATAGATTTCCATTACTGTGTAGAGGATGTGCTGCTAATTGCACTGAAGTCTTACCCCATTAATGGTCACCCAAGGCACATACTGGTGTGGAGGATTAAGAGCTCTTGTTTGCAGGGCATTATGATGCATCAACTGGTTGCCCAGTTCCCCACCTACACAACTCTTTAATTTGTCCATGCTCAACTCAGGGGCATAAAGTTTCACACACTGTATAAAGAAAAGAAAGAAAACACATGGCTGAAAACAGGAATAAACCAGCAGAAAGAAGCATGCACCAGTCAAATGACTGGTTAATTGTACACAATTGTACACACACATGCACACACACACACAAACCCCCTTACACTGTCAGCTGCGCTAATGACATCAGTGGAGGATTCCATACAGAAGATGATTGGGAAAGCCATATCAGTCATGTTCAAAAGGCACGTCTGGTAAGAAAAATGTCCATATTACACAGCAGGACAAAATAATATAACTTTATCTAAATAGATGTTTGCTTTAACAGTATTTTCCATCTTTAGCACTGTGTTTTCAGGCTGTAAATTACCTCAATCATGTTTCCCAGACATTCCTTTTCCCCATGCTGGCACTCAAATTGATACTTTTGTCCATCAGGCTTCTCCTGGATGTTTTCAAATCAAACAAATTCATATTTGAAACATATAGACTTGAAATCTTGTAACAGGGAAATTTATTTGTTCAATATGTTTTTTTTTGGTTTCCAAAATCGTTATTCTTGTAAAATCTAATTTTAAGATGTACAGCACTATCAATTTGTAATTTTGTTGTATACCTAAGAATCTCAGTACATGCTTACCTGTGCATTGCCATAGGGCACCAGAGTAACGGACATGATATCATCCAACATTAACCAGGTAGGAAAAAGCATCTTTGTAAGGAAAAGCCTGCAACCGGGACACAAGCTTTCATAGTACAGCGCGACCTGAACTGGACTGGCTGCTTGACGGGACTTGATGAAGTCAAGCTCCAGGCACTGCCTCAAAATCTATACAAAGGGATAAAACAAGGACCTCAGCTTTTGTTCCTAAAATCCCAACAGATGTTTTTTTCCTGTAGGGGTTTAATCTTCTTGAATATGATCTGCAACTATGAAAAACAATTTAAATTAATCATTAAAACAATATCAACATTTTTAAAACATTTTTTTGTATAGTACAATTCATGTACAAAAAAATTAAATCCGAATAGACATCATCAAGAGTTGATCCCAGTGAGGTGTCCTGATCCACACAAAACAACATTTGCATCTTGGAGTTGTAGTTTACAGTTCATTCAGAGGCTTATGCGTAAATGACTGCAAGTACCACGGGATTTTGACCTAAAAATACAGTGCGCCCACCAGTCACTGGCACAGAAACTTATCTTCAAAAAATTAGGTAATCACAAGAAACTGACTGAAGTGTAACCCTCAAAGCTTCATCCAGTAGATGGATGTATGCCATGGAGAAACTGACCTATTCTCTAAGGGCTAAAGCAGTGATTTCGTGGATAATGTACAAGAATAGTGGGTGGAATATCCAGTTGTCATAAGACCTGTCTAATAAGTTAGCGATGCAGATAATATCCCTCCTGATTCCTTGTTCTAATTGTGTCTTGGAATGTCTGTTGTATAAAATTCTATAATTTAGATAAACAGCTAAAAAAAATAGGTAAGTTTAAAAGCAACCAAAATAACAACAAAATAAAACATATTAAATTAGATTCAAAGAAAAAAATATTGGTTAAACACATTAAAAGCGAAGAGTGTAGATAAAATTGTCATACGCACAGCTAAATAGAAAATGTTTTCAGCCTTGATTTAGAATTGACAGAGGTGAGGCCTCTCTCACTTCTGCTGGAAAATTTACAGATTTTAGGACAAGTGTACAATTTTTTCCAGGACTCTTCCAAAGAATCGCAGGTTTGATATTGGCCAGTAGTTGTTCAGTACTGTGGCACCCTGACAGCTCTACTTTAAAAGAGTTAATGACTGCAGTTTTAAAACCTTTGGATATGTTGGATATGTTCCAGTCTGGAGTGAGATGTTGACTAGATACCCAAATAATAAAACAAATTTTACACCTAACACATCACTAAAGTCTGTCGGTCTAGTAAAGTGTTTAGCAGTCATGACTCAGTTCTGTCTGTAGAAATTCATCCACAGTTTGAGTTGAGCTCTAAAGCTGATCAGTGTAGGGCTCTCCCGTATGTGCAGAGGAAGACTGTTCCAGATGTTAGTGGCTCTCACAGAGAGTGTTCTGACCAAAACACTTTTTAGACATTTACTGAGTAGTTTACGGGGTAATGCCGAATCAGAATTAATAGAAACAGATATCAAAACACTGCCGTTTACATTGCCGTTTACACTGCCGACAAAAAATTCGTGTAAAACCTCGTCCCAATATCTTACCCCACATTGAATAGATGAGTCCAAGGAAGAGCACCACTTAGCTGGTGGGAAGGCGCATGAAGAAGGGAGAAAGCAGCTACTGTATCGAGTGTTTAACCAAGCTGACCAAATTAGGAGAACTAGAGACTTCATCTTCATCTGCAGTCAGTTTCAAATTAGACAAGACTTACCAACTTTGTCGCAGTGCTAAACTGAAAATTACCGCACGGTGTGACTTTAAAAATAACGATACTTCCTCGTGGAGGCCAACGATTATTTGATTGGCTCTTGAGTGTGACTGCGTCATTTGTAACTGGCAGAGATCAATATAAGACTACATACACCACAAACCGTAATTTCGAAGAATCAAAGGCCTTTTTTTCTCAACACTATTCTTTTTCACTCGAGAGAATACACAAAAAATAAAATTTGATTGAATATTTTAGTATCCACTCTCATAAACTATATCAGGAAAGTTTTTTTGAGCCTGTCAAAAATTGTTTCATGGTATATGATGCTCTTTCAGAATGATCGCTTATTAACTTGACCTGGATTGTGTATGTTAGTTAAAATAAAACAGTTTTTGTATTAGTTTACAGTCTTCCAGTCTATAGGTCTTACTCAAGGGAAGTCATAAAACTCTTACACAAGAAGAGTCATAAAAACACATCAAGTATAACCCTTGAATGTTTTGACAAGCTTACCTGGTGATTGTCACATGATATCCCACTTTTCCACTGACTTGGCTGATTGTAAAATGAGAGTACATTTACTCAGGTGTCACAGTAGTCTTTTGTTGTATTTGTGCTGTGCAAACATTACTGCTGCTTATCACAAATTCTTCTTGTTTAGGGATTTCTACTTTACACACAGATATCTCGATATAGATAGATCAAGGGAAAAAGCACACTGACAATTGATTAATTCAGTGTCTGGCTCCCATATTCATTTAAGCAAGGTGCATGGGTTTTTCTTTTATATCTGTGTTGCTCCATCTCTGGAATCAAGTAGTCTTGCCAGAACAGACCTTTGTGTACACATTTAACCACAAAGTCTATGTAAGAACCTTATAGTTAAATGTTGCAACACTTCCAGTTACTTTTCCTATGATCAAAAGATGCATGGACCAATTACTTTTATTTCAAAGCATGCATGAGGTACAGAAAGACAAAGTAACACTTTTATACTCTCCAGAAGTTGGAAAAAGTATAAAGCAACAATTGTTTCTGATGGGATTTAATGATTCCGTTTAAAGAGTTGATCAGAATAAAATTATTTTCTTTAATACCTTGATCAACAATATCTTGATGCAGAAAAATGTTACTTCCTTTTCTTTTCTTTTTTTTACATGCCTGCAGGTGTTGTAATGTCTGTCATCTTCCTGTCTGAGATAAAACTGACACCTGATCCTTGGAGCTTATTGAAAACATTAATGTACTGGTTTATCCTTTTTTTCACAGACAATTTCAAGAAAATTACTTTCTCTTTCAAGAAGGGAGGCCCAAAGGAATAACTCTGTGAGACCACAATTAAGACTCATTGGTCCTAGACAAGAGATAAATAAACTTTAAACTTCCCTTTAACTGGAAATGAAGGATCCCCAGGACAAACAAGAAGCAGATTTTAAATTACTTTTAAAAATATTCATAATTAGATTTTACCTGTAACCTAGTCCCCCTGTGTCTACTTTATAGATCTGGACTATACAGACTGTAATTAGCTCACAAATTTAAAATGACAGAAAAATAATCAGGATTACACATTCATTTGAAATTATTTATTGCCTTTAAAAACCATTGGCATTAGCCTAAAGAATGAGAACAAATACAACTCTGCTGCAAGCTGTACAAGAGAAAGAAATGTTGCGTCTGAGTTAAGACAGACCAACAGTGTTTATGCAGTAAGAGTATAACACAACTGTAGAAAAGAAAAAAAAAACTTTCCATGCTTCATGGTTGGATTCCCCAAAACCAGCAGGGCTCAACTGGCTGAAACAACAGTGCTCCCTCTGAATTCAATTGCACTTTGGTGTAAAGTAGCTTTCACTGACTACCGAAACCATTTCCATTCCTCATCTTTAAAAGAGTAAGTGGATCACATCATTATTTATGACATTTTTTTGCAGTATATGTAGCTGGGTATGTACAAACCTTTTTGGAAACTCTGAAATTTATGTTATTTTGTAATATAATTTAACAAAATTCACATCAGCTCATCTAACAAACTAGTCCAGTCCACACTAAGTGATTGCATGAAAAGACTCAAAACAGGTAGAAAAAAGGAAACCAAAATGCAGCTGTCATATTCTAGACACACAGATGTTAGACTGATGATATACTACCTAAATTTGGTCTTAGAAATTTAACCAAACAGAAGAGAAACTGATTCAGCTTTTTGTGTGACATTTGAAGTATAGTGCAAAATTAAGGAAGATGCCTTTTGATAGTTATTCCTGAATTTCCATGTCTGTTAACGTACTAAAACTGCACTCAAGTATGTCCAACAGGTGATGCGTTTTTATTGTTATTCACAACAGGCCCATAACGCCCACTTTATTTGAGTTTAAATTAAACTTTATCAGGAATACAACAGGTAAAGCTGTAGTGGAATCTACCACATTGTGAACAGTATAAACAGCAAAAAGACTACAAAGTCTCAAGTTAAGTTCAAGCACAAACAAGATTCAGTGTGACTTGGGAGTTGTCAGCAGGTAAAGGATGACACGGACTCATGAATTACATATCTTATATGATGGAATAAAAATGTATTGTGGACAAATCTATCCTGGTGAACTATACTGTTAAATTTCTGTCTAAATATTTTTCGCATTGAGGGAGCACTGTTCTAGTGTAACTAAAACAAAAATGAGGAACAAACTGAATCAGAAAATACGGAACAAGCAGTCATAACATTTTCAAGTTTGAAATGACAGTGGAAATAAAGAAACACAAATCATTACATCATAGCTACTTTGAAGGACAGAGCAAATTCTCAAGCTCATATGTACTATTTGGTTAATTACATATTGTAAACATTTGTATTTGTTTTTTTCTATATGGAGGAAAAAAAATTCAAGCTAGCTTATTTTTTTCTTTATAGGCTCTGTAAGTTTATCATTGACAATTGTAAACAAAAAAACAAACGTAAACGTACCATCTTTTTTTAAAAGCCAAACAATTATTCTAAATATACCATAAAAGACCTTCTATAACTATCATGAACCGTTGAAGTGGGCATTTTAGCTTTTTCTGCCAAAGTTTTACTTTTCTTTGTCTCGTTCTTTTCTTTCTTCCCTTACCAGTGGATATAAGTCTGGGACAAAATAACTATGAAAAACTTAAAGCAACCACACAGATCTATCAAAGTGAAAAATGTTGGTAAAATGATTCACTTACTGTATCTGCATCAGTCTCTAATCCTTGACAGATCTCAGTGTGAATCTTTTGTGGTGCAAATTAAACACTGAATCTATTCACAACAAACAGACTCTTCAAAATAATAAAACTGATTCTAATATCAAGAAAGATACACAAAGAACTATTTTCTAGAATTTCATAGAAGCGAAGCAGCAAGAACTGCATTGAAGATATAGGCTCGATTCTGTAAATATCAACACACGGATGAGCTTGCTTCATACTCTGAAAGGGCCTGTTAATCATGCTTAATACATTTATGTCAATCCCCCCAAAAATATAGATATCTAGGTATATAATGAAAAATATTGCTTACTACTGTGTCTCTCATTCTTCAAAATTGAATAGACATGAACTGCGGTTTCTTTATACTTTCTAAAACGATGTGCTTTTTCTATAAGACCATTTCCATCGTCCTCCGCTTATCCGGGGTCGGGTCGCGGGGGCAGCAGCCGGAGCAGGGAGACCCAGACTTCCCTCTCCCCAGCCACTTCCGCCAGCTCCTCCGGGGGGATCCCGAAGCGTTCCCAGGCCAGCTGGGACACATAGTCCCTCCAGCGGGTCCTGGGTCTTCCTCTGGGCCTTCTTTCGGCCGCTTGTATCCGCGATCTCGTTCTTTCGGTCACTACCCAAAGTTCGTGACCATAGACGAGGGTGGGAACGTAGATCGACTGATAAATTGAGAGCTTCGCTTTTTGGCTCAGCTCTCTCTTCATCACGACAGACCGGTACAGCGCCCGCATTACTGCAGACGCCGCACCGATCCGCCTATCGATCTCACGCTCCCTCCCCCCATTCGTGAACAAGACCCCGAGATACTTGAACTCCTCCACTTGGGGAAGGACGTCCGCTCCGACTCGGAGAAGGCACTCTACCCTTTTCCGGTGAGAGACCATGGTCTCGGACTTGGAGGCACTGATCCTCATCCCAGCCGCTTCGCACTCGGCTGCGAACCGCTCCAGTGAGAGCTGTAGGTCCCGACTTGATGAAGCCAACAGGACCACATCATCTGCAAAAAGCAGAGATGCGACCCTAAGGCCACCAAGACTGACACCCTCAACACCTCGGCTGCGCCTAGAAATCCTGTCCATAAAAGTTATGAACAGGACCGGAGACATAGGACAACCTTGGCGGAGTCCAACTCCCACCGGGAACGAGTCCGACTTACTACCGGCAATGCGAACCAAACTCTGACTCCGGTCGTACAGGGACCGAACAGCCCGTAGCAAAGGGCCAGGTACCCCATACTCCCGGAGCACCCCCCACAGGATACCCCGAGGGACACGGTCGAACGCCTTCTCCAAGTCCACAAAACACATGTGGACTGGTTGAGCGAACTCCCATGCTCCCTCTAGGACCCCGCTGAGGGTATAGAGCTGGTCCAGCGTTCCACGGCCAGGACGAAAACCACACTGTTCCTCCTCGATCCGAGGCTCGACTATCCGACGGACCCTCCTCTCCAGAACCGCTGAATAGACCTTCCCAGGGAGGCTTAAGAGTGTGATCCCCCTGTAGTTGGAACACACCCTTCGGTCCCCCTTTTTAAATAGGGGGACCACCACCCCAGTCTGCCAATCCAGCGGGACTGCCCCTGATGTCCACGCGATGTTGCAGAGTCTCGTTAGTCAACGCAGCCCCACAACATCCAAAGCCTTAAGGATCTCCGGCCGGATCTCATCCACCCCCGGAGCCTTGCCACCGCGGAGCTTTTTGACTACCTCGGTGACTTCAGCCCCGGAGATTAGAGATCCCAACTCCGGATCCCCAGGCTCTGCCCCTCCAATGGAGGACGCGCCAGTGGGATTGAGGAGGTCCTCGAAGTACTCCGCCCACCGACCCACAACGTCACGAGTTGAGGTCAACAGCACCCCATCCCCACTGTAAACAGTGTTGGTGGGGCACTGCTTCCCCCCCCTGAGACGCCGGATGGTGGACCAGAATCGCCTCGAGGCCATACGGAAGTCTTTTTCCATGGCCTCCCCAAACTCCTCCCACGCCCGAGTTTTTGCCTCGGCGACCACCCGAGCCGCATGCCGCTTGGACTGCCGGTACCCATCGGCTGCCTCCGGAGTCCCACAGGCCAAAAAGGCCCGATAGGACTCCTTCTTCAGCCTGACGGCATCCCTCACCGCCGGTGTCCACCAGCGGGTTCGAGGGTTGCCGCCACGACAGGCACCGACAGCCCTGCGACCGCAGCTCCGGGAGGCCGCGTCATTGATGGAGGCGCGGAACACGGCCCATTCGGACTCAATGTCCCCCGCCTCCCTCGGAACGTGCTTGAAGCTCTCCCGGAGGTGAGAGTTAAAGCTCCGCCTAACAGGGGACTCCGCCAGGCGCTCCCAGCAGACCCTCACAACACGTTTGGGCCTCCCGGGTCTCACCGGCATCCTCCCCCACCATCGGAGCCAACTCACCACCAGGTAGTGGTCAGTGGAAAGCTCCGCCCCCCTCTTGACCCGAGTGTCCAGAACATACGGCCGCAGATCAGCTGAAACGACAACGAAGTCGATCATTGAGCTGCGGCCTAGAGTGTCCTGGTGCCAGGTGCACATATGGACACTCTTATGCCTGAACATGGTGTTCGTTATGGACAATCCGTGCCGAGCACAGAAGTCCAAAAACAGAACACCGCTCGGGTTCAAGCTGGGGGGGCCATTCCTCCCAACCACGCCCCTCCAGGTCTCACTGTCGTTGCCCACGTGAGCGTTGAAGTCCCCCAGCAAAACGAGGGAGTCCCCAGGGGGGGCACCCTCCAGTACCCCCTCTAAGGACTCCAAAAAGGGTGGGTACTCTGTACTGCTGTTAGGCGCATAGGCACAAACAACAGTCAGGACCCGTCCCCCCACCCGAAGGCGAAGGGATGCTACCCTCTCGCTCACTGGGGTAAACCCCAACGTACAGGCACCGAGATGGGGGGCAATGAGTATGCCCACTCCTGCTCGGCGCCTTTCACCGGGGGCAACTCCAGAGTAGCAGAGCGTCCAACCCCTCTCGAGAAGGCTGGTTCCAGAGCCAGAGCTGTGTGTCGAGGCAAGACCGACTATGTCCAGCCGGAATCTCTCCGCCTCGCACACCAGCTCAGGCTCCTTCCCCACCAGAGAGGTGACGTTCCACGTCCCTAGAGCCAGCTTCTGCAGCCGGGGATCAGTCCGCCAAGGCCCCCGACTCCGGCCGCCGCCCAGGGCACACTGCACCCGACCCCTATGGCCCGTCTCATGGGTGGTGGGCCCATGAGACAGGGGACCCATGTTGCCTTTTCGGGCTGGGCCCGGCCGGGCCCCATGGGTGAAGGCCCGGCCACCAGGCGCTCGCCATCGTGCCCCGCCCCTGGGCCTGGCTCCAGGGGGGGGCCCCGGTGACCCGCGCCCGGGCGAGGGAACATTGGATCCAATTTTATTGATCATCATAGGGGTCTTCTTGGCTGCGCTTCGTCTGATCCCTCACCTAAGACCATTTCAAGAAATATAATTTACACCAAAGAGTGGTGAAAAAATAGTAATTTGTCAAAAAGGAAAAGCTTTTTCGAGAAATTCTAAGAAGCATATCAAACAAATGAGAAGGACAATTGCTTCAGTTCTCATCTTAATGAATGAAAGCCCCAAAAGTCTTCATATTCTGAATTTCTCATGGCCACCTAACTGTTTCACTTTTTTTCTAAAAGCATTGTCCCCAGCTTGACATTTTTAAATAACTAAGCAGGGTAAACTGTTTGACCACACAGAAAATATGTTTACTTAAACAAGCGAAAAAAAGAAACCTTTCAATTTGAAACAATGTTCAGTAAATTTCTTTTAAGGAACCCAGACTTCCCTCTCCCATGGCACTTTTGCCACCCACTCCGGGGAGATCCCAAGGCGTTCCCCGGCCAGCAGAGACACATAATCCCTCCAGCGTGTCCTGGGTCTTCCACTGGGCCTCCTCCCAGTGGGACGTGCGCAGAACACCTCACCAGGGAGGCAACCAGGAGGCATGAACCATCGAATTTCTAAAATGTTTATTCCCAATGGGGTCACAGGGGGACTGGAGCCTATCCCTACAGTCTACCTACTAAAACTGATGATGAAAATACTACTACCATCCATTAGAATTAAATCTAAATACCGACTACAATTAGCAAAGTACATAGTTAAACCGTATATTCTGATATCAGAGAGAAATTAGTCCACAGCTTAAAAACACGACACAAAAGCATATCTACTGTCTGTTAGTTTATAGTTGTTGGATTACACACTAGTTTGTGTGTGTGAAATGAAAAAAAGTGCAATTATGAAACTATTGGTCCAACAAAAAGTGTAATGGATCTGTCAGCAGGGGCTGACATAACCACATTGCTAGTTCATAAATGACCAAGCTTAGCAGAAGACAATGTGAAATGCTGCATGGATTAACTTGGGGCATTGCCAAATAAATTTGGGCTGACCGTTCACATTTCAGTCATATCTGGGTTTCATTCAAACATATACCAGCCAACCCACAAAAAAGGAAAAAGAGAAAGAAAGAAAACTACGTGCACAGTCAGAGGAAAACCAAAGGGCTGTACAAACACTTCTATAGTAAAACAGAGTATGGAACAACTAAAAAACAGAATATGTAAAAACTATAAATGTAAAAAATAGACAGCTAAAGTCAGTCTCTCTTATCTACAACATGCTCATAATGGCCATAACGCACAAACACTATCGCACACAACATCTATGTTCATTTGCCAGACAGTCTATAGTTTTTAATAAATGACAAACGTATGAACATTGTGGCACAATATATGGTGTTGGTGGCACCATCCCATGGAGCAAAGCTCCATTGCCAATGAGCAGACAAAAGGTTCATCATAATGACTAAAGGCACTTCTAACAAATCTCACTCAGGTTTAATTTTAGCCCTCGCATCAGAAGCACTGCTGTTGCCTCTAGTTTCATTCTTGAGATCTTCTGCTTGCCAAGAACTGTGCAAAGTACACTACAATTGATTTGTCCTCACTGAAATCAAAACTACTTCTCGATCTAAACTTTTAGGGACAAATTAAGTGTGTGTTAGGTTAATTTGCCCTGTCTAGAAAAAGGATGATAATCTGAAATCTGTGATGCAACAATTCCGAAAAAGAAATAACACCATATAAATGGAAATGTTTGTCGGCTTGAGTCTTGCGATAACATTAAAATCAACTCTTGACTTACTGTAATAAGCAGCAAATTTAATATCTCATTTTGGAACCTCAATTTCTATCCCCTCAACAGAAAGGGACCAAAGTAATTCCAAAATACCAATCACCCTTCCTTTTTAAACACTTTGCAATTCTATACGTTCTATAAAAATAAGTAATTTATTTGTGTCATTCTACTGTCTAAGAAATATTAAAGACTATTTAGATTTGTTCACCTTAAAAAAATCAACCTTACGAATCAAGTTTAAAAACAGCTTTATGATGCCTCTTGCATTGCAACAGTTTCACTGATGGAACAAGAAAACTGCAAAAGCCTGCATCTACATAACTGTTCTATCAAAGTGACACTGATGAGAGGTGGTGCAATTATCACCCCAAGGAAAATAAACAACAACAAAATGGTAGAAAACGACTGACATGGCACTAAACAGTGGGCGGGAACTGCCCCGGTGACGTTGCCTCCAAATCTAAACATTCTTCTACAACTATGTGTACTGTATATGCGTTACGAAAAGCAGAATGGTACACCATGGGTCCAGGTAATTAACTATCAATACAAATCCAAACAAAAGACTCCATGCATACTTCACTGGATAGTCTCTCAGACCACGATGGCCATGCCAAATTATGAAAAAAGTTATTTTTTTCATGTCTTTCTACATGAAAATACACTTTTAAGTGGGTATATAATATTTAGAAAATTGACATCCTTAAACGAAGTCTAAGGATATGGCAAATATTCTAAATACATACAAGAACATCTATGAAACTGTATAAAATCACATACAATTACTGCATGTGTGTCTGAAATATACTGTACATAAGTTATATTACTGCTATCTTTTTTGTACATCAGTGTTCTACAGCTCTGTGAGTCAAGCTAGTGATAAAAACAGTCAAGCGCAAGGAACAAGTACCTTGAGTAAATCTGGTACAAAGATTAACAATAAACATCTGAAAGAGCATTGTACCATGGAAACAGTCTAATCTAACATGACAAAGCAATGTCAGTACTCAATAGCAATACAATGAGCATATAGGTACAGACACATAAGAGGAGCATTAACAGTTCCTCAAGTCAATGGCTACAGGTGTTGCAGTGTTATAGAGGATGAAAAAATAAGAACGGGACATTTGACGCAGGAAACCTGAATTGTACGGGAGTGTGTTTGGAATTTGTACCTCTCTCTTTAGTATATCTGTAAATTATTCTAAATATACCAGATATGTACCGTGCAACACAGAATTTACAAAAAGCTGTACTTCATCATTTAAGAAAAGAGTCCCAATGAGAGAGCAACATGCCAAAGCAGTTGGAAAAAATATTTTTTCATAAAAACAAACCTGTATGTTTATGTTAAAGCTGTAGCTTTGTCCACGTGGACATCTGTTCATTCCATCTTTCGCATTATTCTGTTAACTTCTATAATCTCAGCTATATCACAGTTACACAGGTTTGTGGTCATTCAAAGCTATTAACTATGGCACTTATGCAAGCTTTTAGTTTGTACTTTAAAACCCATTAGTTTCTGTCTCTGGTGATTTCCACATTTCAGAGTTTTCTCAGCCAGCTTTAGAGGGTCCTCTTAGCTCAGGCTTTTGCGTGTAGAGTTGGTGGGCAGTTTGGGGATGACAGATTGGGCATTGTCTAAAGACATTTATCTTGTGTTCAAAGCAAAATTATACACAAAAACACCTCCTGTAAATTTCCCCATCCCACACCATCTGGTCTCTCTACCTCTTTTTCTTGACCTTGTAGAAAATATTTGTGTGCTTATTTTGCTCTCATTTGTGCCAGCTAATATAAAAAGAAAAAAAACTACAAAAACCTCAGATCAGCCTGAATAACTATACAGTGGCTTGTTATCAGTAGTTGTGCTTATTAAAGGGCCATGTAATTGGCAAGGAGTGTTCTTAAATGGACTGGAGCCAATATGGGGGGGCAGCAACAGATTATAAGAAAAACAACATGATTTTTTTCTTTGTCAAATCCTGACTCTCAGTCAGTATTACACAAACACTCACGTGTCTTTTTTTCTTTCTTTCCTTCTTTCTCTCTTGTTATGCATATCATGAAAAGATTCCCCACCTTGCTTGTCATAATACTCAGCTGGTAGAAAATTCATCTGGGGTGCTGGTTCTGAGAGCGTGCCAGAACTGGGTAGGCTAGATTTACATTCAGATTGTCATTGTGTTGGACCAAGGAGACATTTTTGTAGTGGAGCACCAGGTCTTTGAGGGATGAGTACAGATTGTAGGGCTCAGCAAATCCATAACCCGTGGCGGTCTTGTAGATGACACAGTGCTTTGTGTCGCCCTCCACACTGTAAGGACAGATATGTTAATTTAAGATCATTATTAATAATTAAACCACAAAGCATTATCTATCTATCTATCTATCTATCTATCTATCTATCTATCTATCTAT
>JABUIW010000209.1:226653-300981 GCA_013363375.1 Menidia beryllina
TGTGTGTGTTTGTGTGTGTATCGTTATTAATAAGTAGAAACATGATGTAGGTTTATGTAACATTACGTAATCTGAGAGCAAAGATGGGTTATCTGTGTCTGATGCTGTACACTCCAAGCCTATAAGTTCCCTATTGCTTGTTGACAAGCCTCCAATGTGGAATAAAGATTTCTGTTAGCACCTGATAGTTGTTAAAAAGTAACACAATTGACTGTATCCTTGACTCTGTCCTCTCACATAGACTAAATGGGTTCACTGTGTTTACAACTTATGGGGAGGTCTGAATCGTGGTTTGATCAGATAATGTTGTTTGTCAAAAAGTGTTCTGTTTTGTTTTCATATCAAAGTTCAACATAATTTTGTTTTGACTTTGGCTAAGGTTTTGGTATTGATGTTAGCATAACATTGGAGCAAGTTTTTTGTTGTCTGCTCATTCTATTGTAATGTGTAACCAAGTGTAATGCTGAATGTCGCTGATTATTAATGAGACCATATTGTTTTTTTAGGCACTGCATCAGTAAAGAGTAATAATCGTCTTCGACATAACTTTCTAACTTCTCGCTGAAAGAACTGCAGTCAATGTAAAATGAAGTCCATTTGACTCTACATAACATGAAAAATCTCAATAATAAATTAATTAATAAGTCAACCTAAAAGGTGCTGCCAAGTTTATCATTAATAACTAGTGAGGCTTCACTAACTACAAATACAAAAACATTTAACATTTATTTTATGGTGTTGCAGAGAAAGAACTTGATTGCCGTATTTCAGAAAAAGTTCTCATATAACACATGAAATATTTACCTGTCACTCCTGTGGTTTTTGGTTTTCTTTTGTTATGTATTAGTCTTATCATTTCCTGCTTTATTTGAAATAATAACTCCCCTCTTGTTTCTGGTTACGTGCCCTTCTTCTTGTGCCAACAGTCTCTCTTCCTTAATTTGTGATTGTACCCACCTGTTCCTCGTTTCCCCTGTGTACTCATACTTTGCGTCACCCCTTGTCTTGTGATAGATCCTCATCAATCGTCATTTCCACGTCAGTACTTCCTGGTTTCTCCCTCAAGTCTTGTCTCATTGTCTGTTTTTTTGGTTTTTTACTTCTAGGTTTTGTTTTGGGTTTTTTTTCTCCCTGTTTAGTTAATTAGTCAGTATCTAGTGTCTGCTGCATTTTTTTGTTGCCCCATAAATAAAATAAAAAAATCCCTGAGTTCCTGGTCCCTGTGTCTTCGTCCTCGGTCCTGCAAGTTGGATCCTTCCCCTAACACACCTTGACAATACCTAGATGAGCATGTATCATATGTAATCTTACATGGATTTTTCTAAGATAAAAAAGTTCAATGCAGACTTACACTACAGAACAAGCGTAGGACCCCTTCTGGGATTGGCTTTCACGAATAAGAAAAGTTCCATCACATTTGCCTCTCAGCATTTCTTCAGCCTCGGTGCGCTTGATATCACCCACATACCAGGTACACTCATTGTAGTGAGGCGAGCTAAAATTTTCTTCCAGTGAATAAGATCTGAGGATGGAAATAATTCATCACCACTGATGGACACTTGTCAAAACCTGATTTTTACCACTTATTTCAATACAGACAAAGATACAGTAATCATGTCATTATTCAAATGCGTTATTTACCGGTAAATAAAAAAACATACTCATCAGTATCATTCTTAATTCCGAGCCATTCATTGATCTTCTTCTGCCGTGTTCCCTTCTGTGTCAACCATCTGAAAAGCAAGAATGTAACAGAGATCCTGATTAAACTAATACAAGTGTACATGCATACAAATAACTTTTCACAGGATGTTAGCAAAAGTGAAAATTGGGGCACACTGCAACCCTTACATCAAATACTGATCTCTGATCTTGCGGAGCTGCATGAGATCTGGCTTGAGACTGTTCATCTTCTTGTCAATTTCTCTATTATCCGACACCTGCTCTCTCAGGTCCTGCTCCAGCTTACGCTTGCTGTCATGGATTTCCTTCACACGAGACTGCAAGCGCTCAGAATTGCTCTGGATCCTAATGGAAAGTTACAACATGGTGAATACCTTAAAATGTCTTAAAAGTTTACAACTTAGTTCAGTCACAGCTTGTCTTTGCAAAAAAACTAAAGGAAAAAGCTTCTGCGCAAATACCTACTTTTGTATTTCCTTTTCGTTGCCCTCACGTTGCAATCGCTCCAAAGACTCTCTGCTGTATCTCTCCTGTGTTTCAAACTGCTCTTCAAATATCTTGATAGTCTCATTAAAGGCTTCAATGGCTGTGCGCTTCATCTGTAACTCCTGTGGAAAATAATGAAACTCTGATTGTTAAATTACATTTGAAGTTTGCATTATGTTTTTTTGGGCTATAAACATCAGACCCTGAAGAACTTTAATGTCTTTGGAGGGGGTGTGGTGCTCAGCTGCATGAGGGGAGGTGTGGGGAAGGCTCAGGGGAGCAGTGCCAGGGGAGGTGATTAGCACACCTGGAATCAGTTGGCTAATCACTCTCCCCTTGTTAAAGAGTAGCTCCTGGAAAGGAGCTGCACAGGAGGAACAAGCCAAGAAGCAGCCACGAACCAGCTGAGAGAGTTGTGCAAATGTGTTTGTGTGTGTGTGTGTGTGTGTGTATGTCCGTCCGCACAGATAAAGGACATAACCAGAAACACTATCGAGTCTGTCGAGACACCCACGGTGGCTAAGACTGTGACACTGTCACCCTATGTTAAATTTGTAGTTGAAATTTTATCCATTTTTAATCCTTACTAAGACGTCAACATCTGTAAATAGTTGTATTGATCTAGGTGTACTGAGTCAACAACAGCACAGAAGTAGGCATAAAGCATGGATGCACATCCCAGATTTTTGATGTGTGTTATGCGTCCTGGTACCTGTGACGTGCGGGTGTATTCCTCATACAGAGTGTCATACTCGCGGCTCTTCTCCTGGTACTGCTCATGGTAGATCTTTAACTGCTCCCCTACCTCATCAATGCTGTTCTCCTTAACAAGCTGGGTCATGTGAAAACCAGATTACAAAAAATTTAAAAAACTAAGCAGATGCTCAGTGAATACTGTACCTCATGAATGACTTTAAAATGATGTGAGGCTTGCAAAGGGAGAGGTTAATCAAAAAGATATAATATCATCACCAACCTGCTGGTATTTGGAAATAGGGTACAGAAGTTTAGTGTCCAACTTGGCATTATACTGAGCAAGTGACTCATGTCGGTAGTGATTGATGAGATCCACTACAGACAGGAAAGTCAGAGGCTCTGAGAAACCATATTGGCCTTCTCTGTGATATATCTTTATGAGCTTGTTGTTCCCCCCTTTCCTACAGAGGGAGGCAGAAGTCCAATGAACATGACAGGAGCTTAGGAGACTTGTTATACATAATGATTGTTTGTTAGCAAATGTCTGGTTTGTGTCCATGGTGAATTTACCTAAGAGTGAGTGTGTACTCGCCCTCCAGTTTACTTGAGGCATCTCTGACCAGGAAGGTACCATCTGCTGTGTCTCGCAGTTTCTCATTCGCTTCCTCTCTGGAAATATTAAAGCATATTAAAAGTTTTTATTCTAACTTTGATTATTTTGGAATGCATTTATATTTAAGCCTATTAGTAGATTGCAAATTAACTTACATCAAGACAGATAACTATTAATCAAATTGATTGCCATGAAAAACAAAATCCTCCAGAACTCTAATAATTCACCTGGAAATGTCCCCCCAGTACCACTCAGAATCATTAAGCAGGCTACTTGTGTCTGTCATTGCCAATGGTGCAATTCTTGATTTGACTGGCTTTGCTGGAACAACTGAAGAACAAGAAGAAAAAAAACACACCCAAAAAGTATTCAATGAAATAATTTAACATAAAAGCAATGGATATTGATTATCTTAGATTAAAGATACTTACCTGGAGGAGGGAGGTCCTGCTGAATAGTTTGCTCTATCAGAAGTCTCTCCACTACCAAGGCAGGGAAATCCTCATCCAATGACAAACTGTCAGTCAATATTTGACAGTTTATCAGTACCAAGACACACACTTCAGCACACTGTTTCATATTTAGTTAATCTTCACTACAATGCCTTTATTAAATCTAAGATGCCAGTCCTTCATACAAGAACTTCAACATGTCTTCAAACTACACACCATGACAGTTATTTTCTTTGAAACGAAAAATAACTTACGAAGGGCAAGAGGGTCCTGGCCGAATCAGCAATGGGCCAAAGATAATTCCCAGAGTGTGTGTGTCCAGGCCATTGGTGGCCTGAGCCTGGGCGACCTTAGTCAGGTGTGTAAGGAGATACTGCAGGGTGAAACAATGGTGGACAGCTGTGGAGTTCTCAAGGACCAGGCTAATCTCTCTGTTGTGGCTACAAGCTACAGCGCCATCTGGAGGAAGGATAAAAAAAAGTAGACCTCTCAATACAACAAAAGTGGAAACTGATCATAGAGTATGCGTATCACAATCAAAATCAGACGGAGGACCTGTGGAGCATCTTTATCCTCTTGAATTTTACTGCTAAAGGCATATGGCTAAAACACATTTCTTTAATTGAACAGAATTTCACTGATACTGATAAGATTTTCATCCCATTATTCCCAACTTTTTATAATTTCCAACAAATTCTCTCCATCAGTGTTTATTCATACTTGCTTTGGAAAAATATTGGTGACTGTGTAAATAAGAGGGCAAAGACAAACAGTACAAAACAAAAGCCTAAAAGCACCAAAGAAAATATAGTAGCCAGAAAAATAATTTTGTTGTTGGTTCAATAGGAACATTTACATTGTTTAAATAAGACAAATGGTTGAATATATTATACATTAAGAAAGTAAGCTCGTAAGACAGGAATGATCCCCATAGAGGTAGAAATGCATTAAATTCAAGAATTCACTGTATCTTGATTCAGGAAGGTTTTTCATTTAAAGGATTAATTTCATCAAACATGAATATCTATGCCCGCGACCCCATGAGGGAATAAGCGGTATTGATAATGGATGGATGGATGGATAATGGATGGATGGATGGATGAATATCTATGGTTGAGTTATTTCTAACTTCACACCTGAGTCCCTTATTTAAAACTGGGCAGACAAAAGAAATAGTACCAAAGCCAATGAAAAGAAAAGACAGAGGACAAATTCCTCACCCACTTCTGGTTTACGCTGCTTTTGTCTTCAGCTGTACCACATACACATACAGTGATGGTGTATGAGGGGGCTATTAGAGGACATTTTCAGTCTCAAGTCAAACAGAAATCAGGACATATTCATGTGAACTGTGTAAGATGTTTAATAATTTATATAAATGAGCAATTTGTGTTACAATGGATTTGATTTATTCCTACAGCAGTTTCATTCTATCTTTTTGTTGCTATCTTTTGTTTTTTGCCAACTTCTAATACCTTACATATTCTAATTGATATCTTATTTAACACTGTTTTTCTTTTTTCCTAATGGACATTATTACTTTAGGTCTAAAGATATTTGCACATCACTACAACCTGTGAGATAATTCAATAAGATTTCCAATATGCTATGATATTGCTTTCATTCTCATGTCTGCCTGGAACAGGTGCAAAATACATTAAATTCAATTCAATTCAGTTTTATTCATATAGCGCCAAATCACAACAACAGTTATCTCACAGCGCTTTCCAAACAGAGCAGGTCAGACTCTACTCTGAGGTTTCAATGCATGTTTACAATGTATAACTTCACTGATTTTGAAAAAAGATCTCCTGAATTTGGCAAAACTTCTATTTCAATATCTAGTAAAACAAAGTCTCACAATAGATCACACCAACTTATTTGCTAAAGGCTGCTATTCTAATTATTAAAATGCATTAGAATTTGACACAACATTCCAATTTCAAACAAGTTTTAGGTCATGAAGTTATTTTTCATACAGATTCAGCATAAGCCAAAATCCTCAATGACGGAAACAAATTAATTTTAAACAACAAGGTTATGTCTGCAAATACTTGATAATACAAAAACTGTTATTTGTATCAGACAAAACAAATTACCTATCCAAAAGCCATTACAATAAAACAGTACAGAAAGATTCCTAGTTAGGGACCTGGTACAGAGTCGGTATCAGTAACCACATTACAAACTCCATGTGAAATTTGACCAACCTGCTGGCTGCTGGAAAACCTTCTGCTGCATGACAGCAGTTTGAAGATGAGGGTAGAGACATGGAGGGATAACTGGCGATGGGAGGTCTCTCAGGTATTGTAGAACACTCTCAGAGAGCTTATTTATATCCCTCTGAGTAAGGTCACTCTCTGGACGAAAAAGACATAACCCAATGACAATTAATTTAGGGGAAAAACACCAGCAAACTAAAACATCGGAGCACAGATATGTTGGACATGGACTCTATGAGTTAACACTTTGCTTTGTTTTAAATATTAACCATTGAAAAGGGGCATTTCACAGAGTTAATGTTCAGTTTGGTATTCTCTTGGTGGGGAAATAAAACAGAAATCTGAAGTATATAATGATTCATATTCAGGTTAAACCTTGCACAAATACAAAGTCTAATAAAAACTAATGTAATTTGGTCAAAATAATTAAAACCCACTGACCAGAGCTCAGAGTGTGCATGGGGCTGTCTGAGTCTGAGGTGCTAACTGCCCTATATAATGCCTTGCAGTCCAGACCTGAGGGGAATAGAGGGAACAGTTCAGCAAGCATTGAAAAACAAAGTAAAAAAGAAAAAACTGGGTATATTCAGCCCATCAAAAACTAATTTTATGAGGTGAAATGCACAATAAGGTCAGTGTTATGAATAATAAGACCTAAGTTGTTTTTTTTATATAACCCTACTTTTCAGTTTAGGAACATAAGGTTTCTGTTTTTAAATTGTTTCCTGTGTCAAGTCAAACAAGAATGACATAATAAATAAACTGACAGCGGGTGCTTCAAAAGCCAAGTAGGCACTTTGTGGTTGAGCAGTAAGATATATGTCCCTTGTTAGCAATGCCCAATTGCAGTAATTTTTGGTTTGATTCCTGCCAATCTTTCCTCTGTCTTCCTCCAGTGTTTTTACCAAATTTCCTTTATTACTAAACTCTTCTCTCCATTAAAGGCTTTACATAACTCAAAATACATTATTCAAAAAAGTTTCAAGGCAATATTCACAAGTGTGGAGATAAAAACATATGCATTCATTTTCACATTCCTTGCTTTGGATCAATTATGAATTTCCAAGGAAAATGGGGGAAAAAAACAAGTCTGACAAATTGTTTGCAAAAAGTTAAGTTTTTAATGGTCTGATGATGATGAAAAAACAAATTATACTAAACATGAATATGTCAGAGACATATTTATTTTACACACATCAGACATTTTAATTACTCTATTTCTAATTGCCCATGCTTGAGAGAAAAATCTTTTCAGTAAACTTGGTTCCAGACAGTTTGCGTCAAAGGCACAATTCCTAGAGACAAGTCAGTCCGTAAAGTGGGTGCATAAACCAGACAATGCAGCCCATGAGCATAAATCCCAAAAATCCATACTGGTCATTCAATATTATTTCCACATCATATAGAAACTGATCTTCTCTCACTGTCAGTAAACTGTCGATACTGGATTTATATCCAATTATTTGAATACATTGAAACCAGTACGTATATATATATATGTAACATTATAGGTGTTTTTTTGTCAATGCTGGGTGTGAATCAAACCTGCCCCCCAAGATTCTCTGACAGAAAAAATGAGGAAAAATCTATGAAAATCACAAAGCCAGAAAGTGCTTTGAATTTGTGCTGAGATAAGGGCAAGAGGCAGAAATAAGAAAAACATTTAAAAAAATGATAAGACAAAATGAGAGTCAGATATCTTATGAATACACTGGATAGTTGACATGGATATACCTCTCTTCTCTATGGCTTGGATCAGTCTGACGAGGGCTGGGGGACCCATCTCTGGTATGAACTGTTCCCTAAGGTCTGGCAGAGAAGCAGCTGAAACAACAACACAAATCTCAGTTGCACTGCTGCACTGACAAGCCCACTGATAACCAGAGGCAGTTGAATATGTAGAGTGTACCATTTTGAAAGTATATCACAAACTCAGGGGGAAAACAATAAAACTGGATGGAATTTAGAGTTAATTTATTGACCATTTCACAAGCACAAACATTTGGCAAAAGCACTGAGGAATTCAATAAAACAGCAATGAAACTCCTCTCATTAAATGAAATAAGAAAGGTGAATACTGAAATGTAAATCACTGTGGTAGCTTATAGTCTGAAAGTCTGGATGATAAGATTTAAATGATGATCAAACTAGTACCATTTATGACATACTAGAAATAAAAGGGTAAAATTAGAGAGCAAAAAACTGTCTGTAGATGGCATGGAAAAAAACTTTATCTAATTTTTAAAATGTTTCATGTGTGGCAATAGAGAACAAACCAAGAGCGAAAAAAAGAGATCTAATATCCTCCTTCTCTTTTCCCCCTTTTTTTCACTCCTCTCGCTTTCTCTGGTCCCCTCACCTCCCTTCCATCTTTCTCAGTGCTTTGCCGTAGCTCTGCACGTGAGTGGAGCACAATAAATTATTTAATCAAAACTACTGAACAAGCAAAAGCCCTATGCCAAGCCTAACTAGGCAAGGACAGGCAGCACCTCCTATTCGGCAGGGTTGTGCAAGGGGGGTGGGGGGCTGTTACACTGTGTGTAAGGAGGGCTCGGCCTGACTGGAGCTTGGCTGTAGGCTCCTTTTGGCCCAGCTTTACTAAACCACTTCTGATTATTAATTTGAGGAGTTCAGACAAGAAATGCCATGTCAGCACATTCTGTCCACGTACTCTCTCTCTCTTTCTCTCTCTCTCACTCCTCCCTTCGGTCTCAGTCTCATTTTCTCTGAATGTCTCTTGGCCTTGCCCTCTCTCTCCCTCTATTGCTTTTTCTCTCTTTCACACTGGCTCTTTGTAGACTTTCTCTCCCACTCCTCGTCTTCTTTAAAATTCCCCTTTAGGCCTCTTTCATTTATGTTTTTATTTGATTTCACTCCTTTTCTTTTTCCCCCATCCTTGTACTTCCCCCACTGCCTCTTTTTCTCTATGGGTCTCACAGTTTTACACAGAATTTTTGCCTAGAAAAATCCGTCTAACATGTACACAAGCTCGCAGGACATTTCTGCCAGTTCATTAATCTCTTCACAAAGAATGTGTTTCTTCTGTTGTGCAATACATTCTACATACCACATTGACACAATATCTGACGCCAAACTTTATTTTTTATAGTAATAACAAAATATTCTGATTTTAACCTTTAGTAAGTAGAACAAGATATTGTAGTCCTGCCTGTTGTGACAGTCATGAAACAGTTTGCCAGTCATATTTATCTTTTCATGAATTACAAGAAGGCTTGTCAATTCAACCAATTCATTTATGTGCAAGTTTTTACTTTTCACACATTTAGATATTTTATAGATATAGTTATAAATATTTGTCCAGCTGAAATTAAACCTGGTGATAAAATATTGTCACTTGTAAGAATTGTGCAAAAAAATGCATTAATCGTTAAATACAAGGGTTAAAATGGTTTTAAAAAATTACTAGTCCTAATAAATAGATCTCCATGCAATCTTAGGGGGAAAAAATGCAAATATACGTTAATCAACTGGTTGACGTAATCCTTTAAGACTGGACCACAAAAAAAAATTTTTAAGCTTTCCTTCTTCAGTGTAATAAAGCATTACAATGTGCAGAACTTTTCATAAAGAAATACTCTGCAGACTTTAGCAACATTAATAATGAGTACATTATAATCTAACTACCACACTATATTTTCAGATCTGAAACACATTTGCCTCAAAAAGAAAGAGGATCAAATTTTATGAAACACACAAGACATTGGCTACATGAATGGTGGTAACGAGGCCAGTTGGCCATGATCGAAGGTAATGCCCTATACGTTGCGTGTCAGGAGTCACTGCCATGTGTTATTATTGCATTCCAATGCAGACTGCTAATGCATCGTTGGACCATCGTGCAGTCCTGTCCCAACATTCTACAAAGCTACTTGTGTGCCCCTGCACCTATGTCAAACACAGGCACTCGATTTGGTTTTACATGTAAAGGCAATTCTAAACTAAACAAAAGTTAAAGCAAAAACAAAATACAAAAATGTAGAGGACATTTCATCAAGTAAATTCAGCACAGGAACATAGTTAGTCATAAGAAGGTAGGTGTTTTCATTGATTTCAATTTTTTTTATGTGAGGACTCTGGATGAAAACAATGAAAATCATGAGGTCAAAGTATTATTTTGAATAAAATGCAAAAGTATACTGCAAAAATGCCCTTGGCTCAAATCTATAACCAAGGACTATCTGCATACTGTGGGTACGGAAAGTATTCAGACCCCTTTAAAATTTTCACTCTTTGTTTTCAGTGCAGCCATTTGCTAAAATAAACAAATTCATTTTATTTTACATTAATGTACACTCAGCACCCCAACTTCAGAGAAAAAAAACAGAAATGTAGACATTTTTGCTAATTTATTAAAAGAAAAACTGAAATATCAAATGGTCATAACCTTTTCTGTGACACTCATATTTAACTCACACGCTGTCCATTTCTTCTGATCCTCCTTGAGATGGTTCTGTTCCTTCATTGGAGTCCAGCTTTGTTTAATTAAACTGACTGGTCTTGATTAGGAAAGGCACACCTGTATATATAAGACCTTACAGCTCACAGTGCATGTCACAGCAAACGAGAATCATGAGGTCGAAGGAACTGCCCAAGGAGCTCAGACACAGAATTGTGGCAAGGCACAGATCTTGCCAAAGTAACAAAATAGTTTCTGCAGCACTCATGGTTCCTAAGAGCACAGTGGCCTCCATAATCCTTAAATGGAAGAAGTTTGGGACGACCAGAACTCTTCCTAGACGTGGCCGTCCAGCCAAATTGAGCAATTGTAGGAGAAGAGTCTTGGTGAGATAGGTAAAGAAGAACCCAAAGATCACTGTGACTGAGCTTCACAGATGCAGTAGGGGGATTCCAACAAATCAATTACCCTAAGCACACAGCTAAAATAACAAAGGAGTGCCTTTAGAACAACTCTGTGACCATTTTTGACTGCCAGAGCCCTGACCTAAACCCAATTGAGCATCTCTGGAGAGACCTGAAAATGGCTGACCACCAACACTCAACATCAAACCTGACAGAACTGGAGAGGATCTGCAGGGAAGAATGGCAGAGGATCCCCACATCCAGGTGTGGAAAAAACTGGTTGCATCATTTCCAAGAAAACTCATGGCTGTATATCTCAAAAGGGTGCTTTTACTCAATACTGAGCAAAGGGTCTGAGTACTTATGACGATGTGATATTTCAGTTTTTCTTTTTTAATAAATTTGCAAAACCTTTTACACTTTTTTATTTTTTTCTGTCAAGATGGGGTGCTGAGTGTACATTCATGAGAAATAAAATGAACTTTACTCATTTTAGCAAATGGCTGCAATGAAACAAAGAGTGAAACAATTAAAGGGGTCTGAATACTTTCCGTACCCACTGTATATTTTGCATGTTCTACCCATACAGATGTGGGCTTTCTCTGGATACTCCAGCCTCCTAGTATGAAAAAAAAAGCATATTTGGTTACTGTTCTAAATTGATCATAGGTGAATATGAGCTTGTAAGGTTGTTTGTCTTGTTTGTCTATGGGTGGGGCCTGTGGTGGAGTGGCAGTCTCTCTCTTACCAGATCTGTTTGGATAGTCTCCAGATGCTTATTTTCTGATATCCTTCTTTTGCTGCTTATATTCAATTGCTTTGTGTAGCCTCTGACTGCAATGTGTGTTCCACAGAATTTAGTCTATAACCAAATAGACTAGTCCATTGAATAGAGTGTAGGTGTCTTATTTGAGCTCTGCCTTCAGTTTACAGCTCTGCACTGCATTTTCCAAAGTTATCAATCCATCAGTAAGACATCTTCATTCAAAATGGATTTCTACTGTTTTTATAACTTCTGAGCTTAGCAAACTACACGAGAATGAAGATATCCAGAACCCCCCTCCCCGCATTCTCATGGATTCTTTGTAAGTGTTTTCATGGTAGAGGAGGCGAGCAGAGAATTAAGGGAGGCCTTTCCTTTCTCAGAACTAGCTTTGCTAACATAGTTTATAGCTACTTAGTGACAGTATCAGAACCAGGCAGAGAAGCTGTGGAAAGGGAAGGGGGGTCTGGAAGCAAGAGAAGGTGGACGAAGGGAGGAGTCTGCAAAAATGCCAAGCCATGGTTCACTTCAGCAGGAATTTAAAGTGAGGCCAGAGAAAGGAGAGGAAGAAAAGAGGAAACTATGAAAAAGCTCCCCTTATCTTGCTCTGCTGCAAGATAACACATATTTTCAAACTAAATTCACGATTTTTCTGAATGCATTTATTGACTTTATCTTTTAAAAACGTATAAAAAAGATACATGCATAACACAGCCGGGAGCCACAAAACAGAAACTAATACAATACATCAACCACAACGTCTCTCTCATTCCTCGTGTTATTTCAACTGATGGATCATCGGAGTGAAATGATACTTGCAAATCCTTAACGGGATCTCCAGGCTAAGATGTTGGCTTTGATTCTTTCAAAATACCATCCTACTTTGAAACTCTTGACAAGTCAAAGTAATATGGCACTACTTTGGCCTCGCAAACCAACAGTAACATATTCATTTAAGTGTTGGATTTTGTTTTTTTGTTTTTGTTCATTGTAAAACAGATTAATATGTGGCTATGGAACATCTGAATATAAAAGTTGAACTTTTGGGGGGGTTTTGTGTCAAATCCCAATAATTTGGATGTTCGGTTTTCAAACAAGTTGGCATGAGGCGTACATGATATTTGAAATATGTTGACATAACTACTTTAAATCCATAATACAATTTTCGTACAAAGTCAAGCTATCCCTCTTTCACCAACTACTGTCATCTGTCAGGATTTCACTTAGTTCCTCTACCCCTATTTTTCTAAACCACAGAAGTGAATACACGCTGCTAAACAGGTTTGTCTTTGTCTGTCAACCCATGAAGTTAATGTTGTTGTTGTCCTTCTCAAGAGTGTGGGCTTGTTTAAAACTACACTTAATGCACTTTTTAAAAAAAGTTTTTTTAATGTTCCAAAAAATTAACAGTAACTTTCTTGCTATCTACATTTTGTCCATTAGGTTTACTGCACCAATGGACACAAAGTAGTCCATCATCCAAAGTTGTACACTATACTGTATTTAGTTAGCTCAGGTATGGTAAATATCAAACGGTTGTAAGTGGAAAGGGTTTTTGACTGCTGCAACACATAAACCTTAAAATGTCTTTGCTTTATTCATAAATAATGGAAAATTGACTTTTGTTATGTAAGAAGGAGTGTTTTACATTTAAATAACACCCTGCAAATTCTGATGGCAACACACCACAAATCTTTAGCAAGTAGTGCCAGTAAGTTCAGTCTTGGGTAAGGCAACACAAAGCTTAAAGTACGGTAGCAGTTTTTACTTTAACATGATTAACCGCTAAGTGGCAAAAGGTTATTCAAAGTTCATAGCCAAAATGTCACTGAACCCATCCGTCATTAAACGAGCAAAAGGGAATGAGAATCAGGCTTGAATGAGACAGACATACAGATTTGTTTTGGCCTGCAAACGTGGACCAAGTGGCCCATGCCAAGGGAAAGTTTGATCGGGATTAATACTGCTTCAAGCGGATTCCTCTCATGATGAATAAATATTCATGTTCTCATACAAGTCATTGGAGTGTGAATATGAATATTTGAAAGATCAACCTTTTTTGCACAGGTAACAGCAGTTTCAGTTAAGATGCCTATGACAAATGCTAGTGTTTAATTTGATGAAGCTAATACAGATAGACAAAGTCAATGCCAGACCCGTGCCCCAGAAAGTCCAGTAAGCAGATGGCTCTTTATCATTCAGTACATTTTGGTTGGCTGTGTTTCTAAAGAGGTAAGGCTTATGACGTGTTGGAAGAATGGATTAAGAGGTTGGCCTGGAGTGATTGGCAAATGTCATCTCAAATTCTCAAGGTGGTTGATGTTAATACATCCAAAACTATCTAACTGCGAAGCATGAGACTAAATAATCAGACCATGAGAATAAATAATCAAACCAAATAATCAGACCAACTCGAACTATTAAGGCGGTTTAAAATCCATTTCCACCATCTATGATTTAAAAAAAAAAAACAAATTTGTCTTTTTTTCAGAGAGTAGATGGATTAGCATTGCAATTAAAAATCAGGCAGACAAAAAAGGTTATGCAAAACAAAATGCATGAACAAGTCCATGTGGTTGGGTAAAAAACAGCTGCCACAGTTAGACTGAAACGCCGAAATTTGGAAAAATTGCAAGATTCATATAACTATCTAACTGAGAAGTATGAAAATAAATAATCAGACCATGGTTGGCCAATTATAAGGCAAGACACATGATGGAACTGTCCCACTGTCTCCTTTTTTCACACATATAAAATTCTCTCACTTTATTATGTGTAGGTTTTTTGTATTTTTAGATAAGTTATTTTCAAGCTGTTGAAAAAAAACAGGAGAGGTTAGAGTTTATCATTTGCAGTAAACAGAAAAAATATAAAAGCAAAAAGACCACTTATGTAGTTCTCATCAATATATTTCAATCTAATAAAAATTTTAAGTCTTTTAATTGTAAAATAAGGTCCCCTTTAGCTTATGTTTTGAATGTATCATTCCCTTTTACAACAAAATGTGAAAATCGTGGACCTTATAACATTAGCAAAAAACAAAAAAAGAAGAAAAAAAAGAAAAGAAAAGAGAGAAACTCCTACCATGCGATGATTCTGGTGTGGGAGCAGCAGGAAGGGGTCTCTGGGATCTCGGCTTACTTGATGGGAGGGTCATTTTAACGGGGCCAACATACTCAACAAATGTCCCCGGAAAGTCTCCTCTCTGCTTGGTGCGTTCATTGTACCCAAGTAGCCATCCCAGAAGCTCAGGATGCTCCACACAGTACTCCTCATAGCTCTCCATTGAGGTGAGAGACGCCCTGCTGACAATCAGAAGGTCTCCAGGCTGCAGATCCAAATCCTCTTCCTGGTCCTTAGTAAATGTGTAGAGTGCACGATACTTGTAACCCTCTGCCGCCATTTTGTAACATAAGCATGAATCAAAATGGCCACCAAATAGAGGATTAGGTGGTACAATGACAGTCCAACTCTAAAAACAAGGTTTGTTTATGCTAAAATCCTCAACAAAAAACAATATTGTTGAGTCACAAATGACTGCTGTTGGTGCAGTGGTATACAGGATAGGATGGCAGTGAGGAGAAGAGAGGAAGTCACCCGAGGCTTGTAAGCATTTTAAAAACGTAATATGGGAGCATTCTGCAGCTCTTGTGTCTTCCGTGGTGGTGGACTCAGACCTGATCAGTGTTTGTGAACCGATGCACTTTCCTCAGCTTGATACCACGGTTGAGCCAGATAATGGAGCAGAGGGAGAGCGTTGGCAACATACTCTTTCTAGCAGCAAAAACCTAAAGGCTGGGTGCTACCTTAGTAGCCTTGTGAGCGACTGCCAGTTGAAGGCCTTGCGTTGTTGGCTCTCCACGGTCAAATCAAGCGGTCTGATTGGAGGACAAGTGGGTAGATTTTAATGCTCTCCAACTCTCTCAAGTCTTCACGTGTTCTGAGCAGAATTCATGACTGACCTGGACAACATAAAAGGATAAGAGGAACAAAGGTTAAAAACTTGTCTTAAAATAACGATAATAAATTTAAAACTGTTTAAGAAAAAAGAAGAATTGGCTGTAAATAAACTTCATATGATAGCAACTGAAAATGAGACTCAGGTCTTTGTGAAACGAAGCTTAAGTAACACATGAAAATGGCGAACTGCGACAGCTCCATGCATTTGTGCAGTCTACAGCAAGGACAGAGCGATAGGATGATGCTGCTGCGTCATAACCAAAAGCGGATTCAGTCTCTGGACAGGACTCTTCTTTTCCTTCTCTACGTTCACACACTCACAGCCTGAAGCACCACCTTTCCACAAGTGAAATAATTTTAACTGTAAAATAAATGTGTCTTCAATGTACAAAGCAGCAAGTCTGGTTACGAAACCTCATAGACAGGCTTTCGGCAGTGTGTGCCTGCAAAAGAAGCAAAGAACTGAACCTCACCTGGAGGGCAACCAGATTTTTTCTTCAACATTCGGAACTATTGAAAACAGGGACAAGGAGAGGCAGGTCTCTGGTAGACACCAGAGCGTGGGAAGTATGGATTAATGAATGGGGGGTAAACCAAGGAACAAGAGACTAGCTCAATATTATAAACCAACCTAACAACAAATAAGACTGAGTTGCTAAAATACGCACACACACACACACATATATACATTTATATATATATGTATATAAATATATCAAGTAAAAACGAATAATATTTGTACTAAAAATAATTTCCATATGAGAAATGCGTAGTTCTACATCGTGTAAAAAATATGGCTTAAAAGGTTACGTCTGTCTGTACGATTGGTTGCACCATTCTATACAAAACTCTTAAGACACAGTCACTTTAAAGAAATTAAAAAAATGTTTATATTATGCGCTTAAAAAACTTGATTTAAAGATGAACAACTAAGTGTCTGAGAATCTCAAGTTTATATGGCCATCCAAAAATGAGGAAGACAAAAATTAAACACTGCTAAAAAGAAATGTTTTATATCACAACTAAGATGCCTGTCAGAGAGTGATAGAAAAGATAGATTATGTTTACCGGATTAAATACGACATCTGTTCTCTGTGGTCCATCCAAGGACAATGATTCTCAAACGGGATGAAAGGATGATAATAAAGAAAGAAACAGCCTTTCTGATAAAAGGTAAAAATGTAAATGGTTTCCTTGTATGTATCCAGACAGCTATTTGAGGCAATCTCCAAAAATGACAAAATCTAAATAATCATAGGCCTGGTTTGCAAAGGCTGATGGTGTTCCAGCGTTTCATAAATGTTTGTGAATGAACAACATTTTGAGTGATGGATTGCCAATTGCTGAATACAGTTAAGAAAAACATAAAATATATGATGAAACGTCCACTTTTACATGTTTTAATGCCAATGTGGATGCTTCTGTACCTTAGCTTACATTATTCTGTCTCCCCCTCGACATTCCAAAAGCGAACACACAACGTTTGAGAATAGGGATGTTCTATAAAAATAAAAAAAGGTTTTAGTTACCATAATAACAGGATGCAACACAGTGAATAACTCACCCCACTTTTGGTTCAGAGAGAAGCCGGACAGGCTCAGCAAGACTCTCGATACCCCATCCTTCCAGTCGGGAAGCAAGAAGTGCCAGGCTAGACACGTGGCACTGGCATACCCAACCACAGCCCGCAATCCTCACACCACCATGCCCACCCCCCCAACCCCAAACTCCTCTCCCTCCTCTCTCCACCTTCTCTTCACACACCCCCATTCCAGTCCCTGAAACACACACAGCATACAGCCTCCAACTGCCCCCCACCCCCATCTTCAGCTAAAGAAAAACAGTTGTTTCTCCAGTTGCCATATTTTAGTTGTTTACAGGAAAAGAGCTACAGCAATAAGGTGGCAAAAATAGGACAAAAAAGCAGCATGTTGTCAGCACTGTTGCTCTGTACTCCATTTTCAGTTCAGTTCCACAGTTGAAAAAGTCCTACAATGTAAACGAGGAGTGACATCACAGTCCGAGTCTTGTTGGATTGTAGTTTGTCAGCCTGCAGAGCAGCCACTGAAGCAGCTATCAAATTTAAAGAAGACGAATCCACTTCTTGTTAGAGTCTAGAGTCTTGTTAGAGTCGTTTAGTCTGTGCAGAAAGCAACTGAAAGCATGAAAAACAGCGTGAGCACTTTGCTGCGAGCAGAGACCAAGTGGCAAAGAGAGAAGACGGAAATAATTAATGAATAGGCAGCAAGTAACTCACTGTTGCTAGAGAGAGGGAAAGCTAATCCTGCTTTCTGATTGGCTGATGTTCAAGCCATGTGCTCCACCGTCACCACAAAAGCCAGGCAAATCAAGGAAATGTTCTAATATTAGAAAATGTTTCTAGGCAGTAATCAAACATCAGGCATGACAAATATACATTTTCTTGCATCAGTGTCTTTTTTAATACTTGCAAACTTGATGATTGTTTACAGTGTTTCATGTAATACTACAATATCTCAAAGAAATCATACTATCTCAAGGTAAGGGTGTAAAGCATTACACAGAAAAAGTTAAGGCTGAATGTGATTGGAGAGAAGTTCATGAGTCATGTTGTAGCCATGCAATGAGATAAAAACATCATGTTTGCAATAACGGGGTGATAGATACAGATATAAGAGATAATTGAAAATAATCTACTGCTCGTATAAAATATTGAATTTTGTAATCCTTGAAAGGATCAAAACTGCACCCTTTTTTTTTCCAAAGTAATCTTAATGCAAATATAAACAGAAGTCAGAGCTGAGCGTTAATTGAGTTCAACTGAAATCATCTTATGGCTTTGTTAATAAAGACAAGTGTACAAATTTTTTAAAGATCTTTTTCATTTCTAATTTTTTATTTAGTTATTATATAACACACCCAATATGAGTTGTTAAGTATGGAAGTCACTATGAGCAAAGGTCACACGGTGTAGGAATTTCTCCCATCTAACAGTGAAATTGCATTTTGCATTCAAACAAATTGTGCTCTCTAGTGCCTCGCATTTTCAAATGGGTATTGCAATTACGGTAGCCGTCATGCATCAAGAAGTAATGACAACATGACTTCAACATCATTGAGTTTTCTCTTGGGTGATGAAGTTTGTCATTTAAAAGAAATGACAAACTGCATTGAATCATTAGTGTGAGCATGTAATTACTCCTCGAACAAGATAGCGAATTACGTTGTGAGCGCCTCTCACTGGTTTCAGTCATGTGACTCTGGCTCTGAACAAAAACACGTTGTGGATTAGCTAGTGCTCTATGTCCCTCTCTGTGATAATAGTTTTTCAAAATGGCAGAACGACATGGAAACCATGGACTTACTCGTCCTAAGTCAGATCGTTGCAGTGGTAATTCTACACCTAAAGAGGACACATTTATAAATTAAGAAAATTATTTTAGCTAATAAAATACTTTAAAAACTACACAATGTCCCTTTAAATAAAACAAGCTCCAAACACAAAGTAAAGAAAGTTCCACTAGTTAAAGGGTTTGTGGTAGGTTGTTGGTTTCAATTCTAAACATGTAGCTTGATGAGACCTTTCAGACAAGGGGTCAAAACCCCCTCAAGATCCAAAAACAAGTCCAGTTTACTTTACTCAAGGTCTTATGATATCAAATGAAAGACCTCATAATTGGATATCTTCCAAACACTATATGTTCCTCTCAGGCTGCAGGACTACTTGTGGGTCCTAGAGTTTCTAAAAGTAGAATGGGAGTGAAATCCTTCAGTCACTGAGCCAACGAGCCCTGTTATACAACCAGTTGCCAGTATACATCCGGGTAGCAGACAGCTTCACTACTTTTGAGATTAGGCTTAAAACTCTACTTTTCGACAAATCATATAGTTCAGGATGGCTCAGCGACTCTGAAACATCTAATAGTTATGCTGTCCAGGGGACCATGCACTGTTCAAAACTGCTGCAAACTGCAATGATTTCCCCTTTTCTGAGTTTGTTAGTCTTATCAATTTCTGATTATCTTTCCCTTCAGGTATCTCTAAGGAGCTTTCATAGGATTTTATGTACCTTTTTTTCCTGTCATCTCAAACCCCAGGAGTTTGAGGCAGACAGCTACCCAACATGGGTCTGGTACTGTCTGAGACTGAGTTTTCCCTCTGTTAAAAGGGAGTTTTTTCCCCCCCACATAAATCTCATACACCTTTTAGAATGGGCATTGGATTGAAAAGAAGATTTGGTAAAATCCGTTGGATGCCTGAGCAACGAAACTTTTTAAATAGACTGTATGCATTGGGTACAGAATTTAAAGATCAGAATTAATTGGGTTATGACTGTATTACAATGAATTGAATGCCAATTTTCTTCAAGTGGATTGTATATTTGAAGTGACTTCAGATGATGTTTGTTGTGATTTGGCACTGTGTAAATAAAACAAAACTTAATTGAAATTTATTTAAAACTAGAATTTGTAGGCAAACCATGCGACAAAAAAAGAATTAAAATATTGTTTTGACATGAAATGTCATGATCAAAGTGCTATGTTACTTGTTACTTACTCATCTTAATTCCTCTTGTTACTTTTTATATTATCTAACCGCACTCCTTTTCCTATGTCACACCTTGTTTTCATTACTAACTGTCTCAACTGCTTCATTTATGTTTTTTTCCCTTCTCGGATCATTTACATCCTTCCTCCAACACTGTCTGCATGTAGTTGCTTTCTTGTTGATCTAAAGTGTATCTTTACCTTTTCAAGTTAAACAACTGTTATGATTCATAACACTGTATTCTCACTGCTGTTCAGGACTGTACACCTTAACTATTTCTAAAAACTTGTTGAAGAGTTCAGTTTATTACATTTGACTTTCTTAGGTCTCACACAGCGCAGAGAGATGGACCAAGATGCGCCTTGAGCTGGACACACTTCCTTCATTATGCTTGAAAATAGGTATTCATAGCTCCATTTCTGTATTTCAACATTAACAGTGTCATGGAACAACTTAATTTACTCACAGTGGAGATTTACCTCAGACACACAGTAATTTAATCAATATGACATGTAAAAAATCTAATTAATTCTGTAAGTTATATGGACGCAGTCATTTCTAAGTTTGTGTGTGAGTTGGCCCTTTACCATTCTACTGTGAGAAAAGTTATTCCAGCACTTCCATGCAAGCATTCTGGCCTGAGGCCATATGTCTGCATAGATCTGAAAAACCTTCTACGCCACAGGCATTGAGAACGTGCCAACAACACCAGAGCCTGTGATGACTTATTTCTTAGCCTGAAAGGTAGACTTGTGCAATTTCTGACTTATATTATGCTGCAAAAAGGTTTATAGGTTCCTGATGAAGCAAAAAAGTTCAAATTGGTCAATGAGGCAAGACCCACGTCTAAGTACTCACTGTATCAAAAGATACATAATGAAGTTTAAAGTCCTGCACTCTTGTACTTTTTACAATGGTATTTAAATTAATTTAGCATATTTTACATATTAACATTTTTGAATTTTTGTTTTCTTATTCGTTTTTATTTCACTGCAGATTCAGCATATTGTTTAAAAGCTTTTTTCTGAGCTGTCAAATTTTTTTACATTTTTTTCAGTTCTATTCTGAGCGTTCTTTCAACCTCATCAGATTTTTTTGTGGCTAGGTTAACATGTTTTGTTTTTTCATTTTTGCTAAACCAGAAGCTAAATTTTCCAAGTTTACACTTTCCAAATTACAATTAATTGACTACATTCACACCTTTTAAAAACAAAGCCTGTATTATCTAAGTTGTGTCATTGAAAAGCACACACTTGCTAGTTGAAATACACAAGTAATACTTATGAACTCCCATGTTGGAAAGACAGATCAACAACTTGATTGCTAATGCAATTATCAAAAAGATATGTATTGTTACCAAATAACCATCACTCGTCTGGCTAACTTTCTCTCTTTGTTGGTAAATGGCACAAAGCAGCTTGTACATCTGACAATGAGCTATTTATTCACATCATAATCAAAGACCTCATGAATTGCCAATACTTGCCAACCTCAAATACTTTTCTGAGAAGGGTATAGGTGAGGAATTAACTGTGTTACCTCATCTAGCTTGCCCCAATTTGAAAAATTAAATTTTTCTTTGAGAGCACATACCCTGGCAGCTTTTCTGGAAAAACTGTGAGTTAATTATCCTCAAAAAGACTACTTTCAAGAAATATCACCTTCATGCGGAATCTATTCCACAAATATAGAAAGACATCTACCAAAATAACATCAGGTAAGACTGCTTATTGTGTAACATAAATAAAATGTGTCTTCAAACCGTCTTAAGAGGTGACTTGGGTATCTAAGAAATGTATTTAATCCAAACCGTGGCAAACCCCTCAGTGCTGTATGAGACATGGAGTGCTTTCAGGCATAAGCCATATAAATAGGTATGATGATAGATTGGCATTTAACTGCATGAAGCATTATTCAAAAAGTCCTCGCCAGACGTGTCCACTCACTTGAAGACTATGTTTCAAACAAGTAGCTAAGTTTCCAATTACTCATTGAGCTATACAGAATCCTGAACAGCTACGGAACATACATGCATTTTTTCAGACCCTCGGCTATGCTAGGCCTCCACACATGGCCTTCCATAGTCTCTATTTAATCTACAGGCACAAGTGTTCCATTCACAGCAATGTACCACACACAATACGTGAAAAAGGCTGTTTGATTATGGGTTATTAAATGTAACTTTGTCTGTCCCAGCAACAAATTCAACATTTATTTTAATATTATGATAAAAAAACAAACTCTCAAAACGGAAAATATTAGTTACTGGACAACTTATTCAATTACAACATAATTTCTATATTTAATTTCCCTAAGGTGGTTTATAGCAGCGAATCCTGATGCCAAGTTCAACATTTGATACACAACTGTCGAGCACACTTATTGGTGCCGTGAATGAATATAAACACGTACAAATATATTTGTCGGAAATACTGTAGATGCCGAGCAGAATCCGTACATGATTACAGACTGAGCTTTAAAAGTATAAAGTCGGCAGCATAGTTTTGTGTGGGTAAATCAGGCTTACATAGCTTCCACCATTTTCCAGTACAGTGGCTGCGGCTGCCTTGCTGTACTGGAAATGTGCAATAACTTGAAAAAACTCACCCGCGGATATTTCTTGACTCTTCAAACTTTTAGGCTCCAGGTATTAAACTCTTAAAACTAACAGAGAAGGTCAATGTGGAGTGTAACCTGCAGACGATAGTTTTCTGAGTGCGCGTTATTATTCCTGGCCAATCTTTCATGTACTTTGAACTCGATCGTCTTTCTCTCGCTGTTTTCCCCGTTCATAACTCCCTGCTCCTACACAGCCATTTTCCAGCTCAGCACGCCAGGGAAGGATTGTGCGTGGGAACTAATATGTGGAGTACGGAAATAGACGAAAATATACGGAAAGGTCCGAACTGATACTGAGACGTCATCTACTGTCCTTTTCCATTAAACAAAATCTGTGTGCGACTGGTCTTTGATAAACTCAGTACTGTAAAGTCCATTTTACCCAAATAATAATTGAAAAAGAAAAGGTTTGCAACTACGCGCTAACTCTGCGTCTAAAATCGAGGTGAACATGAGGGGAATTCTTTTCTAGTGTGCAATTTTGGTTGAACAAATTAAACTTTAATGACTTACTTGTGAAATCTTAACAATTCATAATATTTTCATATAACTCCATATATGACATAACCTTTGTGTTTTTACTATATTCTGGTTTATAAAGGTATAACTTATATCATGGCATGTCATGGCCACAAAAACTAATCTTTGCTGTTCAAATGTCAAGTGCGTATTCGTGTACAGAATCATAAGCTATTTCAACATAGCTCTGATTATGAAAGTAATCATGAGGGACAAATGAGAGTTACAAAAGAAACTGTTGTAGATACAGTCATTTGTAATTCATTTATTTCAAGCACTTTTAAGACAAGGAAATAACTGAAAACATCCCACCTGTCTGCATCAGATACCGACTGAGTAGGCATCTCACAAAGATCAGTTGGTACATTTGGGAACAAGGAGTCAGTTTGTGAGCAGCACATTAAGATCACAAATTTGGAAAAGATGGAGGAAGGCAGCAAAACACCAATGTAATACATTTGTTGGCAGGCAAACCACTTCTCCACATTTGAAAAAAAAGCTTGTTCAAATAACATTTCACAATGGCAAACAGTTTTAGGGGTAAAATAAACCCACCAAATCCCTTGGTATGAACCTGTTTAAATGCAATTAAAATAATATATTAATAATAACTTCCACAAACACATTTTGGCTCCATGACTGAGGAAACATGACCATTATCCTGAATATGCATGATCACAAACCTTCAATAAAAGGTTCTGTTATGAGTTCAACTCTTGGACATTTCCTTAGTTAACACTCCATTAACTATAACAAATCACAAACATTTTTGATGAAAGGTTAAAGGATTTGGACCCCCTGAAAAACAATCCCAAGTGTTAAAGACACTAAAAAAAATATGTTAAAACTAAAATGAATCTATCGGACAAAGTAATTAAAATCCAATCAAGGATTAAAATTAAAGGGAAAAATAACTTGAAAAATGTAATGATACATCATATGGAGATGCAAATCTGGCAACAACAGATTAATATGCCACTTCAACAACATTTTATCTGAATCCATCTTCCCTTACAAGGCCACAAAACCCACTGTAACACAGCTGTATTAACGTCCACCACTGTTTTCACAGTATCTATTAACAGCACAGCTTCCATATCTAATGTACAAAACAAGTCCCCCCTTCATTGTCATGTCTTAGTCCTCTCAGGATTTTCTAGTTGAATTCCAAAACTCCCAGTCACTAATTTATTTAGTAATAATTTAACAAAAACTATGAAATCCACATAAAGACCTGCACCAAAATGTAAACATTAATTCATAATGAACATACAAAAGAAAAAAAACAGCCAAGTAAGCCATGTTTGTTTTTAGCATACCTCTCTAAAAGTAATCTGGAAATAGATCTTTGAATACAAATGTCTTTTGTTATACATTTATCATGACTGTTGAGAGCTGGGCAAAAGCTGGAAACACCAAGGTATTGCAGGACAGACAAAAAAAAGTTAGCCACACAACTTTCCATTCTTATTTGTTGATCTTTTTACATCTTAAGAATTGGTATGGTTTAAGGACTGATACACTTAGAGGACAGAGAGTAAGTGACAGAATAACCCATGCATGTATGATGCTTATTATGTACAATTACAGTACCTCTTTTCAAATGGGTTCTATGGCGTAACCATGCTTTGGTAACACAGCCAGGCCTCCAACTACTGCAATGGTGATTAATTTGTTATCTAAAAGATTGTTACACACAAGCTAAACACTAAATACTAGATGTACAAATTGTATAACACTAATACAATCTGTATGATCGATTTCTTCAAACAGGCAACATAATATTTTTTGAGAGACCACATGAGAATGGCCAACAGTTTGATAGACACTGTGATATAAAGAATTTTTTTTTTTTAAATAACTAAATTTCAATATCATTTGATTCACTTACTATGACAACACATTGAAAAAATGTTCCCTGGGTTCTTAGCCAAGGTGGTTTCAGTTGAAATTATACAACAAAAAAAGATAAGCTAAAAATTCATAAATAAGTATCTTACAGTGAACAAAATGGTTTACAAAATACATCAGATATAGTTGCCACAGTGATTTGAGAATCAAGTGAAAAATCAAGTTATGGAGTAAACATAGTTTGACAGTTATTCTGTTACCAGTGTTGTAAAATGCATGTATTATTGAAAACATTTATTTTAATTAATAATTTTGTCTAAAATAAGTTCTACGTGATGATTTCTGGCTTGGTCACAGTTTTCTAAACTCATGCAAGGCTTGCGCTGGTGACCCGTCAAGATGAATTTCTAAAACCCTTCTTTGTCCTTTGACTTTGCTTTCTGCTGCGTTGTACTCTGATATTTTTTTTCTCCCTGCCTCCCACTAGAATCTGCCTGGGGTGAGTTGGTCCAGGACACCTTAAATGACTTGGGCTGTGTGACAGGAAGCTTTGGGCTAAGTGTTGCCTCTCTCTCTTCCATGTCATCTGTGTTTACTTCCTGGACAGCCTCCTGTTTCTTGAAGGAATCCCTTCGTTCTGACAGTGCCAACTTTCTCATCACCACTGTGTCCCTTGAGTGATGGTTGCCTCCCCGGTGTTGTGGTGAGGTGGTTGTGCGGTGTTGGTGATCACTGCCTCCGCTAGCTATGTCCTGGTGGTCTCTCTGCCCTCCAATGTACAGCCCCTGGCGACCATGCTCGCCAACACAGACAAAACCTGTGGTGGTGTCTCCCTCTTCATCTTCCAATCCCTCACCTTCAGACAGAGGCATCTCTAATGTATGGCGGCGTGTGCTGTAAGCCTTTCTATCTCCATGATAACTCCCTGTTTTGTCACCTGTAAGCTTCTCTGCTGACTGAACTCTCTTGAGCAGTGGTGAGCGTGGTGGTTCTACGCTGCGGGGACGCACAGAATGACGGGCAATAGTGGGAGGGGATAATGTCTTCCCATGGAATCCCTGCAGGGATTTAGGGTGACTTGGGAGGCAGGATGGTGAGCACTGCGGAGAGAGAGGCTGAGGTGGTGGGATACAGGCGAGAGGTGAAGGAGGAATACTACTAGTAGACTTGCAACGACCAGCTTTTGTATAGCGGCCAAGGACGTGAAGGGAACTTGGACGAGCCTGTGGCACGGGTGAGTTGGGAGAGCTGGAGCAAGGTGAGGAACTTGAATCTGATAAAAAAAAAGGACAAAAGATAAATAACAGAAATGTAAAAAAAGATAACCACGTGTCTATGTGCGATGCAAAGAAACCTCTCTCACCTCCAGAATGGTCTGGGGCAGGGGAGCGACAAGGTGTAGACGGTCCAGGAGACAGACTTTGTGTGGGAGAACCAGACAGGCTGTCACTTGATGACTGATGAAATCCAGAAGAGAAGCTGCGACTGCTCTGCATGGGAGGTGGAGTTGTGTGCTTAGACAACTTCTTCAACATGCGTCGCCTGCTGCAAAAAACAGATAAAAGTGACATAAAGCTCCCCTCTCAGGAAGTTAAGTAAAGCCTTGGGTGTAAAATAGACTTAAAAAAGGCACAAAATTTATATTCAAGGATGTAATCCAAAGTGTTGCAACGCTATCTGAAGCTCAAAAACAAATAATGTAAACAATACAAGGTGAAAGTTTATTCTCCTCTTGTGTACCTGTCTTGACCATCCTTCTTCTTGCTCTTTTTGCTGCGTCGGGCCATTTTGGCCTTGTAGCTTGCCTTTCGGGCAGGACCCACCTTGATGGAAGTATTCTCAAGTGCAGTTGTTTGAAGAGTCACTTTATTGCCACTCTGTTGACAAACAATTTTCAAATGAGGTCATACCTGGAGGATAAGGGACTCAGTCTCTTATCATTAGAATATCCTTAAAATCAATAAATTGTATATTTAGACATTACACAAATGCCTGAATAAATAAATTACAGAATATGCGAGAAATTAATTCTGTTATGAATTTTTTCCTCGTACCTTAAGCAGGAGTTCCACCACCTCAGTGTGTAGGAGTCCCTGGACGGACTCCCCATTGACATGAGTGATGAGGTCACCTGCCCTTAGTCCTGCCTCGTGAGCTGGGCTACCATCCTCAACACACTAAACCAGAAAAAAATCGTATTGAAAGTTTACAGCAAGGCAGGACACTTATAATTACCAAGATGAAAATGTTTCTGGGGATGTAATTTATAACTTAATCAGATATTCACTATAGAGATTAATTTTGAATTGTCAAATGAATAATAGTACCAGATATTCCTGAGGTGAGGACACATACCCAAACCATGTGATGAACGGTATAAATGTCAGTGTTGCCCATGTAAACTCTGATAGCTCGCAGTGCAAAACCGAATCTCCTCCCAGAGCTGTGGATGACCACTGGAGGCCTGAGGCAGCTGACGTTGATGGACAAATCTCGGCTTGGGGACGAGTCTCTGGATGAGGGGTTGGACGACAGAGACAGAGACGATTTGGGGCTTGAAGGAGGACCTGCTGAATCATCTAGTTTGGGAAATCAAAAAGGAAACACAGATTGTATTTTAGCATCGATGTATAACATTTCTTATTTGCTACTTTATAATGCTACAGTGAAAAAGTAATGTATATAATATTTCCTTGATTTGAAAAAAGAAAAGAAAGTATTCTAAAAATGAGGCAGATCTCTTAACTTAAATTTCAGTATTTTCTATTTGTTTTAGAGATTACAGAATTCCATCCAGCAGAGGGCCCTGTAAACACTTGAATGCAGGCAGACTGGAGTCATACTTCAAAACGAATGTTTAATAAAATTAAAAAATATTATTTAAAATTGAATGTGTGCAGGTGAATGAAAACGATCAGTTTGAGAGGAAATCAGAGCGATGACAAAAATGCTTAATTATTTTATGAAATAGTTACTATGTTCGCAATTTTAACAGATTTCTTTAGTGCTTCTTCTTACCTGGGGTAATGATAAGTGAAAGGCCGGAAACTGAAGCTGACTTAGGTACTTTTCCAGCAGGAGATCTCTGCTTTTCTGGGGTCTCAAGCTGGTGCGGAATCCGTCGGGATGCCCCTCTCCGGAAAGAGGGCCTTGTTCCTGTGCTATTGCTCCGAAGTCGGATGTGACGCAGGTTGGAAACCATTCCATCTATGAACGGAATATACAGAGCATGAGCACTACTGTTTCACAAATGTAAAATAAGTATAGAGGGCAGTTGCTGCTTCTACCTTCCTCCTCAGTTGAGATGGCAAATCGTGGCATGATGTCAAGGCTCTGGGTGCTGTTCATAACCAGTGGGCTGGTGCTGCGCTCCGACTGTGAAGAACTGGATGAAGCACGTGGCCGGAGACTATCAAAGAAAATTGCAGAATGTAAAATATCCCAAAAATAAAATACCAGGTTAGATAAGAAATCTGAAAAATTATGGTATATCTTGACACATTGATTAAAACACACTACCCTGTCATGGAATATTAGCACCCCAACCAGACATGTTGACATTTAAGAGGTCAGAGGACACCAACAAATCTCAAACTGATGTATTTGCAGTCTCACTGGAATGATGATGAAATGAGTTTAACAGCTGAATAAATGCGAGATGAAAGTATAAATATCTTTTCATAATTCATTTTAGGTCAAACATCTAATTGGGTTAATCATTAATTCCCAATAAAATCAGTCAAGAGGAGTCAATTTTTTTTCCCATTTTGTATTAAGGTCAATATTCTCCTTTCAGGCTCTCACCTCCCCCTCTGTCCCTCTAGCCTCTTATCTCCACTAGCCAGGAATTTGTGTCCGTCAGCAGGGGAAGAGAATCCCTTGCTCTCCCATCGATCTTCTTTCTCCTCACTGTGGCTTCGCTCTATTGATGACAAGCTCTGGTTGGATGGTGTAGAGGTGGACAGGTGCTCTGTACTACTGTACACCTAGAATTTAAGAGTAATACAATAATGTGTGCGGTTATGAAAATGGATGGATAATAATGTATATATTCATTCATCATTCATGACATATGTAGATGTTTTTAAATAGGTTACAATTGCCAACGTTGCAAAAACATCAAACAGTAGAGCACTCACCTTGCTGAAGCGGTGAGCAACAGAGGAGAACTGTCGAAGCTCAAGAGATGATTCGTCATCATTGGTTTCATCATCTTCATCTGAACCAAGATGACTGTAGCGTTCTGATCGTGCTGCAGGAGAAAGAAGGCGAAGCACAGAACGATGAAAACTGATTTTATTCAAATCACAACAGCTAAAGTGAATTTACCTGAAATAAGGTCTTCACCATCAAAACAAACCAATATTTTGGAATCATGTGCCCACTAATGCTGTGAATATTTACTATAAAGAGTATATGGGTTATTATTTTATGCCAAAAGCCTCTGTGGTTTGCAGATGGTGGATACAATTTGCAGAAGGAGCTAGTGACGCTATAAATGTTCTTCAAACCCTATAAAAAACTGTAGAAAAAAAGAATACTTATGTACATTAAGTAAAAGTGTAATATAAATTTACATCACTTCATGAAAGACTGTGTGTTTTTCTGCCAAGTAATCGACATACTGTCAAAGTAACTGGTGTCCTCTTCAGACTCTAGTTGAGGTATGAACTCAGCTTTCTGCCTCAGGAGGCCATTCCAGTCTAGACCCAAGAAAAAGATGTGCATCTTCACCTCTGTGGCCCCCCCTGGAGTTGAAATAAGTCAGAGTTAAACTTGGTTAATATTCCTGTTCAGTTTAGGCCTACTGAAAAAAATTCATGCAAATGTTATGATTCTTTTTTTTATCCATCATAAGTACATAGCATTTATCTAGCAACAACACACAAAGCTATGACCTTTGCTCAACAATCAAACTGCAGCCAACCTGTTCCTAGACGCTCAAGGGGATTCTGCTTCAGCAGCCTTGAGATAAGGTCCTGAGCATCGGGTGGCAGAGCATCCTCTCCATCTGGCCAGATGATCTCATCTGAACATATAAACAGATATGAGTGGTTCAATTAGGGCTTTAAATTCAACTTTAAGTATTGAAAAATAACCGAAAAAACAATAAACCTTCATTAAAGTTACGGTGCATAACAATTAATCTCTATGAGAAGTAAGTAGCCAAAGTTTTTAATTATGTTAATTCAATTAGAATAAAACATTATTTCTCAAATTCTAAATAAACTTCAACCCAATCACCATAAAAGGGAGAAAAAAAGCAGACTATTCAAAAGACAACGGAGAAGAATGAAGTGGCACAACCGAAGGCTGAGAGATGAGAAATGAGGAATCATCCTTACAATAACAAGCTCGTGGCTTAACATTTTGAAAGAATTGGGTGGGGGGGGGGGGTATCTTTTTTGTTTTTCAAGAAAAAAAGGTCTTTGGAGTGTTGTTTGAAGTTGCTTGTTTTCACATCAACAGGAATCTTCGCCAATATGGTTGCAGTTTACTGTTTTACATCAAGCGATAGGGGGTACATACACATAGGAAGGGGTTGCCAATTACAATTTGACCATCAAATGTTCATAGATATTACAAACTGTTTAAGAAGACAGATATGGATTCAGTAATGACAAATGTTTAAACATAAGAACATTTATTACCATTAACAATTTGGCTGAAGAGCTCCTCAGGTGTGTCTCCAGAGAAAGGAACACAGCCCACTAGGAACTCAAAAAGGATTATACCCATGGCCCACCAATCTACAGGTTTCCCATAACCCTGCCTCAAGATGACCTCAGGAGCAATATAGTCTGGTGTACCATATACCTGCAAAAAAATGTAAGAATAAAAAAAGAGACAAAAGACATGTTAATTCAAGGAATTAGTTTTAAATTAAATTAAAACAACATAAAAAGATACAAACCTGTTTGTCAATAAATTCTCTGGTGTCTTTTTCAATGTGTCCTTCATACAAATTGGTTGTCATGTTCATCAGACCAATCTTTGAGAGTCCAAAGTCTGTCAACTTAATGTGTCCCATGGAGGTGATTAACAAACTACACAAGAAAGAACCTTAAGTTACATCAAATGCATGCTTTGAGACAAAAAAAAAACAATCAAAGGTGGAAGGTTAAGGGACATTCTGCATTGATATAAGTAAAAGATTGTACATCTATCAATTTAGTAATCCATCCATCCTTTTAATACTTAAATCTGTTCATTCACGAAAGCAAAATTATTCTGGAAATAGTTTTCTGTGAGCTCACTTGTCAGGTTTGAGGTCTCTATGTACAATGCCATAGTTGTGAAGGTACTCTAAAGCAAGAACGGTCTCTGCAAAATACATCCTGGCCATGTCCACAGGGAGGGAACCAATGTTCTTCAACAAATTTGCACAATCGCCACCTGAAAACACAGGTGGAAATACATGACATATTTATCTATTTATCTTTGTAGTTAATTTAAGTGGAAATATATATTTAATGCAGGCTTTATGTAAAAGAGTTTAACAATATAACATTATAAAGAAATAACCTTGTTATGCACCTATAATAAAATTTACCTTCTACATATTCCATGACCATGCACAGGTGCCTTCGAGTCTCAAATGAGCAAAACATTGAAACCACAAATGGGTTTTCAGCAAAGGTGAGTATGTCGCGTTCAACAAAAACTTGTTGGATTTGGTTCCTAAGAATCAAGTTTTGCCGGTTTATCTTCTTCATGGCAAAACGCTGCCGCGTTTCCTTGTGGCGCACTAGATGCACAGCTCTGGTAGAAAAAAAATGTGAAAGAACAGGGCAATAAAGATATGCTAACACACACATGTACACATATACACAGACATACAGTGAATGAGTAGACGAAGACCACTTCCACTAGAACTAGTTTGAACACATGAGGTTGTACACATTACACTATTGGCATATGGATTGCAGGTGAACAAGTACCCATGTAAAATGGAATTAATACCATGTAACTACAAGATATATCAGTGGAGTGGAAATAAACCTAATATTTTACAAAAAAAGGCATGGAAAAAAATTAGGTTGACTAGTGAATTAAAATCAAAAGGTTTTAGACCTGTATAACTGTAATCGATTTCCTCTTTTACATGTCCTGCTTGGAAATCTACAAACCCTTATTCAGATATCTGTCTGACTCACCCATAGGCACCATTGCTAATGAGCTTTATAGTCTCAAAGTCACTCTCCAATGGCTTCCTGCGCGGAGGGGTGCATGCTGCTCGACTCTGTATTACAAGCATGAAAATAATTAATTGAATGCATATGCAGCTGAATTTTAAATACATCTAGCACTACTCCCACTGTTATATCAGCAACTGCTTGATGTCACCATATACCTGTATGGGTGTTATCTCTACAGAGTCATCCGATTCTCTGCTGGCTGCTCTCTGACTTGGACTTGTCTGCTCCAGATGGGCCACCTCTGTACAAGCAAATAATTAATTAATACCAGGTAAATCAATAAGAGCCAGGACAAAAGTAACTTCCTAGGCTGCATGTCACCAAAATTATATCTACTTATATATACTGGATATTTGTATAAAAAAATTATTCATTTGATGAAAGACAAAAGTCGCTATAATTTAATCTGTATAAATTGAAAAATATACCAATTGAAACTTTATGTTTTAGCATAATTTAAACATAATGGTAGCTATATTTCTTAGATTGTGCTCAGCAATTACAAACACGCCATAAAACCATGAAATAAATAAAAAAGAAACAAATTTAAACTTTGCACCTTCAAGTGGATCCCTGGTGAGGCCCAGCTGACTAATAATGTATCTGGGAATATCCGTCTTAATGACTTGACCAACTTTGGCTTGACCTTCTGCTGCTTCTAAACGTTGGTAAAACTCTTCTGGATCAAATTCCTGGATTAAAAAAGACAATAAAGATGATGGAGAATCCAAATAATTATTGGCAACACATTTTTTTGTCAATTAGTTTTTTAGGGAAATGCTTAAAAATGTATAATTTTGGTTTGCCATCAAAGGTTACCAAGCAAAAAAATGAATGATCAACATTAAGGCCCCCTCCCTGGGCTGCCACCTCATCGTGGTGGAGGTGTTTGAGTGTCCCAATGATCCTAGGAGCTAAGTTGTCTAGGGTTTCAAGCCCCTGGTAGGGTCACCAAAGGCAAAAATTTCCTAGGTGAGGGATCAGACGAAGCGCAGCCCAAAGAGCCCTTATGATGAATAATATGAATGGGCCAAGTGTTTCCTCGCCCGGACCAGGGTAAACACGTCCCCACTCTGGAGCCATGCCCAGAGGTGGGGCACGTTGGCAAGCGGTGGACAGGCTCAGCCTGAAGAAGCTACATGGGTCCCCCCTCCATTGGGCTCACCACGCTTGGGGGGGGGCCAAAAGGGTAGGGTGCAGTGGGGAATGGGTGGCGGCCATAGTTGTGGACCTTGGGGAACCGTCAGCTGCAGAAGCTGACTCTACGGACGTGGAATGTCACCCCTCTGGTGGGGAAGGAGCCTGAGTTAGTATGCATGAGATTCCGGCTGGAAATACTTGGTCTCGCCTCGACGCACTCTGGAACCAGCCTTTTTGAGAGGCGTTGGACGCTCCTCTACTCTGGAGTTGCCCCCGGTGAGAGGCGCCGAGCAGGAGTGGGCATACTTGTTGCCCCCCCATCTTGGTGCCTGTACGTTGGGGTGAATGAGAGGATAGCCTCCCTTCGCACTCGGGTAGGGGGACGGGTGCTTACTGTTGTTGGTGACTATGCGCCTATGCAGCAGTGCAGAGTACCAACCCTTTTTGGAGTCCTTGGAAGGGGTGCTGTAGGGTGCCCCCCTTGGGGACTCCCTTGTTCTGCTGGGGGACTTCAACGTCACGTGGGCAATGACAGTGAGACCTGGAGGGGTGTTGTTGGAAGGAATGCCCCCTCCAGCTTGAGCCCGAGTGATGTTTTGTTGTTGGACTTCTGTGTTCGGCACAGATTGTCCATAACAAACACCATGTTCCGGCATAAAGGTGTCCATATGTGCTCTTGGCACCAGTTCCATGGCATGCAGTTCTATGATCAACTTTGTTGTTGTTTTAGCTGATCTGCGGGCATATGCCTTGGACACTCGGGGAAAGAGTGGGCGGAGCTTTCCATTGACCACTTCCTGGTGGTGAGTTGGCTCCGATGGTGTTTGTGGACTTGGAGAAGGCGTTCAACCGTGTCCCTCGGGGTATCCTATGGGGGGTGCTCCGGGAGTATGGGGTACCAGGCCCTTTGTTATGGTCTGTTAGGTCCCTGAATGACGGGTGTCAGCTTGGTTCGCAATGCATTGCAGTTTTCTTAAACTAAATGGCAACTAGGTTGTTGTCACAGTCAAAACATCATTACATTAACAAGTTGTCAAAAAGAGTCACATATCACGTATGCATTTGAGACAAAAGATATTTTGGTAACAACTTAAGATAGTGGACATTACATCAGTTCAGTCAGATCACTGGTCTTACTATTATCATTACTTTTAGTCAGGATATGGGTCTTACCAAACATTCCAACAGCCTGGCTGGCCGAGAGATAATGATGAGAATCTTCTTGACCAGTTTGGTGATGATGGATACCTCCTCGCTCTCAGAACGCTCATAAGCCTGATGAAGAAAGAAAAGATGATAGGCATATTTTTAAAAACGTTTTTATCTATAAGGACTGTCTTATACAAACAAAAACTCATCCTTGTCCCAGTTCATAATGTACATCTTTTTAGCACCTTATTCATATATTCCTTCATTTTTTAACATTGGGCTCACAAAATATACATTCATTTTGTTTCAATTCCAAGTCTGGCAACATTCATCTGGAACATATCGATGAGGAAAGAAAAGAAGAGGGGAAAAAAACTAAAAACCAGCCGCCCTGCATGTCAAGTTTTGATCATTTTTGTCCAAACCTAAATGTTTCCTCCCAATTATCATCTTCTATTAGAATATTTGCCTCCAACTCCCATTTCTCCGTAACATCCTAATTGTTAACATTGGATTGTTATTGAAGGGTTCCGTACAGTTTTGAGTTTGTGTGTTTTTAGTCCACCTTTCGCTATTGATAACATAAACTCTTCAATCTTGGTCTTGTATAGAAAATTTCTGTAGATTCTGCAGCTAGTGCCTACATTGCAGTCATCTATAAAAATCAGTTAAATTGTTTTTCAAATTATTCAATTGTTCTATCTTTAAAAAGCTGTGCTTTAAAGACCAGCCAAATATTTCTCCATCTTGCAAACCCTGCATCCATAGTAGCTTTAAAAAAAAAAACTAATTCAAAACTATTTAATGTGTCACGAAGATAAAATTCAACAAAATACGAAAAATCTACATCTGTGGTGTACTGTAACAATTGTCTGATTGGACAATCACAAAAAGATTTTTACCAAATGTGACAGTATTAAAGTTAATTCATAGAGACTTTGCGATTCAAGCACTGAGATTAATTATTGCTGGATTGATTATGTAATGAATCACTGCATTATCAAAGTCTTGACCATTTATTCTATGCAACAGCACAAAATGACATCACTATCTAATGGCCTAGGGATAACACAAATCAAGCCTAGAAATGAGCATGAAATGTTCCAAGTGATTGAGCAGGCAAAAATTCATCAAGAAGCAGTATCTTAGAAGGAACTACGGTAATATTAAAAGAATGACAAAACCAAACTATGTGTTAATTAACTTCCAGGAAGCATTTCTGGAGGATGTAAAACAACAACCTCATGTAATAGTTTCTCTAGTTTTTCCTGCAGCTCCACAAAGTATCTGGAAGTGACCAGGCCATTCTGTGACTTATCCAGACAGTCTCTTGCGAGCTCCACCAGCTGGTGCTGAATAAATCCCAGTACACCATCAGCCAGGGGCAGAGTAGTGTCTGGAGAATACTCTGAAATTATGTCCAGCAGCCGACCCTCCATCTGGGCTGTTGCCTGTGTACCAAAATCGATATTGAAGGCTTATTCAACAATAAATAATAATAATGATAATAATAATAATAATGAATAACAATGAGAGCTGTATATTAACAATTATGTTTTATAAACCCTGCAGGTGATTGAGTCAAACTTTCACTTTACCAATAGTTACAAAAAACTCTTATCCACAAAATAACTAATTTATGCCTATTTCTACATTGTTTTCTGAGTTATTGTGCAACTTATTATCAATCACAATAACGATTAGCCTTTGATGCGGGGCTGAAGGCTCAAGAAAAAATGTGGTTACCTTAGGGAAGCGTTCTTTGTAGACGTGATTCATCATGACAACTTCATTGTCAAATGTTCCACAGGTCCGTCCAGGGCTGAAGGAGTAATCAATCACAGAATAATTTAATTTCACATAACTTAAGAAACACAGAGAAACAAATATAATGCAAAGTCTGAAAACTGAAACTGTCTGAAACTGTGTTACTCAGTAACTAGTTAACTGATCAGTAGTAGGATGGTCAAGTGGTTCATACATTCAGAAAATAAAAAAATGAACTGCGACGGCAAATGAGACCACCACCATCTGACACGTACTGTATCCACAGGAACCTGCTTACAAGTGTCCACACTAATTACTAATCAACTATCAATGCACCTCCAGTACAAATGTTAAATACAGTGAGCATGTGCTGTCCTCTGTATATTGCAAATTTCATGTTTTAGTATCACTATGTGACATGTACTTTACTATTTTCGGAAAGTATGTATTTTATACTGGAGTTTCCATTAACCTGTAGCATTTTTTTTATGGTTGTTGAACAAGTAAGTTTTTACCCCAAAAATTCTAGATCTCTGTTTTGTTACACATAAGACATCTATAACTAATTGTGTATTTCCTTTACGTCTTTCAAAGAATAAACTTTCCCAAGTTTTATATATTATGTAATTTTTTGGATTTTTATGCAAAGGTATAGTTTAATTCCAACACCTAAGGTACATAAAGGTAGATAAGAAGCAGAAACTCAAACCCATGACTGCATTTACAGGATTGAGGGCCCTTTTTCAGAAGCTAAACATAAATAAACATAAACAAACATAAATATGGTCATTTATGTTTGTTCTTAATCATACAAAAATCAAAACAGTCTGTTCATATTACAAAAAGATGCAAGATTAGAAATTTCCCACTGCACATACCATACATACTGGAAGAGGGCATACTGGAAGTGGGCAAAATGTTTACAATTTTTCTATTTGTTTTAGAAATCTTCTGTACCTGAGACTGCGTGAACGGAGCCTAACAGGGGGGCTGTGGTGGGCGCCCTCATCATCCGCAACACTCTCTGTGCTCCGGAAATGTTTGAAGAGGAAATGAAGATCATCTTGAGTGGGCTGAGAGGGCAACTGGTGCAACAACTCGTGGGATGAAGAAGACTAAGGGGTGAAAGAAGTTAAGAATGTCAAAATGGAGATAGGCGTAAAAAAAAGAAAAGATGGGAGGTCAGGGGTATGGAAAAAGCCATTACATTCAATCCAAATTAATAAACCAAAAAAAGATAAAACAGCAGAAAATTAAATCTTGCATTAGATGTTGTGTTCCCTGCGATGGACTGGCGGACTGTCCAGGGTGTACTCCGCCTCTTGCCCATTGACCACTGGGATAGGCTCCAGTACTCCCTGCGACCCCATTAGGGAATAAGCGGTATTGATAATGGATGGATGGACGGATGGATAGATGTTGGGTTGTCCTAACTTTAAAGATTAACCAACAATCTTCCTGTGATAATAAGGCCAACTGTCTCTCACACTAACATGTTCTTTAATAAATCTCTTTATAAATCGCTTTCATGCATTGTTGAATCTATAAGAATATATTTGGCTGGAATCGTATGCTTTGGTGGTTGGGTAAAGAGAAAAGTGGCCAACTAATGGAAAGACAGAAAGCAAAATTAAAGAAATTGAGCAACAGACAATGTGTGGTAGAAAGAGAAGAGCAGCAACACACCCCAACCAGGAGGAAACCAGAGACATGTAAAAAATGAACAAGAGCTGTAGAAAGACCTCTCTGACAGCAAGAATGAAAGGACTATTGTGTGGGGAGGACTGACCTCACAGTCTCCCAAGGCCATTCTAAATTAAAGCTAGGAAACAGGAGCAGGGTATCATTTTATGCAACAAACTACAGTTTCTGGAATTATTTACGATTTTGGATTTTGACTCTTTCCAAAAGGAAAATTTGAGTGGGGAAATGAGAAAGGCTGTACAGTCTCTGTTTGCTTGTAGTGCCATTCAGGAAAGGGAAACAGGACATTTCAACAAGGCCCGTGTTATTTGTGTGTTCAGCATGGGACTTTGCTTTGGTCAAAAAGGGATAGGCAGAGCTTAGCTTAAACAGTTTTTGTATGAGTTTTTTAATGATTTAGTTACAGCGTCTTGCTAACTCAACCATGTATCCCTTTTTTTTAAGCCATTCATAAATTACAAAAGAATAATATTTTGTGTCACTGTGTTTTTTAAAAAGATTTCAGTCTTAACTTGTTCATCGCATAAAATTCCAGTACAATTCAGGAAAGTTTAATTCATGATAGTTGATGTTGTCACACGGTTGACCATAGTGAGTCCATCACAAAACACATCACATCCTGTAATGGCGGTTGGACTCATTAAAGAATACCTACCCGAACCTCTAGCAGATTTCCTAGGCAGAAAGGTCTTTATCGTCACGCAACTAATGTTAGCTGCATTACATCAAGTCAAAGAAAAAGTAAAACGATACAGAACAAAAAGTCATTAGAGACTCAAAACTTTAAATGTCGAGCGGTTATTTTTTTAACATTAATTTAAGTTAGTTTTCCATTTTAAATGCAACTTATTCCAACAGGCAATGACTGCATAAAATCACTTCTGGAATATAATTTCTCTGGTACAGTATGTGCTCAGTATTCAAAAAGTGCATCAACCCATAATGAATTTAAAACTGTCAGCAGATTTCTATACAAACAAATCAAGAATTAATACTGGTCTAAATGACACTGTGGATTATCAATAGCTAAGATCTCCATTTGTTAAGATTCTATACTGTGCACGTCAGACTATATCCCTAAAAAAATCAATAATGCAGATACAGATAAAACATCTGTAGATTTACAGTTCTGTCAATCAACAGAAGAGGTTTACAAGACACAGCAGCTCTGCAAACTGATTGATAAAATGAGTGAGACAAACATGACCACTAAATGCACCCATGACAATGCTTTGGCAGGAGGTTGGATATGTGATTAGGGAAAAGAGACATAGAAAAACGATTATGGCTCGACTTACAGATACTGATGAACTGGGTGCATTGGTGCAGTATCCAGATGAGGGGATAGACCATCGTCGTCCATCCGGCCTGCTGAAACAAAACCGAAAGAGAACACTTAGTAGGAGCTAGTGTCAAAACAGCACACCCTGTTGACACAATGAAAACGTCGAAGCACTATCTTACAAATAAGAACTCTTCACGTGCATTTTATTTTTCGTGCAAGCAGATACCATTTGGGGCTTGAATGTGCTGTTTCTCTTACCTTTCCGTGCGAGCCAGTTGGCTAAACCGATGCAAACAGGGGAAGATGTAAATTATAAAGGTAAAGAGATAAACAGAGGAAGAAGAGCAAGTGGGGACACAAAGTGAGAAATGAAAAACCACTTAATGTTAGTGACAGAGCAAGTCTGGCTGTCAGAGTCACAATGCTTTTAATCTGTCACAGTTTGCAGCCATTGGCTTTCCTTTTTTGCTGCTTCTGAACACCTGCCAATACATTATCATACTGCAGCATAGAGACCTGCAGACACTTAACTCATGTAACCACTTGCATGAACAATTTGCACTCAGGAAAAAAAATAAATTACACCCAGCCCATTACCACAAAAACTAAGTTTCAAAATATATGGGCCAGGTTCCTTAAGTGATTAAATGTGAGGTGAAAAAGATGGTCAAATATTTTCAAGCTGAAACTAGCTAGAAAAAATTATGTAAAAAATCATAGGAACAAAAGACAATTAATAGAACTTTATCAAGTTAAGGAGGTGCATGTTTGAATTTCAGATGTATGCCAAATATCTTTATAGTCCTGTGACTTGATAAGGCTCCTCGTCATAGCACTCCATCTTTTGTATAAGAAAACGCCAACCATTTCATGTGACACGCTAGCGGCAAATCTCTAATATGATGATATATTTGAGGGAATATTAACTGTTTCCGAGCTTGAGAACCTTAATGCAAATCAGTATTAGTATTTACCTGCGGGCAAAATGGAAGTTGGCAGAAGTACTGGCAGAGACATTTCTGGGGCTTTCTGAAGGACTGCTGCCAGCTGAATATCCATCGAAGAAAGAAAAAAAAAAAAGAAAAGACAACAATTCTGTTACTAACTCTTAAGAATGTATAGAGACTATAATGTGTGCATTCATAGACAAGATGATTCACAAAATTCAGTTCAAAGGTTTATGTTTTGATTCCTTAAAGATATACATCTTTCACTGAAAATTAAAGCAAACCAAAACAGCACACACCAGGTAGTTAATTTCGGCTTAAATATGTGTGTGGCAAATATTTGTGTTTGGAAAAGTATCTAAATCATGTAGAAATTTGCACAGCTAACATGTGAGCTGTGGAAAATTGTACATTACATACATACTGTTATGGTATGTATGGTATGTACTTGTTCACCTACCGTTTCACCTCGCTTAGTTGTGGCACGAAATGGATATTTGGGCCTCCTCTTGCATGTGCTAGCTGTGATATAATAAATGGAATCACTATATCTCTCAGGATAGCACTTAAATTTGCTGTGCATCTGTTGTATTTAAATTAAGCTTTTGTTAAAAAAATTTTAGGATCAAAATAATTTTCAGAGATTAGATTTGATGTTGCCCTGCGATGGACTGGCAGACCGTCCAGGGTTTACCCCACCTCTCGCCCATTGACTACTGGGATAGGCTCCAGTCTGGTAATTGTATTTCTTACCTCATTCAAGCAAACTGTGGTTACACCAATGCATAAGAAACCCTGCTCTACCACCAATACAGGTGTAGAACTATTGGCCAGTCTCTCTCCTCCCATGTCTGTCTAAGACCATTGAAAGGGCAGTCTTTAAGCAGGTCACAGAATACCTTTCACAACCTCGTTGACGCAAATCAATCTGGGTTTAAGCTCCACTGAAATTGCTCTGCTGACTTTAACAGAAGCTTTAAAAGAAGCCAGAGCAATAGCTAAGTAATGAGCACTTATCCTACATGACCCATCAGCTGCATTTAACAGTTAACAATAACATCCCTCCTTAACAGGGAGAGCACACTCCTGGTTTGAGTGGCACCTCACTGGTCAGTCATTCAAAGTATCCTGGCTTGGTCCTCCAAGGTTGAGTACTGGGACTTCTTCTCTTTGCCAAATACACCACCAAACTGGGCGAGAATATCCGATCACATGGCTTCTCATACCACTGCTATGCTGACAATACCCAGCTCTTTCAAACCACTCGAGATATCTGACATATCAAAATGGATAAAAGCCCAAAATCTCTAACCAAGTCTCTCTAAGACTTAACTGCTTGTCTTCTCAACCAAAACCATCATAGACCACGGTATTTGTATCCAAACTGAATCTCTATAGCATACTCCTTTAAAGATAGCTAGTTTGATCTGTTTTTATTACTGTAAAGAACTTTGGTCAGCTCTGGTTGTTATAAAGTGCTATATAAATAAAAATTGATTGATTGAGAAAATAGGGTGTCATGACTGGTGATAAGCTGGCCTTTAAAGATCATGTTCGTTCCTCCGTTGCTCAATCGTCTTGCTTTGCATTACAAAGAAAAAGAAAAATCCAGCCGTACTTAACCCAACATACCACCCAGCTCCTGGTGCAGTCTATGATCATCTCCCACCATGACTACTGCAACTCTCCCAATTGGTCTCTGAGCCAGCACTGTGAAACCTCTGAAGATGGTCCAGAATACTGTGGCGCATCTGGTGTTCAATCAGTTAAAAAAAAAAATCTGCATCACCCCTCTATTCATTTAGCTCCATTGGCTCTCTTCAAGACCATGACCAAGAGCATAGGAATTACTACACCCCCCCTCAGTGGGAAACTAGAACTTGTCTTGTGATACATAACATGAAACAAATGATTGAGAGAGCAGACCATAGATGACTGAATGCTAAAACCAGTCTCAAATACATCAACTCACCATAGTAATTTTTTAAAAGTAAAAGTAAACAAACAAAAATAGCACTCCACCTATTCAAGGTCAGGGGATATTAATAGAAATAATTATAACAATCATAATCTTAAATCTTAGATTCCCTAATGTGAACAACATATTATTTATTTTACTGTTTTGTTACCAATCAAGTTTTTGGAATGAGCTTTAACAGCAATAACTTGATTAACTGACAATAGACTAATTCTGAGCGTTGCATTATAAGTCTATTGTCAAAAATTAGCATTGAGAGTTCAGAGAGGGTACACCTAATCCCTCATCAAAGCAAACAGTAAGCTTAATTATAGTTTGTAAACAGAAGGACCATTTTTTGTAAACCACAAATATGGCGTCAATAAAAAAGGTCAGCATTTTGCTAATCTTGTGATCATGACAAAAAAGGCAACATTGGTGGTACAAGAGATGGAAGTTTGGGTCCGTAAACCAAGTGGGGTGTCATCTTCTGATGAAAATAAGACTAACACAGCCCCTAGATTTCCCAGGCTGTAATCTCTCTTACTATAGAGTTATGGACTCAAAGTAATTAAGAACTGGTCTTTCAGCTGATGTTGATGAGTAATAAAAACTACTGAGAATGTCGCCAATATCTTCCCTCCTTGTGATACATATGAAAACTCAGGACAGAAATAGGCTATACTTTTTTTGTATGATTGCATAGTGTTCCTTGTGCACCTCCTTTTAAACTGCCAAATGATAAAAAACAAATGGCCCAACAAAAACACTACTCAAAACAACACACGATTACCTGTTGCAAGGTGAGGTGAAAGGGGTCGTGACAGCGTGGGTGACGGCATTCCCACTCTTTTCTTGTTGTTACGGGAGCTGTGAGAGAAGATAAACAAACAAAATGGTCACCAAGAAGCATGTTTCATCTTCCAGTCTGTCAGTAATGCTAAGGTGAACAAAACCCTAAGTGAATTAACTTAAGCAGATTACAGCAATATATTTGAATACATTTGTGACTAACCTTTGACAAATGTGAAAAACATGGCTCTTATCCTGCTCATATATTCTAATATTAAGGGGTAAAAAGTCAATTTCACAACATGACAGAATGTTGTCATCTGATCAATTTAGACAGCAATGGAGAATGCAGTATTATATAGAAAACATAGCAAATACTAGATATGTATTTAGATATGTATTTAGAGAATGTTGCCATCCAAGAATTCTTAGTCATGACAAGATATGTCTCTTTCTCTCTGGTTGTGACCAAAATGAGTGCCTAACGTTTCTAGGTCTATGATCGGACAGACAATACTATATGGCCCCAAACCCAGTGTGAGAGACACAGCAACAGAAGACAGGGAGATCATTTTAATTCTGGTCCAATCATAGGTCTTCTTTGAGATTCTGCCATTTTATATTCTCATCAGGAAAACAAAAAAACACTAACAATCTTCATAAAAGCATCACTGTATAACATTATGCTCAAGTGATTACTTTTACAACAGCTTGTGGTGATGAGGATTCAATGAGAGATGGGCAGCAATCGTTTGTTGTCATTTTCCAGGCAGCGCTTTCACATTAAGTGCTTCATTCCTGTTTATTTAAAAAAAAAAAGTTGACACTAAATAGCTTAAGTAAAGAGGGAAGAGGGAAAGCAACCCCTGTACTAAATCTCAAACCTGATATCTAATAGCTCTATTGCAGAAATTATTTTCTTCCCTGCGAATGTAGCTATTTTCAGCTATAGGGGGCAGGGGTGACAGATTCAAGGAGAAAAAAAGACTAAAAAGAAATAAAATTAAATTAGTCACAGCCATACTTGGACTTAATATGAAAACATATTAAAATATCATAATCTATTAAAATATTGCGAGGAACTATCTCGATGACGAGACAGGGCAAGTCCTGGGACGCCTATGGTTATTTAAAAGGGTTGAAAAAATGTATCACGCAGTTAATAGAACATTAACGACACCACATTCCTCCTGACCGCAACAATGCATCGATCGCCAGTGAATCTTTATGTCGTTTAATGCGACAGCTGGCAGCAAACAATGCAGCCTGTTTATGCTACTTAGACGCACACAAATTCTCTTACACATATACGTCTGTAATGGCCACGTTTCTGCTTCGGAAACTAAAACTAGGGCGGATGTAACTGACATATACTGTAAAGAACTGGAGACTCATACAAAGGCCATTGCCATTGTCGAGCTAAACTGATAGGAACAAACGATGTCCATGTTGCGTTTACGTGCCGTAAATCAAATCTCTCATTATGAATGTCCAACACAACCTCTTTTAGACAGTGCATGTGGTTGCTAACGAAACCCACGAGCGGTTATTTGCTGTAATGTAAAGATTATGTCGCATTTGTCTTAATATATTCGATATATTTTACTAGAAACAGGTCTTAGATCTTTACCCTTTCGATCTTTTCATCATGGCCCCAGTCACAAAACTCGTTTTGTAGCTCGGTAGCACAGTCCAGTAGTAGTTTGGATCAGACATGTTGGCGATGACCAATAAAGCCGAACACAATTTGAGATTAAATATCTCGTTATTAAAGCGGGTGCATCGTGTTGATTACTCTCCCTTGTGATCGTCTTGTTATCGGCGCTGGTTAGGCCAATACGCCGAATCCAACAACGGAAACTCCATTTAGCTGCAGGACAAACTGACCATGATCTCCCGGAAGAGTGGCTCGGTGGTAACAAACAGCAATATCAACCATGTCTAAGCTGCTCAGTTTTCCAAATATAATCAAAATTGCCGAAATAGGCCGTTTTTCTCAAATGGCATTGTCGAGCTTTGCATTCCTCCAAATATTGAGTGATACAAACTTTCCAGCAACAGCAATGGTCAGTCCACCGCGCAGCCGCGCGTTACAGGGAGGAGGGACTAATGATGCTTTCAGGTGCTACTGGAAAAACAGCTTTAAGTACTACATTAATGACCCTATTTTTTTTTCTTTGTTTCCTTTATCTTCTCCAAGGAGACCGGCGGAAACCATCATGTGAGTGTTAAACATGTAAGGCGTGAAACACATGTACATGTTTAAATCAGTTGTAGCCAATTGTGAAAACTGGTATTGACAGTATTATTTACAAAAACCGGCGCACTTTTTAGCAAGTAAGAAGAAACCACATTATTTTGAGATGTTTCACAGTTATTACATTATTTATTTTTTTAATCTATCATCTAACATAATACCTGCATAAAAACCTTCCTGATAAACCACAGTGAGACTGCTTTGTCTTTCAGGAGATTTAAAAATTCTTACCTATTAAGTGACCAGTGGGCAAATAAATTCTGTTATGAGATTGCAAAGCCATTTTACAAGTAATATTGGCTGCTTGGGATTTGAGGATTGAAAAGAGGGGGGGGATTGGAAGCAAGGCGTATGATACTTACACATTTCCTCGGCGAGGAAGACTCAGTTCTTTCTAAGACAAAAGAGATTAAAAAGAGATTTACAAATACACTTTTCTCAAAAATCCCTTTTCACACTTGGTTTGAAATACAGCCATAACCCTTTAAATACAGCTATAATACATTAAAATAATTTAAGGATTTTATTCTACATTACTGTTAAAATGCACATTTACAAGGAACACATCTAACAATCTTTTGCTTGTAGAATATTTTAAAAGCAAATACTAGAGTGTGTTAGATTGATTTTGTCACTCCCACTTGTTTTTTCCTTTTGGGGCAGTGTAAATATCATTTAAAACGGCATGGCCCAGTTTCATTCCGAACAAGGGGACCTTGTAACCATATCATAGCAAGAGTGTGAAGTCTAAATACCACAAAGGCTACTGCATTTGAGTTCAAACAACTATAAAGCTATCCTTGCTCGAATGGATTCACATGAAATCAGTTTGAAATTATTGCTTGAGTTTATTCAGTCTTCTTCATACCCCAAAATGTATTTAAAAACTCATCACAAAATGGAAGCGGGAAACAAGACATCAACAAAGATTTTCTGCTGTTTCTAGACCATGATTATTACCATATTTAACATTAGACAGATGGATTTAGACTCGATTTTATTTTTCTGCATATAATCTAAGGAGGGAAAGGAAAAAATGCATCTGAAGGGAAACACCCAGTTTGAACCAAAAGGCATTTAATTTCCTTTTATTATCATCATAACATAGGCTACGACCAACAGCTGCAGCTTTGGGAAATTACTTAATGAAAACATGAATTAATTAATATAATTAAACTTTTTTTAAATGAAAATTCTGGCAAATAAACTAATCACCCAGAAGAAGATAATCTGCAAAGCATCAGGAATCCCTTGGGTATTATGCTCCCATCACCAAGGTAACCAGATTATCAAAAGCGTCAAGATAGAGCTTCAACAAGACACCATTTGAATTAGGTTGGATTTACGTGCATCTTTCTTTTTTTTCGCTCCGAATTGCGATGGACTCATTCATTGGCTAATGAAGTCCCGTCACTATGAAAATGATTAATCCATACCATATGTCAGAATGAACGCACAGACATCGCTAATATGATTAATTCACAGTATATTAGCTGTGGTTCAATTTTGTGGACAATCAAAAAGCACATCAGCCCTGACACTCAATGTAGCCTAAAAACAGGTAGAATGCCTCCTATCATGGCCAGTAGCTCATGATTCTATCGTCCCATCTGCCTGTAAACAGCTCCGTCCCAGTGCTGCCTCAACAGCCTCGGTTATACCTGCAGACCACGGCGTCTCAGGATGTTCGGCTCATCCATCGTTGAAGATCACAAAAATTCAAAATCATAGCCTCTGACTTTCATCCCATGAGGCTCTCTTTATCCTGTGAGAACAAACAGCAACCGAGGCAGCCGTCGCACCAACACTATTGAGTCTATCGTTTGTTCCTCCTCCTCCTCACAGTGTGTGAAGTGAAAAACACAGACACCGAAAACTGGTCATTACGGTGGTGCGATCATCTGACCTGAGGGGAGAGTAGTTAACCTATCTAACATATTGATTGGGGAGGCATGAGGGGGCGAATGTATCTATTGTTTTGTTGTTTTGTTAGGTTAATTGTCGTAAGAGAATGGTTGTAAAATAGCAGTTATGTTGATGCATGTTAAATGGGGAAATTCACCCGTCAAGTGAAGCAACAGCGTGTCTGGTGGAACACTAGAGACAGGATGCGAAACAATTGCGCTTTGAAGTCGAGCTGGGTAGCGGTGAATGGTCAGTGCCTGTCACCCAGAAGTACCATGATGTGTTTTTCCATATGCAACAATGTCTCTTGTTCTGTGATGCCACATGTTGATTCATGTAAGTCAAGAGGTTGTGAGCCCATCCTTTTTTAATGTGAAGTTCGTGGTTATTTCGAAACAGCTACAACCAAACCTCAGTGACCACTTTAAATAATTATTGTAAACCTAAATAAAAGTATATTTTATGTTTCATTTTTATATCTTGGCCCATTTTACTGTTGAAGGTCCCTAATCGGAATTTGTATTTCTGGTTTCACAGTGTTTCTTATGGTTTACAGCTTCTTCTTTTTATAAAAAGAAGAAAAACACTAAATCTTAGTTTAGATTTGAACTTGACAAGTTCTTTACGGGGAAGTAAACTCAACACAGGTAACAAGGAAGATATGCTACTATATGTGAATTCCCCTCGACTGACACTACTGCTGTATTTGTATGACTCACTGTTTTCCAAAAATGAAAAAGGAAATTATTGATTTAATGTTCGTGTAAATAATATTTACAAGAGAGGATATGACATTTAGACATATCATAGGACATTTAGAGGCAAAGGCTTTTAATCTAAAGTGTATATGCTGTTTCGAAATGATGTACGTTCATTTGTGCAAGGCATGACAGGTAGTGCTGTTCCTTCTTCAAAAGTAATTTCTGTAGTTAAGATTCTAACTTTACACAGTTAACACAGACTAGCATAAAATATATATCATACAAACAGTAGTTAGGTGTTCATTATCATAAACACACCATAGCTAAAATTATTCTGTACCTTATATTTTCTAAGTTGAAGGTGTCATGAGCTCTCTCTCTGGCCCTGTTAACAGCCATCAATTAGTTTTAATTATCTGCCACTCTGCTCTCTCTGCTCCGTCTGATTATCTGCACCTGTGTCTGCTCTCCTCCTATTAACCTGCCAGCTGCTCTGCATTTCCTGATCTATCCCCTATATATCAAGCCCTGTTTTTCAGTCCACAATTGTCAGCTTGTCTGCAAGCTTGCATCTGAATCCTGCCTCCTTTCTACTCTGACTCCCAGCTGTGACACCGGACCTCCTCTGATCTCATGCCACGGACTTCCGGCCCCATAGCGAGAGAGCTTCCATCTTCTCTACCAGACGCTTCTCCGCCATTGGGGAAAACACATTAGGACTAGGGCCTCGATCCTACGGTCAACGTGGACAGCCAGGGACAGCCAGACTTTAGCCCCTTCAGTGGCAAAGGTTCTGGTTTGAAGCGTAAAGTGGACCCGGCAGCATCGTGAGAGAGGGCGCCACAGTCCATCCACCAGCACAACTGCTCTCCCGTCTTCCCCTATCACATCTTCTAACCAGCCGGACGCGCCTCCCTAACCCTTGCTGATCGCCAGCGACACATCACTTCCAACTTGTGTCTGTACTGTGGCGGAGGTGGCCATGGAGTCACCACCTGTCCAGCAAAAGCCGGAGCACACCAGATGTAGGAGGAATCCAGCAGAGCTCAATGCACGTTCAGTCCTCCATCAGTTGTAAACCCCTGATCAAATTCGGTCTTCACCTGTCTTATACAACCCACACTCTGGCAGCCCTCATGGACTCTGGCACTGAAGCAAACATCATTGACACAGAATTGCTTGTCCGCTGGGCGAGAAAGCTACCACTGGTCCACTCCCATTATAGAACGAGCCCTGGATGGTCACGTACTCGGAACGGTCACCCGCATCACAGCCCCGATTTCAATGTTGGTGTCAGGCAACCACCAAGAGACCATCTGCTCTGCTCTCCAGGCCAACTCCTAATCCTGGGCTACCCATTCCTTCGTCTCCACAATCCTCACCTCGACTGGGCCTCCGGAACTGTCAAGGAGTGGGGAGATGACTGCCACCTGATCTGTTTGGGTGCTGCCTCGTTGCCCCCCAGCTCAGTACCACCCCCCCCCCCAGCACTGCCCCTGACATTTCTAATGTCCTTGAATGCTACCATGGCCTCCGGGAAGTGTTCAACAAGGCCAAAGCCACTTCTATGCCCCCACACTGTCCGTACAACTGTGCCATTGACCTCCTCCCTGGAACTGCTCCACCCAAGGGTCACCTCTACTCACCATGTACCCCTGAAAGAAAGGCCATTGAGGATTATATCAGGGATTCCCTAGCAGCTCGGATCATTCGCCTGTCTTCCTCTCCTCTCTCTTCTTCTTTGTGGGAAAGAAAGATGGTTTTCTTCTTCCCTGCATTTATTACCGAGGTCTGAACGACATTATGGTGAAGAATCAGTACCCTCTGGCTTTATTCACCTCTGCTGTTGAGCAACTCCAGGGATCCACAATTTTCACCAAAAAACAAAAACATCCAGGTTTTCCCAACCTAGAAAACCCTGGATGATCAGAAAGGTCCGCACACTCCTTAGGGCCTGTGACATAACCTTCAGGTCAAGCAAGAGAGCTCTGTACATAGCTGCTTGAGCTGACCTGATAAGAGGAGTTAAAAGACCCAAGGTGGACCACAGGATGCACATAGAGTTCCACCTGGCCAGTAACAACACAAGGGAGGTGTGGTGAGGCATAAAAGACATCTCAAGCTCTAGAGGCTGTGATTCTACAATGTAAAATATTTACACACATATTTAACAAATCATTTTGCAATACATTTTATTTCTGCAATGTACAAACATCCAGGACGTTACACATGACCTCTTAATGTTTATACTGTATATATTTCTGTTAATACATTGTTAGATATTTCTGCACTGTTTACAGTCGTCTTTAATCTCGTTGTACATGTTTATAATGACAATAAAAGGCATTGTGATTTTTATTCTGATTCGTCTCTCCATCCAATTAGTGATCCATGCCATGTTAATTCAGTTCAGTGTCTCCTTCACCTGCAGGCAATCCCAACAAACACAGGAAAGGAGGCAGGGTACAACTTGGCTAGGTCGTCAAGAAACAACGTGAAAAACGAAAACATGGTTATATGAGATTCAACATCAATTCACCAACCTTCTCCAGAACTGATCTGGACTCAGCAGATGAAATTCTGTATTATTGCTTAAGGGTCACCAGGTGGCATTATGGAGTTATGTCAAAATTCAGTAAACTGTCTTTGCATGGCTTCAACTTCTTTTTTTCTTAAGCAAAAACAAAATTTAATTAGATTTCCTAGTCAACAGACAAACTACTGGAAAAATATTAAATGACGAGTAAGGGAGCCAAAATAAGATTCCAACAATAGAAAAACAGTGGGTACAACAAGTTTGATTAGACTTCCGTCAACTATCTTGATTGAAAAGTCATGGCTACATCTGTAGCAAAAAAGTTTAGATTTTTTTCTTTATCTTGGACATCAGTTCTATTGTGGGTTTCCCATCAATCACTGATAACTCAGAAATGGTGCTCTTTGCTCCAACTAAGAGAACAAGAGAAGGTGAGATCTTACATGTAACAATTTGCATAGATTTTCTAAAGCTATTTCATCTTAGCCGTAATTGAGTCAGTGCCAAAAGGTTTATCTGGCTGGGCAAACTCATTTACTTTATCATAGGCAACATGATTTTTTTTTTGTCCATTACAAGCTTAATTAAGTTGAACCAACTTAATTTTCTTTGTCTAAAAATGACTCCTTTTAGTTATGGAACCTATTTCTTTTCCTTTGATTCAACTCAGATATGTCTATGCAAATTGTTACCTTTTTTTTGTAATATTAACTTATTTATCTAAGTCAGAATAAATTACACATGAAATTCCAGTTTTATGAACGGTTTATTCAAACATGTCTGCATATTGACATTTTAATAGCACACAAAACTGTAGCCTCCATAAAAGAAATGCTATAAAACAGCCCAGTAAAACTGTCTCAGAGATACCTAACAATTTGACAGTCATGCTGATCAGACTGAAATCAATTCTTTGCATTACTGAAAGTGCATTATTTTGAACTGTAGCTGCACTATACTATAGGTGAACTATAGCTGAACTCTAAATTACACACCGTACTTTGAACATTACACCTTCTGTAAATTATGTTACTCAACAAAACATTGCAAACAACAGTGCAAGATTTTCCTCTTTAATTTGAGGATGGTTTAACTAATAGTTTATTTTTTAGTGACATTACCTTTAAATGCTTTAAGATCATCCAGCTCAAGGAGGATCTTTTGAAATACTTCAAAAGTATTTTTCAGTCCTTTTATGCTGCTGACGTTGAGTGCATATCAGCCCCATGAGCAAGGCACAGGCTCTGGAAATATCCACATCTGTTAGGACCACTGTTCCCTCTATGACAATCTTTGGATGGGCTAGATCAGAGCCACAATGTGTTGTGACAATTTTCATCAGTTGGTTTGTGCTATCCCTGTCTCCATCCCAGTAGGTCAGAATTAATATAAATGTTTAAAGGGTTTGTAGTGGGTTGGAAAATGCAACATATATTTACTATGTTATTTCAAAATCTTACATACAAAATAACCACAGAAAACGATATATCTCTATGTGAAGTATTGTGGTGTCTCCTCTTTGAAGAGTTGCTCCTCCTTTTCCTTGAGGTACAACATTAAGCCACGGATGGCAGCCTCCCTCTGTGTCTCCACAGAATTGTTCTGTGAATAAAAAAAAGAATGTTGAACTCCTCTGGGAAGATGGATTGTTGATAATTGCATCAAAATTACATCACATAACTACATAATTTGATGAAATGATGAAAAACAAGAAAAACAAAAGCTTGCAAACTAGCCTACTACAAAGAAATAGGCAACTAACTTTATAATGTTAAGACCACTCCATTGCCGTAGGCATCTGCAACATTTGCTTCCTCAGCCGCATTTTTACACTGCACTTGCTGCTGCTGTGTCTGAAAAGAGCAAACCGTAGCTGTGCTAAATAACCTACCACGGTCCAGTCATGCTGGTAAAAACTTCACTGACTCTACAACTATTTAAAATTTGAAAGAGGCAAAATGGGTCTTGCTTTATCTTTGCAAAGTTAAAACTACTGCTTTAGAAGGTCAGATTTCACCATAAAACAAAACTTGAAGACTAAAGTTATGGCTGAATCGCAGCACCAATTAGTTAAAATTCTAAGATTTCTAACTTCAATTTTACCTACGCTAACTGAGGAAAAGCATTCAATTTTGTGCAAAATGATTTCTTGTACTGTGTGTTGATGGAGTTATAAGCTAAAGTTAGCTGAAAGTCAAATCATTATACTCACCGAGTCTTAAAGTTATTGAAATCCTTGTCTGTGCTTGGCTCCTTTCCCTCCAAAAGGCATGGTCTGACAGCAAAACAAGTCCAGACAGGTTAGCCTTGTACTCAGCTTTTAACGAACACTTAAGAGATTTTTAAGCTGTACTAACTGAACACACTTCTTTTTATGCTGAAAAAGCATTTGATTTTGAGCTACACCTACTAACCCCACAAATAATTTCTTAGAGTGATGCACAATTTCTTCATCATTGCCATTGCAGTCAATTTCCATTTTTGTTGGCCCATGTTAGTAAAACATGACACAAGAGCACAAAATATTGCCTCATACTTACACATGGTCCAAGCTAAGCCCATCAGGGGTGTGGCAACACAGAAGCTCTATAAATAAAACCATGTCAAGAATTTTGCTCAGAGCATAGACAAACCTTGGCCACTGAGGAGCAGGAATCAGAAAGCACTCTTATAGGTTCAACATGTTAAAGTTACACACTCCCGTTCAACTCATCACCTTCACACTGCTGTTTCTTATCTTCACTTCTGGGGAAAGCCAGTCGCAACTGGCCCACAAAGGCAAGCCTGGCATGAACAGGATGGACAAGCAGCAGGTTCACCTTTTTGGTGCAATGAAGAAGGGAATCCTCAGTTATTTGGGTATGGACAGAGAGCCCAAAACAGCACAGAAGGCCTCACACAGTGAGCTAACAAAGATGTATCAGCTCTACAAGGAAAAATTAAATGAGGTCAGAACACATTCCAGTCAACCTGGGAATTGGAGCCAGCAGCCTACCATGTCCTCTGTTCTCTTTCCAGGTATGTAGGAGGCATTTTTTTAAGTGTTAAATACGATGAAGGAACTTAAAACTTATGTAGTAATTACTGCTAACATAGTTGATACAGAAGAAAAAGTGAGCATTTGATGTTGTGTGGAAAAGACCTTAAGACAGCTATAAAAAATTGCAATTAAAATACATTGTTGAAGATTTGGACAGAACCAAATCTAATGTATACCAGTAAATTGTATTAAAAGTTATTCTCATCCAAATTAATTTGCCGGTAAAAGATTAACAACCAGAAACAAATACTTTCATGAGAGCTTTAAGAAATCATGGGCATGAGAACAAACATTAAATGGCCTTAGCACATTTCCATGTCTGTTAGAAATGATGAGCTAAGAAATAAAGAAATAAATAATGATGAGTGTGTTCCTTTTTATTCAAGTATTTTTTCATTTTTTAGTAGAGCAGCTGAAATTGCTCCGGAGAGGAAGTCGACGAAAGTTGGGTCCGCACATACATTGGTACAGAGCCGTTTTCCAGAAGAATCCAAACATCGAGATTGGAATGATTTTAGCCCGAGCTGAACTGAAGATTTCCTTGCATACTTTATATTCTGTCAAAACCAAAGTGTCACAAGCTTTTAAAGTTAAGATCAATGGGTTGAAACCCGTGATTTCTGCTCCAACAACATTCTCAAACTCAATAGCTAAATTTAACATTTCAAGCGCTCAGGATGTGACACTAGACATCAGCCCTGAGGTGAAAGGATGGATACGGACTGATGATCAGTCACTGATTGTAGATATTGGGGTAGGTCAGAGAAAAAAAGATTTACTCAAGTTAAACGCAACCACAGTTCTGGAATCGGGGCTCATACAACTCTACACATTTAAAAGAACGAGACAGCGTCGCTCCAACAAGGAAGACAGTTGTGACGAACGAGGATGGTGCTGTCGAAGATCAGTTACTGTGTCCTTCAAAGACATTGGCTGGAGTGACTGGGTGGTAGCCCCAACCGAATACACAATGCATTTTTGTGATGGCACCTGCCCACACAACTACAAACCAGCAAGCATGCACACACAGGTCAAGTCTCGACTGCATGTGATTACCAAAGGAGGGACGCCGCGCCCCTGCTGTGTGCCAGCAACCTATGAACCTATGGTGTTGATGCACTATGACAGTAGGGGTAAGTTAAAACTGACTATGTTCAGTGACTTCATTGTCAGCAAATGCCACTGTGCCTGAAACGAGAATGTGTTTGTTCAAATATCCATTTGTCCATCTATCTATCCGTGCTGTATCCCTTTTCTATTTTGTTCAGACTAACCTAATCACTCAAACACAGTAATGTATGGTACATGGTGGGGAGAAACATAAAAAAAATCCTTCAGAGAGAATTTGATCCCTTCAATTAGAATAGCAAGTGTGTTTGTGACTTGGTTCAAAATATTACTTAAAACACACAAAAAACTAACAAAAACTGCCAGAAAATGTATTTCTTATTTATTTGAGTTTTATTTATTTTTCTACTAGTGTTATTTTGTTGTTGTGTACTATTTGTACTTTAACAGCATTGTTTTATGAAATATTTTATATTTATTATACTGTAGATCAATTAAACTTTTCCTGGATGTGTCAGCATGCATATTTTATTACAAACTCCCACAATAAAGCGTGACTATCTAATCTTTGACATTTATTGGCAGAAATACAATAATCCTTTTTAGGTTAGTAAAGTCAAGGTGTGGCAGAGATACTGGTATATAATGATATGATAACATCTTGTTCAATGTAATGGCCTTGAATTTGAGATCACTGTTACCTTGACCAGCAGTTTCATAAAGAAAGGAGATTCATTGCATGAATTAAAAAAAGGAAATGAAAACTAAAAAGTCTGTCAACTGTGCATAACCTTATATAACGTAGATCAATTTGTTTACAAACTTTAATTTATGTTAATGGTGACACTAGAAGTAGAAAAGCTCATGTTCTAAAGCGGCTCAGAAAAGAGCTCAAGGTTACTAAGAATTTGCAAAGCACAGATATTCCCGTCCTTGAAAGTAAGCTGACTGATACTTCCGAAGCTCGCTGAAATGTTTTGTGATTGAAACCAGCCTCTTGTGTTCCCTATAGTTCTTTTTTCTTTTTTTTTTCTTTGAGTGGGTAAAGGTCACATAAACAGAAATATAATGTTAAGCAAGCAATTATATTTTCTTAAAGGTATGGTATACTAAGGATTCTCAAAGAATAAACAAAAATAGAAAACAACGAATAATGAGAGTTAAAGAAATTAATCCAGAGTGCATCTATCAAGGTTTTTGTTTTTAGTACAAGACATAATGTACAAAACTTCTAAAATGTTTTCATTGTTTAGATACTATCTTCACACAGCCCCACCAGGAAAGCTACTACTGAATTTCACTCCAGTGAAAATTTAAAAAATACATATGCAGTGCTTCATTTTCTCATAAAATCATGAACCTCTGGTAGAGGTGTATGGCTCACTCATGAAATATGCATAACTCACTCATCTTTCAGTAATTTTCTTCAGATCAGTCTAAAATCTATTTATCTGGACTAAGTTTGTCCAAATATGGCGCTATTCAACATACACTCTGGAGAATTCTCCTGAGAATTTAGTTTTGTCCTAAGACAGAATATCTATGTACTCAAGTCATATTATGATTATCTAAAGTGGGAGTTCCAGAACTATGGGCTTCTGATTGCCCAATTAGCTTACTTGGGGTTCATGTTGGGGTGTACTTTGAAAAATAGTTGCAAATCAGCTAGAAGTAGTGGTGATCGATATAATTGCTGTAGACCAAACAGGGTTTGGTACTTTCGGTAACATATGATTAAATGTTTAATTAATATTATTCATCATTTTTATTTCCATCATACTCCAAGTGCTATGGATACAGAAAAAACATTCAATTGTATTGAAAGAAAATATATGTTGAAGTTTTAAAAGAGTTGTATTTCAATCAGATTTTGTTTGACGGGTGTAGCATTTGTACAAATTTCTGCTCAATTTCAACTTTACAAAGGCACAGCCGAAGGGTCACCATTAACACCTCTGCTGTTTTCCTTAGCAACAGAGCCATTAGCAATTTCTGTCGTGTAATTTTCTGATATCCAAGGAATGGTCATAGGGACAACACGGCACAAAATGATCTTGTACACAGAAGACATTCTCTTGACATTAACAGACCCACTAAACTCGATACCTACCCATATAAATTGTTTGGAAGAGTTCAGTCAAATTTCTTGATACAAGGTTGATTTTACAAAATCTGAAATTATACCCCATGTGGCACTGGAACACATTTTCAAAAGTGAAAATTAGGAATCTACTATGAACTTTGCTATGGGGGGAAATTTAAAACATTCAAGTTCCTACAGGTCACATACAAATTACAATTGAAGGTATTTTCTAAATACCTTAATCTCAGACACTATATACATATAAAAAAGGGTACTTTAACTTCTAAGATAAGATTCTTCTAGATAGTCTCAAACAAGGTCACTTTGTATCCAGATCTTATGCCGGATTTGCGCCATACCTTAAATAAGTTGTATATGCACTATATTGGACTGTTTGAAAAATAAACTGGAAAAAAAATTCTACCTCAGCTTTTTGCTACAAGATTATTTTCTAATTTGCTTGAACTTCCATTTTCTTCAGTGCTCATGTTTTTGCTGTCTCTGTCATACATGATTTTTTCCTTAAATACCTGGCCCCAAACAAAAATAATACAAAACTTTCAAGAGAAACCTGTCTTAATTAGTAATTTTAGATTTTCAGGATTCAAGCAAAACTGATGACACATATTCTACCAAACCTAAGAACATCCTCGCAGCCTGCTGGCATCAGTTTTGGAATTTGTTACACATATTCAATTAAATACATTGTTAATCTCAAACAATGATCAAATAATGGTGGCCTTTAAGATTACTTCTGTTCCACTAAATAGAACAAATCATGCAATGCAGTTTCATATAGTTCTTCTTGATTTTTAAGTGAATTTGTAATGCATTAACTGCACGAATAGAACACAATTAGAACAGTTGTCAAAGTATCTTAAGTAAGAACTTGTGAAAAGTATTAAATGAACACAAAACATAACAACATTAAGTATGATATTGACATACTGTCAACAGTTCTCAACAGTATTTCTAATTGAATTGAGCAATGTATTCAATAATCCATACAAATGTGTTCTACGATGAATCTGGCACAACATACAGGTCCTCGTCTTCGTTGTCTTGAATGTTGGAAGTAAATGCGGGATCATTGCTGTAAATTGCATCACCTTCTGGATCGCACTGCAAGTATAAATCCTCTTCAGGTTGAGCAGGTGACCTTTGGAGAAACAACAAAAGAGCATAAATCGTTTCCAGGAAGGAGTGCTAAACTGCTCAAAAACAATGACATGCCAAAGCAAACACTATATGAGCAATATAAGTACATTTTTTTCAACTTCTGTCTATTTTTTGTTAGAGATGATAAACACAGCAGTGAGCTGCCACATTTAAAAAGAAAATTTGAAATCAAACATGGGTCGGTTATAGATGGCAAAAATTCAGTTCCATATTTGACAGCAAGCTTTTGCAAAATGGCAAAATCTTAACACCATGTGTAGGTTTTCTCTCGCTCTGTCACAAACATATGCACAGAAAAACTGGTTCCTCATCTGTCTTTTTTTAAACCTGGCAGCAGACACAAAATATAAACTCACTACTTCCTATTTTTGTTAAAGTCCTAAAGAAAAAATACATTGTTAATCTTACCTTCCTTGGTTTTCAGCTGGCTTTTTGTAAGCAGCAGTTTGAACTGACAGGTTTTCATAAATAGGTGTCTGTCCTAATGGCTGCTCTCTTATTGGACTGGCAAACTGTTGAGCTGGAGTCCCACTACAGTCCTCCTTATCTTGGCTTTGTCTACGTTGCACCAGAATCCTGATTTTACTCCAGAATTTGTAAACAATCACACCTGCTATCACCACAAGGCAGGCAAAAAAAAGTGTGAGGCCCACAGCAAGACCTGCCGGGTAGCTCGGAGGCAAACAAGAGTTGGTGCCATTTCCATGGACACAAGTGCTATTTACAACCATGATCTGTAATTATGAAAGATACAGAATCATTAGAAGGAATGGTGGATGGCACTGCACCAAAAATTTTAAACAAGCAACAAAACAACAACATTGTGTGATATTTGCTACTAGAGCTGTGACATTCAAAACATTAAAAAAAGTTTTGGTCATGTGATTATACTTATTTATAAGGCACTCACAAATAAAATAGAGTATACACTGAATAGACTGCACTTTTGTAGTCTCGCTGACCACTCAAAGCAATGTGACCTAATGATTTAATCCATCAAAACCAAAGACATAATATATAAAAAGAGTAAATATTTCTGTCCAAGAATGAGAAACTTAAGACATTCAAGTCAAATATATTTCTTAGAATTTAGGTCAACAAGAAATTTGAGCTTACCAGGTAAGGCTCCAAGCGTTGTTGGTCTATGTGAAGTCTGTGTGAAGACATGTAGCTTTTTCTGTTAAACCTCATACTTGCAACAGAGAAGTTCCCTTTTACTGAAATAATGGAACTGGGCAAAATAGCTGAAACCAGAATATTTCCTGTAAAACGATCAAGCTGAAAATAGATAGTTGCTGACAAATGGTCAATTCATTCTTTTGTAAACTCTATAAGGACAGAGAAAAAAATCCCAACCTTAACACTGAAACTACTTTAACTGAGTAAATCTTAACAAAAAAGATTCTTTTGTTTTGGGATAATTTATTTTTAATCATTTCACAGTTTTGCTTGTTTTTTTCTTTAATTAAAAGCAATTATATCTGTGTGTCAGTTGGTCTGAACAGGACCCTACAAATATAATTATCTTATAAATTTCAGATCCTAAAAATATGTCAAAAATAAGATCATATTTAGTTCACCCAAAACAGCACCAGGTTTACATGTAATTGTTTTGGTTAGTTTGGCTTCCTCTTTCGCAAGTCTTCAGATACAGATTACACTTAAGGTGTACAGTGTACTCCTCCACACCATTCTAAGCATATATCTTTTAAACACTTTCACTTTGTCTATTTGTGAGAGCATATTCAGTTTTGGAATATCGGTGGCACCACGGAAAAGTTTGTGAGAATAACAACTCTTTCCTAAATACTATCACAGATATTCATGGTTCCCATATCATACATTTGAAAGATATGGTAGTCCGAAACGTTCTTCTCTCCTTGTCATTGACTGTTTTTTAAGTTTACAATATAAATAATTATTTCAACCCCGCTACTCTAGAGTTTTTCTTTATGTCCATGACATGTTTTTTTCTAACAATTGCGTACTGGCTTGTACTATTCCAAGTGTTCACATTTTTTCACTGTATGTCAGTTTGTTTGATTGTTTGTATTTGTTTTATCAAAGTCAGAGATTGCTGGTCAAAAACATTTACGCACTCTCCCAAAGACTTATGCTTGCTTCAAAACATTGATGGACCTAAGGATTCTCTGGTGACAGTAGGCTGTGCCCTCCGTGTCCCATGTAAATAGAATCAGTATTTCAGCTCTTATCCAGGTGAGTATTTGTACTGTGTTCGCCTCTTTATTAGGGGTTGAAGCAGTTTTCAGATTACTTTTAATTTAATAGCTTAGTTTATCAGATTACTCATTGTCTCCTATGATCAACAATGCTCCCCTTTATTTTGTTCTTGTTCCATGCAAAACCTAAAAATGGCTTGCTAATTTCTTGCACTCAAACTAATCCATCTGTAACTGAGGGGTCATTTGAGTAGTTATGCAAACAACTGGACTCTGAGGGTGTACTGGAAGTTTTTCTCAGGCACACAACCCAAACAAACTGTGATTTGTCTGTCTGGGAGTCAGTAATCATGTAAATATTCTCCACCTTTGAATCTTATAGCACAGCAATGCTTTCCATAACGTGCTACACAGTTCTACACAGTACTACGGCGGAGTTGTAATGTAACCCTCTTCTCTGCTCCTCCATTCCAGGAGTTATTTAGTGAAAAACCTATAGAGACGGTGTCTGTCCCCCGGTCATTTAAATTTTTAAAATTAAGGGTAAACAGAGGAGTTGTCTATAGAAACCTCATAAAAGTTAAAACCACAAGAGAAATAGTGCATGCAAATAAGAGAGTAAAATGTGGACTCTTGAATATCAGATCTCTCTCTTCTAAAGGTGTGCTTGTAAATGAACTCATATCAGATTATAAGATTGATTTATTTTGTCTTACTGAAACCTGGCTGGGTGATGGAGAATATGTGAGCCTAAACGAATCCACTCCTCCCAGTCATAGGAATACTCACAATCCTCGAAGCACAGGTCGAGGAGGTGGAGTTGCAGCTATCTTTGACTCCAGTCTTGTAATCAGCTCTAAAGCTAAATTGAACTATAACTCTTTTGAAAGCCTTGTTCTGAGTCTTTCCCACCCAAGCTGGAAATCACTGCAACCTATTCTATTTATTATAGTGTACCGACCACCCGGTCCATACTCTGAATTCTTATCTGAATTTGCAGAGTTTTTGTCAACTTTAGTCCTTAAAACGGACAAATTAATTATTGTAGGGGACTTTAATATCCATGTGGATGTTGAGAATGACAGCCTCAGTACTGCATGTATCTCTCTGTTAGATTCCATTGGCTTCTCTCAGAGTGTTCATGAACCGACTCACTGTTTTAACCACACCCTTGATCTTGTTCTGGTGTATGGTATTGAAATTGAACATTTAATAGTGTTCCCACATAATCCGTCTTTATCTGACCACTGTTTGCTAACTTTTGAGCTTTTACTGCTGAATTACCCTCCACTGGGTAAAAATGTCTACTCAAGATGCCTGTCTGATAGTGCTATAGCTACATTTAAGGATGTGATTCCATCAGCTCTACATCCATTATCAAGTCGTACAGAAACAGAGGACTCTTATGTTAATTTCAGTCCTTCCCAAGTTGATCATCTTGTTGATAGTGTTGAAGGCTCGCTGCGAACAGCACTTAACGCTGTAGCCCCCCTAAAGAAGAAAATTCTTAAACAAAGACGGTTAGCTCCATGGTATACTAGTGAAACCCGCAAATTAAAGCAGATATCTTGGAAACTTGAGAAGAACTGGCGTTCAACCAAGCTGGAAAAGTCTCGTTTATCTTGGCAAGATAGTCTTAAAGCTTATAGGAAGGCCCTCCGTGATGCCAAAGCAGCATATTACTCGTCTTTGAGGAAAATAGGAACAATCCCAGGTTTCTTTTCAGCACTGTTGCCAGGCTGACTGAGAGCCACAGCTCTATTGAATCAAGTATTCCAATAGCTCTCACTAGCCATGACTTCATGAGCTTCTTTAACGATAAAATTCTAGCTATCAGGAACAAAATCCACCAAGACTTGCCCTCAACTAGCATCGACTTATCTTTAAACTTAGTAACTGTAGGACCAGAACCAGTTTTATGTTTTGACTGTTTTGCTTCCCTCAATCTTTGTCAACTAACTTCAATCATTTCTTCATCCAAACCTTCAACTTGCCTCTTGGACCCCATCCCGACTAGGCTGCTTAAAGAAGTCCTACCCTTAGTCGGTACTTCTCTGCTAGACGTGATCAATCTGTCCTTATTAACAGGCTATGTGCCACAGTACTTTAAAGTAGCTGTAATTAAGCCTCTTTTGAAAAAGCCTAACCTGGACCCAGATGTTTTAGCCAACTATAGACCTATATCCAACCTTCCATTCATCTCCAAGGTCCTGGAGAAAGCAGTAGCCAAACAGCTGTGTGACTATCTACATAGCAATAGCTTGTTTGAGGATTTTCAGTCAGGATTTAGAGCTCACCATAGCACAGAGACCGCACTGGTGAAAATTACTAATGACCTCCTAATGGCATCAGACAAAGGACTCGTCTCTGTCTTGGTTTTATTAGATCTTAGTGCTGCTTTTGACACCATTGACCATCAGATCCTACTACAGAGACTGGAACATTTAATCGGCATTAAAGGAGCCGTTCTAAGTTGGTTTAGGTCCTATTTATCAGATCGGTTTCAGTTTGTGCATGTTAACGATGAGTCCTCCATGCATGCCAAAGTTAGCCACGGAGTTCCGCAAGGATCCGTTCTCGGACCAATCCTCTTTACTTTATATATGCTTCCTTTAGGTAATATTATCAGGAAACACTCTATCAACTTTCATTGCTATCCAGATGATACTCAGTTATACCTATCGATCAAGCCAGATGAAACTCATCAGCTAGCTAAGCTTCAAATGTGCCTTCAGGATGTTAAAACCTGGATGACCTGCAATTTTCTAATGTTAAACTCAGCTAAAACTGAAATTATTGTTCTAGGGCCTAAACACCTTCGTGACGCATTATCTAGAGATATAGTTTCCCTGGATGGCATCGCCCTGGCCTCCAGCACCACTGTGAGAAATCTTGGAGTTATCTTCGATCAGGACATGTCGTTTAACTCTCACATTAAGCAAATTTCAAGAACCGCCTTCTTTCACCTTCGTAATATCGCAAAAATTAGGAGCATCCTGTGTAAAAATGATGCAGAAAAACTAGTCCATGCATTTGTTACTTCTAGGCTGGATTACTGCAATTCCTTGTTATCAGGGTCTTCAAAAAAGTCCATTAGGACTCTTCAGCTGATCCAGAATGCTGCAGCACGTGTTCTTACAGGAACCAGAAAAAGAGATCATATTTCTCCTGTCTTGGCTTCTCTGCACTGGCTTCCTGTTAAATCCAGAATAGAATTTAAAATCCTTCTCCTTACGTATAAAGCTCTTCATGGTCAGGCCCCATCTTATCTTAAAGAGCTTCTAGTACCTTACTGCCCTACCAGAGAACTGCGCTCCCAGAATGAAGGGTTACTGGCAGTTCCTAGAGTCTTGAAAACTAGAATGGGCGCTAGAGCGTTCAGTTATCAGAGTCCTCTTTTGTGGAACCAGGTTCCAGTTTGGGTCCGGGAAGCAGACACCGTCTCTATATTTAAGAGTAGGCTTAAGACTTTCCTTTATGATAGAACTTATAGTTAGAGTAAGTCCACCCCTGGTTGTGCTGCTATAGGCCTAGACTGCCGGGGGATGCATCATGATGCACCGAGCTCCCCTTTCCTTTCTCTCTCTCCCTCCCGGTGCAACCTCATTCCATTAACAATGTTACTAACTGGACTCTCTCCCTTCCCCGTAGTCGTGTGCTTTCTCGTCCCCCTTCTCTCTCCTCTCTCTTCCTAACACTTTCTGCAGATATTCCTGGCTCTGGAGCTGTGGGGTCTGGATCTGTGGTTCGGAGTCTCCTCCTATCACTTCCTGCAGGTGTTCCTAGAGCTGTGGAGTCTGGATCTGTGGTTGGGAGTTTCCTGCTGCCCCCGTGTTCCTGCTCATCATTAGCATTAACATCATTGCCATTTTTAATCTATTCTACGTGTTGCTGTGTTGGCTGCCTATCTCTGCTCCCTCTGTCCTTCTCTCGCCCTCTCTCTCTCTCTTGCTCTCTCTTTCCCCTCACCCCCAACCGGCCGAGGCAGATGGCTGCCCACCCTGAGCCATGGTTCTGCTCAAGGTTTCTGCCTGTTAAAAGGAAGTTTTTCCTTGCCTGTGTCGCCTAGTGCTTGCTCATGGTGGGAATTGTTGGGTTTCTGTAGTTAACTTCAGAGTAGGGTCTGACCTGCTCTGTTTGGAAAGCGCTGTGAGACAACTGTTGTTGTGATGTGGCGCTATATAAATAAAAATTGTTGTTGTTGTTGTACTACCTGTTGTATCTAGATGAGAATTAGCTTGCTGAAAATTTTGATTAATTGCAGAGGCTCTTAAAAGGTGTTTACATCATTATGGAGGTAAGTCAGTAGCAGTAAATCCAATTGTTTTATTGTACTGAATGTGATGGCCACAGACCTATTGTCTTTGAGTCAAATTCATAATCATTTTATAGTATATGACCAAATTGAAAAATCTCATCATAAATTTCCATTATAAGGTTACCCAAGTGTTAGACTGTGACTGTCACCACCTTTATGCAGAGCAGTCACAGGAAGTCTAGACACAACAGGGGAAGAACAAAACATGCATGTTAATTTATGAGGACCTTCCCCCCCCCCTGCAGTCAAGAATTGTATCTACATGCACATAGGAAAGAATGATGAATAATATTCCAGTTTAGGTACATATAATGTATAATTTATCTATAGTTTTCAGGTTTTTCATAGCAAAACATTAGGACATTGCTCATTATCTTACTGCGTGAAGCGACAAAAAAGTATTTTTTTTCATTGTGCATTTAAAAATTGATAACATTTTTAAAATGGACTGTTGATTCAGAACATCTATCAGTCCATCCATCCATTGTCCATATCATTCATTCCTAGCAGGGTCATTGGGAGACTGAAGCCTATCCCAGCTGAAATATCACGACAGTAAAAAGTACAAACATGAATCAACATAATGCTTTTTAGTTAAATAATCTTCTGTACATTGACTTTCAAGCTTAACTGATAAAGAGAGGTAAAACTTAATTGTGATGAACAAGTGACTGCAGCTGGCAATATGTTCTTGTTTGCATTAGATAAATATTAACATTATTGGAATGAGGCCCAACGGATCCCACTCAACATGTGGGTTTCTACCATTTTAACAAGCTTTTATAAACAACTTTAACTTGAAGCTTTAACCCCAGAGGCATGTTCATTAATAACGCCATGATCTTGCACAGTCCATCCCTCCACCTGCCCTGGATTTGCTTCTGTACTCTGTTGCCATGGTATCCTTACAACTGAATTCCGCTCTCCTCATTGGCAGGTGAAACAGCTCCACTGAGCTTTCAGTGCCTGAAACACTGTTGATCTTTGGTATTTCGCCATGAAGCAAACATACATTTAAATCTTGAATACGAATCAAAATCTGCATATTTTGGTAAAATCAATTTTCTTTTTCAACTAAACTTAAACAGCTTTTTGCTGTTATTGCAAGTACTAAAACAATTCAATATTACTTATCATAAGGGACAAACAATTCAATATTACTTACCATAAGGGACTTGACCCAACATTAACATATAGTTGAAATACATCCCCTACCCTTCGCATTGTTACTGTACATCAGACTGTGGAAGACTGTATTGTGTGTTTATGTATAAATAATAAACTCTCTCTCTCTCTGTCTGTCTGTCTGTCTGTCTGTCTGTCTCTCTCTCTCTCTCTCTCTCTCTCTCTCTATATATATATATATATATATATATATATATATATATATATTATATTACACACAGAGTCATGTCTTAAGTTGTACCGCAGTCCAGATGTGCACTGCGCCTCCACAACACGCCCGCGCAGCAACGTGATCTCGCCTCATCAAAGAAGATGTGTCAAGTCATCAGGAGACAATATAGACAATCCAAAAAGTACAGGAAACTGTTGACACCAAAATAAAGGCAGCACCACGCAGAGACCTTTTGTTCCTGCTGCTCAGTTGAGTTAACGAATCTTTGGCCACAGTTTAAAATCAATGACTATTTTCTAAAGCTTGAAGGACTACGGAATGACATACCTTCGTCTTCTGCCCCACTAACAGAACCAGAGGACCATAGAGCCCTTGGCATCAACCGTGGGGATATTATCAATCTCGTCCCAACTGTTAAATTTATAGAGTGCAACAAGGAGACAATATGTTACACTGTTACTTCCTTAGAAGTGGACAGACAGTACTGTGATATCATGAGGTAGTGTATATCTGGAGCTGCCCCTATGACTGACTTTCCCGCTCTAGGAATTACCTTTAGAGACGATGGACGATCTGCTGGTGTAAAATAGGAGTGATATGAGAGGCTTTTTATCCATTTAACCCTCAGATATGAGCCATCACTGAGTATATTCAAGATTAAGATGGAAAATTACAACCGGAAGTTGTACGTCCGTTCTCAGTCTAACTTGACTCAGCACGGAAAGAAAAGGGAGCAGAAGAGCGAAACATGGCGACTTCGAACAATCCGCGGAAATTCAGCGAGAAAATCGCTTTACATAATCAGAAGCAAGCAGAGGAGACAGCGGCATTTGAAGAAGTGATGAAAGACCTCAGCATTACTCGGGCAGCGAGGGTAACGACACCGCTTCTAGCCTTTTCTGCCTTATTTGCAGCGTTTGTACCGTGCGAGCTGTCAAATATGTGTTTGCAGCGCGGCGGCAGCACGCAGCCAGGACAGAATTGGTAAACAATAACAAACGGCGGTCCATGCAAGCTGAAGCCCTCCTCTTTAAGCAATGACAGTGGATGGAGCTAAAAGGAGATATCAGTCTTGCAGCATGAATGTAGATTATAGGCACTCCCGTCCTCAAAAAGTTATTTCAATACGTGTTCCAAGCCAGTGAGGAGCGAAGGGGCGTGCGTGCTTGTTTAACAGCCGTAGCCAGTAAGAGATTTTATGCTGCGTTATTTAATTGACAGAATGAAAAAATACACTGAATACAAATATATATATTGTCACAAAAATAATTTATGATTAATGGAACATGCATGGTTGTGGGATATGAAGAGGCGTATGTTGCTGTGCACCGAGCTTTGCGAACTTGTCTGACTGGTCGTCAGGCCTGTATACACAGCTGCATGAGAGAAATTTACGTAAAAGATTAAATACATACATCAGATTATGTGGAATTTAAGCCATATTGAACAGGCTTCCAAAACAAATCCTATGGCGGGAGCAGGATTCCAGCTAAGCTCTAACTATTGCTTAGTGGAGGCAAGGTTCTGCTCTTTGAACTAGACTGATCTTAATTTTTCACTATGCACGACATTGTGACCTCTCAAGATATAGGCTAATCTGTTCTGTGTTCATGCCTCACACAGAACGTATACTGTACCATTTTAAAAATCTTAACCCATGCCTTTTTTATTTTATTTTATTTTATTTTTTTGTAAAACAGAAACTGACATAATATTAGTTCAGGTGAAATCATGAATACTTGGGGTTGGAAAGATTCAGATAGGGCTCTTAGCCCCATCATGATCTAGTGATAATGCTGCTTGTGATTCTTTGCTGTATAATAGGCGTTCACATTCTTATAGAAAGAAACTTTGATGTCAGACTTATACACTAGTGATGCAGGTATAGTAGTTGTTATTATTAGATATTCTGCCCTGCCAACAGTGAGCGTGAGTCAATTTAATTGAGTGGTAATGGCTTCTCTAATGGGTAATGAAAATATCATTTTGAAAAATTAGTAAAATAAATAATCCTACTTTTGCATTTTGCTGTTGGACATTCAAAAATGCAAGTCAGCAGATGATTTATTTGTGCTTCACTTCCGCAAGTGTCATATTATGTGAACACACTCGAGAAGTTCTTAGATTGCCGTTTTTGCTCAATTTTGGACTTTTGCAATAGCAGCAGTCAGCAATAACCTTTAGCACGATATATTCTTTTTTATTCAAAATGTAATGGTCCTTTTCCTGAAGCATAGAAACAAAAGCTTATGATTGATTGTATTATAGAAAAGATTGTTAAGTGATACAGTTTAATCACCATTCAATATACTCTCAATTATAAGATGGATGTAAAAATGTGTCTTATAATTCAAATATAAAATTATAAAATAGTCTTTTATTCAGCCATGTTGATCTTGATGTTTTCCAGTCATGTGTTAATGTTTATGACTGGAACACTAAGATGTATATGTCTCAAGTCTCTTTCGCTTTAGCTGACCAAAAGTTGTCTTGCTTGCAGTTACAGTTTCAGAAAAGTAAGTATTTGCAGTTGGGACAGAACCGTGGACAATACTATGGAGGTTCTTTGCCAAACGTCAATCAGGTTGGAAGCACTGTCGATGTGCCTTTTCAGGTAAGGCATTTCTCAAACGTTTTTTTTTTAACTATCGAAAAACTTTATCCATAGACTAAAAGATAGGCATCATCTGTTTCATGTGCTCATGACCATATTTTGCTGCACTGATCTATGGCCTCTCTGTGTGGAGTTTGCATGTTCTCCATTATATGTGTAAGTTCTCTCCGGGTACTCCCACTGTCCAAAAACTGCATGTTAGGTTAATTGAACGCTCTAAATTGTCCTTAGGAATGACTTTGAGGGAGCATTGGTTGTTTTTTGTATGTGACCCTGTGATGGACTTGCAACCTGTCCAGTATGTACTGTGCCTCTGGTTCAATGTCAGCTGGGATAGGTTCCAGTACCCCCACCAGTCTACTTGAAATACGTGGTGTAGCCAATGAGTGGATGGATGATCTATGACTTATTTTTTAACACTTCAACATTTGTATTTCCTGGATTTGATATTCAGCTTTAATGGAATTGACCTATTTTTTATATACCACTCATATAATCAGCTTAAAGAAAAGGCAGTGTTTTTTTATATTTCAGAAGCTGGCAAACAATTTTCCGAAAAAAATGCCTCAGTTTTGCGCTACATTTAACACAGAAGAACCCACATATTTGTGAGGTCAACAAAACCACAATATTTTTGCCTGAAATTAGTTTCTATTTTTCTTTTCCATTTTAGATCTGATGGGACATGACATGCACCTACAATTTCTAAAATGTCAATATCTTTCAAAATCAAATTTAATGTTTCACAGATTAAAGTTTCTTGTCTTAAATTGTCCTATTTTAGATTTGAAATGTTTTAACCCTTTTAAGACCCCCCCCCAAAAAATAAGATTTTATGCGGCTATTCTAAAGGGATGATTGTCACTGGTTAGATAAAACCCATTTGAAAAGCTGTTGAGTTTAAATTAGTTTAAATTAGTAGTTGGTAGTTGTAAACAAAGCACAGTTTTGCTCATGCGAAAGGGAAATATTGCTCTGTGTTTTTTTTCTTTCACGAGGTGCTCAGATGCATTTAAATTACATAACTGGTTTTGTGAGAATGCTGCTTTAGTATGTGTTTGTTTTTAAATGTTGATTTTGATTCAATGTTATATTTCACTTGCTCCCAGTTAAATTAACTGTCATCAGTGTTCTGCATCCAGTGTTATTTGTGGTCATAGTCTGCATATCTTGGGCATAAGTGCAGCCTACCTAGACTGAAGCAGCAGTTTTCGTAAACGTATAACTTCACTGTTTTAGAAGGCCTTCGTCTTTCTTTCCCTGGGTTTCAGTGTTACCTATTACCCACAAAAACGATGACTTGGGAGACAATGGTAACTAACACATTTTGAGCACTTAAGGCATTTTTTCCTGTCATCGTTTTGTAGAATTCAGGGCTTGACTCCAACAGATCAACACGTCACCATGGATTAGTGGACAGAGTCTACCGTGACCGAAATCGCATCACCTCACCCAATCGAAAATCCCTGACTATTGACAAACATGGCCGCCACATATCCTTAAAACTGTTAAAACAGTAATCTGACCCTGAGTATGAGTGTGAGCATATGCAGTGATCTTTGTCTCTGTTCTGTTTCATGTAAACTAAAGCTTGTGTCTCCACATGCAAAAGCTGGGATAGACTCCAGTCATGAGTTAACAAGAAGATTTATTACATTTTATGTTAAAAAATTCAGTTGAGAGATTGCAATGAATCTGCTAAATACCTCACTGACCTGCTAGATGTTCTTAACGTGAGATCTCACATTGACAGCTGTCCATATGGCTCAGTATATTTATCACCGCCACCTGACACCAGTTGGAGAAGGTAAGACTTTTTGCAAAGAAAAATACTGTTGATGTATGACAGTTATTGTCTGCTGTGTCTATAATGACCAATCTTTTAGACCAATATTTTATAGTAAAGTAAACAAATACTCTAGAACTGCATGGTGCAACCTCAAACATGGGACTTTTACCAATTCATATTTTTAATTTTTTTACTTAAGAATAAGACTTTTTTCCTATATCTACCCTGTTTTGTTTTATTTTTTTGGTTAATCCCTTATAAACTAAATAATATATGAAATGTGTCTCAAAACATTTCTGTCGTCATAGAGGAGACGAAAATTGTCATTCTTTCCTTTCCTATGGCTTTTTTTACAGCCCCATATTAGAAAAAAATGGCAAATTCTGGAAAATGCAAATGCTTCCCAGCCACTAAAACATTTGCATTCTGTGTATTATTTTGAAAGCAAATCTCGTTTAGTAATGATTATTAAAACATAGAAAACTAACCAAATGTGGAAAGTGGCACATTTAGCTGTTTCATGAAAGATATTAGCTCATCCTACGGAACAGGAACAGGTTTAAAAAGACATTGGGACAGGGCCATGTTTATCACTGTGTGGTATCCGTCTTCCTACAAGCGACCCCAAATATCTAGGAACTGTAACCAGCTGCGGGTGTAGCACCTGAATCCTTTCACTTCAAATGTATGTTTTTTGTTATAGATTATTTGGCACAGAGCTTAAGATGTTAAATCCATCTCCCCATTCGCATTCAATGTCGGTGATTTAAAAAACAAAACTGTATATTAATACAGCTGCTTACGTTCACATTATCTTGTTTGTTTTAGTCAGATGTCTGAGTACTTCACAAAGTGTGATAAAAAATTTGCTCAATGAGACTGTCTCAACTCGCAGACTTTTAATGCATTTTTAGGTTGTTGCTCTTCTCTATTAAAATCCCGATTGTATGACTTTAGCATCATTGTAAGAATATAAACATATATAAATGAATACAAATAAAAATAAATTGATGGATCAAGTAACTTGAACAAAATATGTTATTAAGAAATTAAGTTATACTTAAATGTATAGTGATGCCCCAGCGAAAAAGAAATGGCAAAATGTCTTGTCTGTCTTCAAGAAACTCTTGAAAACCAAGCTCTTCAGAGAGTATCTCCTACCTGAACACTTAACCTTTACATCCCTACCCACTCTACTGTACTTCCTCTTTTTGTGCTTCCAGTCCATCCTTCCATTACACTAAACTTTCAGAAAGGCATTGGTGGAGGGGAGGAGGGTACAGTTACTGAACTTGCCTGCCTGCATTTGTCACTCTGTCTCCAACAAAGAATATGTTAGGAATTTGCAAACAAAGGATGAGACATTGACAACCTCTACTAAATAAACAACTTCAGTACCAGCAGATCTTTGATTTGTTTGGGTTTGTAAACGATAGCCAGTATCACAGTTCTGTCTTCTGTCATTTTAAAAAAACCTTACTTCTTTTTTTTTTTCCTTTTCACATTTTACTGTAATTTGGTGACTGTTATATTTCCACTGCAGGACAAACTCTGACTCAGCACTGCATCAGAGCACACTAACACTAACCCCTGGCGTGTCATCCTTCATTGGAGGATCACAGGACTTCCAGCCTAAACGAGGTACAGGAGACATCCAGGAAGTGTCTAGTTTTAAAAGTTTAATCACAATATCTGAATTAGTTATTCTGCAACAACTTCTAAATGAACTGTTAAAGACAGTGTAAAGAAAGTTGCCATTTAGCTTCGCTTCAAGTATGACGGTTTGTATTTTGATTAGGAGTTTTTGTGTGATGGTCAGGCTGTTTGGTGTTGTCCAGTTTATCTTTGTGATATTCTGTTGCCTTCTCTAGATGGCTCAGTTCAGTGCCGTCCAATACAGTACATGATGAAAGAGTATGAATGTGGCTTTGAAGGCAGGAGAGAATAATTGATTGCCAATAAAATAGGGGCTTTCAAGTATCTAATGAATTTTCTTTCTCATGGCCATGTGTTATAAATGGACGTATGTTGGTGGATTTGTTCTTTTTTTATTTGTATATACTAAGTTCCTTACATTTTCCAGTGCTTTCAGAAACTCAATCATCAACTTTCTTCTTGCTGCCAGCCATTTTCAGAACAGAGAGTCGCTCACTGCCAGAGTTTTTTGAGAATTTTGACAGATTTTTCAAGAGCCACAGAATAGTTTGTGCTATGACTATGTAAACACCGAACACACCAAAAGAAAGAGTAGACTCTCTTCTATCATCAGGAAAAAAGATTTTGTTTCTACCTTATTCCGTTCTTCTTCGACGTGCGTCTCACCGGCGCCATTTCTCTCATAGCGAACCATTGCGTTTGTTTTTATTTGCTTACAATCTATGCTAATCTCCCATCAAAAGTGGCACAGCTATCTAGAGGGTAAATTTGTTAGTACATACTCTGTCTAGAAGCCGATATTTACGGAAAAACCTTCGCCGATCGTTCCCCAAGCCACTCGCATTGAAAAACATAAAAGACGTCTATAGACGTCTTTGGCAGTCAGCGGTTGGATTTGAATTGACGTCTATAGACGTCTTTGGCAGCGAATGAGTTAATGTGAATATCTTCTGATCACCTCGTATAAAGATATAGGCACCTGATTATTATAAACTCTAACTGGCTTAATATTCACAGACCAGTGAGACTTCATAGATTTTGTTTTTTCCATCTTTCTAGTTCTTTTACTCTCTGTACCAGGGTCTGAAGCAATTAAACAAGAGGTCTCTGAAGATGGGCAAAAACAGGGCTGGGACTGCAAAAAGGTAGAGCTCATTTTCCTAATGAGTATGTTTCCTTCTCATTCTTTTTACACCTGCATAATACTCTAGATGTAATGTCTTCCTCTTAGAACATGTCACAGTCCAAGCCATGTGAAGTTCCAGGGATAAAGTAAGTATTGGCACTATTTTTTTTTTTTTTTTTAAAGAATTTTTTTGGCTCTAGTGGCCTTTAATGACAGTAGCTTGACAGGAAAGGGGGCAGAGATAGAGAGGGGGAGACCTGCGGGAAAGGGCCATGAGCCGGATTCGAACCCAGGCCGCCCGCTTGCGAGCAAAGGCTCTGTATATGGCTCTAACCATTAGGCTACGGCTGCGGCCCAGGCACTATTTTTATAGCTAGTATTTGGATTCATCCTCTGTAGTCTGATTAACACAAAAAATCTACGTTGTCTTGGTTTGTCGATATATACTGTTCTAAAATTATGTTCAACTGTATGGCCTATACACATCCATGTACACACATTTTTAAATGAATGTTTATAAAATATAGTTTCAAAGTGAAGCTTTTGTACTGTCATTAATCACATTTGTAATATTTCACTCTAGTCCTAGCATAGAAATTTAGAAGAAATTCTGAATCCAGAAACATGATCAAAAAGCTAAATTGTCATATACTCGTAAATGCTTTTTTCTTGAAATGATGCCAAAAAATTTGCGTTAAGCTTCCCAGTGTTTGGGATTATGTTCCCTTCATCATCCAGAATATTAAAATCACTGCTGGAGAGTTGAAAACACCCATCTGTTTTCTGCAGCATATACCCAACTCCAGACCAGCAGTTTAGCACTGCACTGAAACCAGCAGCCCACAACAGTGGTGGATCTCTTCCTGACCTGACAAACATCCAGTTCCCTCCTCCTCTGCCAACCCCGCTCGACTCAGATGATGCTGCAACCACCCCGTTTGGCTCCTCCAGCAGTGTACAGACACTGGCTAATACACAAGGTATTCTTCATTCTACAGATCTGAACTGACTTCACACAGAGTTTCAGGTTTTCTTTCTCCTATATGTATGATTTTTGTAGATTTTGATTAAAAGATTTTGCACCGATTCTGTGCCTATTTAGAGAATCCTTTTATGGAAACTATTTCCTGTTGTGTTGTTGCACTGGGTAGGAGTAAGCCACTCTCAACCCACAGTAAAAATGGAAATGCTGCCTGGTCAGGAAAGCATTGTTCCCCTTATCCTTAATGCAGGAGACTCCCACCAGCAACAGAACCTGCAGCTATCCCCATCGTCTCCACCAGGTCCCGTCTCCCAGGTACTGCTAGGTTCTGCTGTTTCCCTTTCCTTTCCTTTCCTTTCCTTTCCTTTCCTTTCCTTTCCTTTCC
>JABUIW010000209.1:308488-328046 GCA_013363375.1 Menidia beryllina
CCAACCATAAACCCAAAAACTTATTTTCCCATACCCTTTCTAATTCATTATTATATATTTGCATTTTTCAATTTTCAGTTACTTTCTTCCTTGTAAAAAATAAAGTCTTTGTTTTGTCTATAGAAATTTTAAATCCCCATTTAAATGACCAGTCTTCTATAATACTAATTGCTTCTTGTATCTTTTTAACAATGAACTTTAAATTTTTCCCCCTCTTCCATATTGCTCCATCATCAGCAAATAAAGAACACCCCATTCCATTCTCCAAATTGTCAAACATACACTATATTGCCAAAAGTATTTGCTCACCTGCCTTGACTCACATATGAGCTTAAGTGACATCCCGTTCCTAATCCATAGGGTTCAATATGACGTCGGTCCACCCTTTGCAGCTAGAACAGCTTCAACTCTTCTGGGAAGGCTGTCCACAAGGTTTAGGAGTGTGTTTATGGGAATTTTTGACCATTCTTCCAGAAGCGCATTTGTGAGGTCGCACACTGATGTTGGACGAGAAGGCCTGGCTCTCAGTCTCCGCTCTAATTCATCCCAAAGGTGTTCTATCGGGTTGAGGTCAGGACTCTGTGCAGGCCAGTCAAGTTCATCCACACCAGACTCTGTCATCCATGTCTTTATGGACCTTGCTTTGTGCACTGGTGCACAGTCATGTTGGAAGAGGAAGGGGCCAGCTCCAAACTGTTCCCACAAAGTTGGGAGCATGGAATTGTCCAAAATGTCTTGGTATGCTGAAGCATTCAGAGTTCCTTTCACTGGAACTAAGGGGCCAAGCCCAGCTCCTGAAAAACAACCCCACACCATAATCCCCCCTCCACCAAACTTTACACTTGGCACAATGCAGTCATACAAGTACCGTTCTCCTGGCAACCGCCAAACCCAGACCCGTCCATCAGATTGCCAGATGGAGAAGCGCGATTCGTCACTCCAGAGAACGCGTCTCCACTGCTCTAGAGTCCAGTGGCGGCGTGCTTTACACCACCGCATCCGACGCTTTGCATTGCACTTGGTGATGTATGGCTTGGATGCAGCTGCTCGACCATGGAAACCCATTCCATGAAGCTCTCTGCGCACTGTTCTTGAGCTAATCTGAAGGCCACATGAAGTTTGGAGGTCTGTAGTGATTGACTCTGCAGAAAGTTGGCGACCTCTTCGCACTATGCGCGTCAGCATCCGCTGACCCCGCTCCGTCAGTTTACGTGGCCTACCACTTCGTGGCTGAGTTGCTGTCGTTCCCAAACACTTCCATTTTCTTATAATACAGCTGACAGTTGACTGTGGAATATTTAGGAGCGAGGAAATTTCACGACTGGATTTGTTGCACAGGTGGCATCCTATCACAGTTCCACGCTGGAATTCACTGAGCTCCTGAGAGCGACCCATTCTTTCACAAATGTTTGTAAAAACAGTCTGCATGCCTAGGTGCTTGAATTTATACACCTGTGGCCATGGAAGTGATTGGAACACCTGATTCCGATAATTTGGATGGGTGAGCAAATACTTTTGGCAATATAGTGTATATTGTTTGATACACGATACCATGAGAAACATGCCCCACATGCCGAGATGTTGTGAGGTATTTATGAGCACTTTGTTTCATTGGTATTGCTGCTTTGAAGCTGTTTTGTCCATATGCCATATTTTATGTTAAATGTATAACTTCTACAGCATCAGAGAAGGTAATTTATGTTTGTGGTACCCAATATGGGTTTTTTGCTTCTGTTGCTAGTCTGTTGGAGGTTTTATGTTGGTATGCACTCAGCCATACTTTACTCTATTTACCTTGCAACAGCACGATTCATATGGTCTTCCAATGAAAATTAGGTTCTAGCAGGAAGACCGGCCATCAGGTGAATATAACACAAGCACTAGACAACAATAGAGAACATCATAATGACGATGTATCAGCCAAACCTTGGTGATGGATTTATTTGGTGAGAATGTGGATTTTTTTAAATAAGCAGAGTTCTTCTGAAATTGTCATTTTCATGACTCGTTAAGTCATGGGACTCCTGCACAATCAGCAGCCAAGGCTGCTGTCGACCCACTTGTTGCCCTGGCTGAGTAGGTCATGAAAGTGTGACTTTGAGAAAGTGTCAGACCTTAATGGAAATGCAAAGACACAAATAGTTGAGCCGACCAAGGCTGAGTAGGTAACCATGGAAAAGCCCCATAAGTAACCTAGCCTGTGCTGTTTGTTGTTACAGCATAACTCCATACTGGGCAGTGTTTTTGAAGACTTCTATGATCAGCAGCTACCATCCATTCAGGCCAGTGTTCTCTCACAACAGGTACCAGTTCTATGTGTACCAGAAAAAAAATGAAATGTTTATATTTGATTATTTCTTTACTTTGCTCCTGGTTCTTGGAGATGGCATATACGGTAAGAATACATAATTGTGTTTCAACATTTCTTTCTCCTGTGATTGCCAGCTGGAACAGTTCAACATGATTGAGACCCCTATCAGCTCGGACAACCTTTATAACCAGACCTCCACCCTCAACTACTCCCAGGCACTTATGATGGGTTTGACTGGCCATTGCAACCTTCAGGACCCACAGCAACTGGATTACAGTAGCCATGGCAACATTCCCAACATAATTCTTACAGGTGCTGTTTCTTCAAGTAATGGCTTCTTGATTAGACTGCAAGTGGCTTGTTAAGGAAAACAGCTAAACTAGAACTATTGAATACCAACCCAAAATAAATGTTGTGATTTATAATTATTTTGATGTCTTTTAGCATTACTTTTAGCAAGTAATGGCTTCTTGATTAGACTGCAAGTGGCTTGTTAAGGAAGACACCTAGACTACAACTATTGCATACCAATTATTTTAATGTCTTTTAGCATTTCACCAATGTTTGACTACATTATTATAACTCTTGGTACACCAGTCAGATAATGCCACTATATTCAAATGAGCAAAACGTGTTTTCTTAGCACCAATAGTGAGAGGTAAAAACAGTTATTAATTATTATTATTTATCCCACTTTAGTCATGAATAAATTTGTGGCTGACTGACAAACAGATTAACAATACTTGGTTTTGAATTCAGTGGCACTTCAAAGAAATTTGCATAAAGTTCAACTAGTTTTCCTGATATGAAAAAGAAATTGCATAAAGTTCAACTCATTTTCCTGATATGGAAAAGAAATTGGGCCAAATAGTACTACCAGCAGGGGGTGTTTTTACTACCTTAATGTAAAATTAGAGATTAATATTTTATCTTTATCAAATTTTTGATAATCCATTTACATATTTGTGAAGTCTGCGGCCTCACATATGCAATCAAGGTTTCATTTGTATATTGATCAATTTAGTCTTGAGTTTTTTTTTCTTCACCTATTGGTATACAATTTTAAAATTTAACTAGGCAGCACTTTCTTTTCTGTTAGAGACGTAATTAAAACTGATGATTTTCCTTTCCCAAAATATTTTGTTTTGCTCCAGTGAGTGGGGAGTCTCCACCCAGCCTGCCCAAAGATCTGACAGGCTCACTGTCCACAGATGACAGCTTCGATGTCAACTCGCAGTTCCCACTAGATGATTTGAAAATTGACCCACTGACTCTTGATGGTTTGCATATGCTGAATGACCCGGACATGATCCTCACAGACCCAGCCACAGAAGACGCATTTCGCCTTGACCGGCTGTAAACGGCATTCTACATGCACAGGTGTGTAAATGCTGCAGCCTTTGGTTGATAAAGAGAAGTAATCTGAAGTGGGCGGAGCACCAATTTCACACTAATGATACAGGAGAGATTTTTAAAAGACACCTTAGGAGGAAAAGGCATTTACATGTTTTGAACACTACTACCAACTTCACATCAACAAGTGGTATGGAATCAATTATGTTAATGGTTCTAACAATGATGGCTATGATAAAATTATGGATCTTATTTTGATCCAGTCAAATGCTTAGCTGTCTTGATTTAGTTTGATGAGGGGAGAGACAATCTAGTGTTGTATTGTCAATGAATACCTAAATGATATCTGCCGGAAAAAAATAACTCTGAGCTTATTACAATGCACATGCCTTTAAGATTAGTTTGAAGACACAGAGAAAACACTTTTCAAGTTTAACCTCTGTATGCCAAGCTGGTTTTTCTCAGTTTGGATATTAATTTTGTGTTATTACCCGGATGGTTTGTAAAATTTGTCCAAATGAGGTGATGAGACATCATTTTGCAACCTAATTTTTAGGAAATGCTGAATTTTTATTATCATCATGGCAACTCATTTTTATGCATGGAATCATAAATCACTGTGGATACTTTTTTTGCCTTAATAAGTTAACATTTAGGTTTTCATGCAAAGAAGAAAATGTAAATGAGGGGGGAAAATATTATTTAACAACACAATTTTACATAGTTGCATGTTGTTCAGCCTACATAATTCAGTTGTATTTTCACAACCATGTCTCTTTTCATAGTCATCCATCAAGTTAGATTTTTTATATGATATGGACATTGACTGGCCTATTTTGTTTATTACATGTACAGAATGTGGTCTGATTTTGCGTTAGATATCTATGCAAAAAAGTGATTAAAAGACTGTAAAATGTGACTATACACCATACACATACGTGCATGTGCATATACTGTATATATATATATATATACACACACACATACGTGTGTTTGTATGTGTGTCTATATATATATAAAAAGTTACATATTTACAAGAAGGTAATGTGCAGGAGATTCTTATAGAATGAACAGTGATGCTGCCATGTTACTGTTGGAGAATATATATGTTAGTGTATATATATATGTAGAGAGATTTTTTTTCTTTTATCCTAAGTTGTACGTCATAAACAAAAAAAGACTCGCCTTTACATGTGTTAGAAATCTTTCCTTGGATTCCTTCCAAAGATGTGACCTTGGAATAGTTTGAATATATATATTTTTCCAGACAATTAAACTGCCTCTCTACTAAGACAGCATTTTTGATGCAATGGGCAATGAGAATGTATTTAGGTCACATCTGTGAAGTTATGTTGTTGCCATCATCCTCAATGTGTCTTATTTATAGCCTTTAAGCCCAGTAGGCCCAAAAACCTTTCCCTTGCTAATTTAAATCCCTACAAACTAAATTCTGTTTTATAAACATAAACGGTTAGATGTAACAGAGTTTTCTTATGGACACAGAATTTACCTTCTGCTTTATCCATCCATCATCGTTATTATTATTCCCTGATGGGGTCGCGGGGAGAACTGGAGCCTATCCCACTGGCCAACGGGCGAGAGGCGGGGTACACCCTGGACCCTCCACCAGTCCATCACAGGGCCACACACAAGACATACAAGGACAAACAACCACACACACTCGCATTCACTCCTAAGGGCAATTTGGAATGTCCAATCAACCTAACATGCAGGTTTTTGGACTGTGGGAGGAAGCCAGAGAACCCGGAGAGAACCCACGCTGACACAGGGAGAACATTCAAACTCCACCCAGAAAGGTCCTGGGTCCCCCAGGACTCAAACCCAGAACCTTCTTGCTGTGAGGTGACGGTGCTTACCACCACACCACCGTGTCACCCCGCCCCCCTCTGCTTTATCATGTTTTCTTTATTTATCTTTTGTTTTCATTAAGACAGTGTGCATTTCTCCATTTGAATTAGTTCCATTCCATTCTCATAAGCACTTTATGCTTTCTTTTTAAACACCGAAAATCGCACACTCCCCCCCAAATACCTTGACTGTTGAGATGAACTGGACCTGTCTGTGATGTCTTTGTTAAAACTTAACTTCTTATAAAAAAAATATATTATTCAGATTTTTAAACAGTCTTAGTTTATACTATTTCAATTAGTAAGTATTTCATCTTTATGATGGTAAATATTTTGTCCTCAGTCATATCATATTAAAGTCACTCTTCATGCTACAGACAGAACTAATAGGGAGGAAATTGTTGTTAATTATTCGCAAAGTAGCTAATGAAACTTACAATGTTTAAAGCAACACTTTGGGAGATTTTTTTACTTCAAGACTATGTGTTTCTTATTCATGTCGAAGTACGCTGGCTTTGACAGTGTGTCTTCCATTGCCTGAAACTGCCCTACAACACCCTTGAGGGCTGTTAACCACATTTCACAACTTTGCTTTCCAGCCCTGAACCACACTGTTGTGTTTTATTGTGCTTAGAAATTTTTGTGGGCAAGTAATTGTTTCTTTGCTGCTTTTCAACCAAACCACAAATCTATATGTAGATTTATACATTTGCAGGACTCTCAGAGATTTAGAACTTTGGTGTTTTATTCTACAACGGAATTCGGAGCCAAGCGGGAAAAAATGGTAAATTTCTCTAGTGTTACCATTATTGTTTCAATTAATGCATTTTACCTTTGCAGGAGTTGTTTTGATAATTCATATGAGATCAGTAAATGCTTGTAACATTTAAGTCAGTTCAAATTTAAATTAAGTACTGGTGCAAAAGAAAACTATTTTACATCAATTCCTACATTGATAATGGATATTCTGCAGCTAAAAGATTTTGTTTTTCAGTTTTCGTTTTGTAAAACACCTCCTGAACCAGCATATTTCACCTTTTTTTCATTTGATGTAAAAAAATATACCGGTATATATTCTTTAAAGTCTGTCGGGGGTTATTTACCGATTTTGTGACTGCATGAATCCCTGGAATTTACAAGGGTTGTGTATTTACTTTAAAACGTAAGATAACTTTTGTTTTGTTTTCTTGTTTACTAAAATTGTCATTTGTCTTGTTTAAACTTGTGTGATGTTTATGTAAACAAGTGAAGCCTAAAAGCATATGGTGGTCAGCTTTTTATGCACATGTAGAAGCTGTTGCTTGGTACTATGTTTTATACTGCAATATATTGTTTGTTCTTATTTTTTCTGCAACACCTACAAAAGTTGTTTATGTCAGAGTAACTATAGACTAGCTTTGTATATTGCTGTATGGTAAGAATAACGTTTTTAGTGCTTAATGTGATATGATGTCAAAGTGAAAATGCACTGAGAATTGGTGTGCTGCAATACATCTTTGAGACTCTATATTCTCCGGATATCCAGAATCCAGAGACTGACATTTCTGCGGGTTCTTTCTTTTTTTTTGTTCTTTTCTTATCTTTATTCACGTAGATAGCATTCTTTGAGAAATTGTCTTGTTAACCGTCTCCTTTTTGTGGATAAGAATTCAGGCATTCATTGGTATTATACCAATGTTTACAGAGACACTTGTTTACAACAGAGAAATGTTCTCTTTTTTTCTCTACTTCAAATAATTCAGATAGCTTTTACACAAACTGGAAAAACAGACAAAAGCGCCATCAATAATTAAAATAATTTTGCTGTTTACACAAAATTGTGAATGATAAATGTAAATGTAAGACAATAACAATCAGTATACCCAAATACATTTTCTTTTGTGAGTTTATGAATATCAGTGGTTATTTAGAAATCTCAGATCTTATTCTTTAAGTTCAAACCCAAAAAGCACCTCTTGTGATATCAAAAGGCCTCAGAAAGTTATCTTTTAAGATAAAAATAACATCATACATTTTTATACAATTTTACTTTAAATAAATCTATCATGAACATATTTATTTGGTCAAAACCAAAGTTCATAAGAGCTACAATCAAAATAATAGTGAGAAAATGTATCCTTATACTTTGTTATGTTGCTTATAGGGGAAGTAAATATTTTAGTTTTTACTGAAAAACTTATAGATGATCCCATACAGAACTTTCCTTTGTGGATGATTATAAAGGTATTTAAATAAGTTGTATATTTTTTTAATTAGGCACAAATTTTTCCTCTGTTTTTAATAATTTTCTGTTAAACCCTACTTTGTTGTCGTATTAACATACATATAAAATGTAATGTCTTATCGGGGAAATAAAATATAGACTTGGAAACACAGGTGGAAAATATCAGGAAAAAAATATTTGCAGTCAGGATAAATATTGACACACACTGACATTAGGACTTATGAATATATGAAAATAAACAAGTGAAATCAGAAAGATGAAGCTGGTTCAGTAAGGTCAGTCAGTAGATAACCCACAGTTAGGAAAGCTGAATGTGCATTCAGAGGGAAGCCCAATGCTCAAGTCTCATACAATGGCAGCTAAATTAATATGTATTGTATTTTGTTTCTGAGCAAGGTGAGACATTTCCAAACTTTTAAAATGCATTTTGCTACTGCAATGAGGTGCACTGTGTACTATGCTCCCATGGTGTACTTGGAGCAACAGGAAACAAGCTCATACAATATGCAAAATTTCGCATTCTGCAGCACAGCTTGGTGAGTCTTTTTTTTTAAGCTAACCCTTTAAAAGTGACTTCTTAAAACTCTCTAATTGTGGGTTTTCTTTTCTAACTGTTTAATTGGACCAAAATAATTCAAGTTAGCCGTATATGTGTGCTGTAATGACTATGAAATATACTTCTGTTTGAACTGTACCTAATGTTTTATTTGTGCGATGGCTTATGTCTTTGTATTTTTGCTTTATTATTTGTAAATATTAATAAAATATATCTGACTAACGAAGGAAACACTTTTTTTACAAATCTCACAGCAGTTGCAAGGTTGAGCAAATTTAACAAGAGACAAATTAAGGCTTTATGTAATAGTATTGTTGCTCCCAATAAGTTGGACTTTCTCACCCACTCCACAGCTTCAACTTGTATTTGCTCTGCCTCTCCTACTCACTTCACATAAAAAATATTTTTAATGAAAGCTACTTTTTTAAATGGATATAATAAAGGAAATTTAAAAAATCTATATGTGATTTGACCTATTCTAAATTAGACAAAATCTATGATTATTTGCAAAGGTTTTATAGGTTTGTTTAATATTACATTTCTAATTTGATTATGTAACAAGCTAAGTGTTTTTTTTATTTTGACAATTCTTTTAAGAGAAAATATAAACAATATAGACAAGTGTGCAAGAAAACAACAAAACTGTTGAAAAATTATTCTAGAAATACTGGTTTTGCACAGTGGTGTGGCGATTAGCACCATCACCTCACAGCAAGAGTTTTCTGGGTCCAAGTCCCTGGGGGAACCAGGACCTTTCTGTGTGGTTCAGAAAGATGGATGGATGGATAGCGGTACTTATTTGTTTCTCTACAGTGAATAAGATAATTAAACACATTTGTTCAGTGTCTGGGATGGCAAGGGGTGAATTCAAATGAGGACATACTCAATCATCATGCAATGCTTTGACCCTAAATAATGGCAGCTTCTTCCCACCATCCATAAATATTCATTGTAAGTTAACTGCTGAATCTGAACTGATCAGAGAAAAATGCATGTTCATGGTTGTTGAGTTTTGTCATGGCTCTCTCCCAATGTCAATGGGATAGCCACGACAGGGAACTGAATTATGCTGGTATAGAAAACTGTTGGATGGATGAATTGGAGTCATTTTTAATTGTGGGCTTAAGCACTGATCTATGCATCAGCCTGCACTAAAAAATGCTTCTACAAATCTTTTAACAGGTCACAGAAGGCAAGAGTTATTTCAGTTAAAGCAAGCAACTTTCAGCATACAGAAAGGTAAGTAAAAATTACAACACAGAATAGATCATTCATTATACATGTATGTAGTTGAATGTATCTATTAATTTAATGTATTCATTAAACAAATTATTTGAGTAATTATTTACCATATTTATCTATTTATTTCATACACACGATGATGGAGCTCTGGATATTAATTATCTTCTCAACGTGAAGCAATTCAGGTGCTTAGAATAATCCCATTTTTTCCTTTTTAAGATTTAGTTTTTTATCATCCCAGTCTATTTTATTTTCTAACGATGCATCTATTTATGTTTTGGTGTCATTAAATGTGTTTCATAATTGCAAAATTGGACAATATAACCTGAAATGCTTCATTAATTGTTATGGTTTATTAGATAAGTAATGTGCAAAGTGTTGGCAAATTTTCAAAGTGGAACAGCTTTGATGTGCAAACTTTAATTGTGTATTGATTTTGTTTTGAGTGTTTATGAGTATTCATAAGGAAATAAAATGGTTACGAGATAGAATATTAAATATATTGTGATATCGTGTGTTTCGACATTGCAATTACTATTTTTTTTGTCTGTTGTCATTATCATTTTATATTTTCATTAAAGCAATCAAAGTGCTGGGCTCAGTTACTTTTTATTGAATGAAGAACATACTATTAAAGAACAATGAACAAAATGATTTTGCCGATTTCGCTACCTTGTGAGAAATACATGCCTTAAATAAAGGCATATGCTAACCTCAAAAGGATCAGACAGGTCTGAAGACCATATTCTAGAAACAGTAGGACTCCATCTATTGGTGGAAAATTTTAATAAAAACTTAACTTATTATTTCTAAATCATTGGCAAGGTTGTAACATTTACTAATATTCACATTTATTTTAACATTATTTAACATTTAATTTTTCTGCCAAAAAGTATGCATGATACAGGTGGAGTTGGCCGTTAAAGTAAAAACGTATTATAGAAGACCAATCATCAGGATTATTTCAGAAAATCACGGATATTATACTTCCTCTGCTAGTTATCAATCTCGAATTGTTTTTGTTTTTTTCAGAATAAAATTATGTTTACCTTTGATGGACTGGCAACCCATCCAAACTATGCGCGCAACTGTCTCGAACAACTGATGATGGTCAAAGCCAATAATGTTTTTTCCCCTTGAATTTCGGACGATTTTTTAGTCTGCCGATGGATTTCTTGTCAATAACAAAATATATATATACATACAAGTTACCCTCTTACATCTGTGTAAAATGAATTTCCACGTTTAACTCACACACACACGCAGACACACACATACGGAGTACACTCCATCGAGGTTGCATAGAGCAGGGAATGTTTACTCGGTTGCGTCTAGACGTCATGGCGCAGACATTGTATCCCAGCATGCAGCAGGAGGCCTTTGAGAGAACCAGCAGCTGGTAGTGAGTTGAAAGAGCACCGAGCAGGCAACAAGCTACGGTCAACATAGCCCACACGTTTCCTACTCCATGTGAGATAAACTGACCCATCTACCTTACATGCTACAGAAAATATGCTGTTCGGGTGCCCGACGTGTTCCCGAAGCGGATTTTGAGTCAGGATTGTCACCCGGCTTTCAATTTGGAGGATTCCTCCCTCAATCCTCCGGATCGCACCGAATAGGCAATGACAACGGTCTCAGCAACCCCGCGGCAGATGAGGGACCGGCTGCTGCAGGCCATTGACAGTCAAAGCAATGTGAGTAACGTTAAAGCTAACAGGGTACCTAGCTAGCCTAAGCTTATTTATTTACACTATAACAAACTTGACAAGGCAAATCAGCCGCCCACTGTCAGTAAATTGTATTGCTACGCATTAAAAGAGAACATATAATTGTTCAGTTGGCACCTATATCTCAAATGTCTTGGAGATACTGAGGTACAGGGCTCTTGAGTTGACAGCTAGCTTAAATGCTAATTCGGCATCAGCAGTGGTGCCGACATTAGACAGATATCTGCCGTTACTTAGCATGCTAACTGCTATCTTAGCCTAAGACCATAGCTGTGTCAGTGAATGCAACGGTATGAAGGTACATAATCCACGCAATTTCTTAAGAAATAATGGTTTCTCTTCACGGTTCAAATAAGTTACATTATCATGGTTTCTTCGCAGATTGTTGTACATTACTATTACAAATGATCGGAGATTGGAACTTACTCCTAGCTCAAAGACCTTAAATATACGTTTTAGGAAATAGTCGGATCCTTCCATCTCAACTGTGTGAAATGCTAACTTTAGCTAAATTAGCAAATACAGGTAGATCCACCGAAATTAACATTTTTATGGACTTCATTATTAAGAAACGAATTTAGTTTTATTTCGTGATTGGTATGCCCCCACTATTTTTCATGTGCTACACATTTTCTTAAGATGTTTACAAAGGCGGAGGCTATTTTAGTTGTCACTTTGCCATCTCGACTTCGCAAAGCCGTTCCGTCTGAGGTAGACAGACAAGCTAATAGTCGTCCAGGCTAAACCCACTGGAGTTGAATGCTGCTTATTGTATTATCAAAGACACTTTTTGTTGGACTAAATCGTTTGTTTCTCCTTTAAAAGGTGGCTTTATTTTTTATCTTTCTAGCGAGCTTAAATTATACAAAGTTTTTTTCTTATTGCAGATATGCAATATGGTGGCTGTTCTGGAAGTAATAGCCTGTCTAGAGAGGTATCCTATCACCAAAGAAGCACTTGAGGTAAGAGTCCATTTTTTGTGATTTTTACATAGGATATTACGTAAAATTAAGATCAAATAATTCATACTTTGCATACATTATTATTGCAGGAAACTCGACTTGGGAAATTAATCAATGATGTTAGGAAGAAGACCAAGGATGAAGACCTTGCAAAGCGTGCAAAGAAACTTTTGAGAAACTGGCAAAAGCTTATTGAGCCTGGGCCGGTTGTATCAGCTATTATTCCTGGGTCCACCAATGGTAGTTCTCATCCCTGCAGAACAGATTCCTCTCATTCTGACATTTCTGTATCAGTGAAAGGAGTCCCCGAAGTTAAAATCAGAAATGATGTACACAACACATATTCACCGAAAGCTGAGAAATCAAGCGGCCGCAAGCGTCGGGGCGGGGAGAACAGAGACAGTGGAGTCCATTTACCTGAGAAAATTGCTAAGATGGCATCATATGATAATTCTGTTTCACCACCACCTACCAATGGGATTGCTGCCAGTCCAAATGCTGTGCCTGATCAGGAGGTTGTTCCTTCTCCTGAAAGATCTCGTATAGACCACCTTGATAATGACAAAGTGAACAGAATTCCAGTTAATGCTGTCAAGCCTCGCCCTAGCTCCCCAGGAGTGGCCAAACAACCTAGCACTTCCTCTCTGATCAAAGTTGCTGTGATGCAGCAACAGGCAAGATTGGATGAAGGAGGGGGGACTTATCAAGCCAAAAGTCCCCGCAGTGTCACTTCTAGTCCAAGAAGCCTGAAGCAAGATGCAGTAAGCAAGCGCTCGTCTGCATATGCAGCAAAAGTCCCAAGCCCATCTTCCAGAGACTCTCCTTTGTCTGATTCCCAACCACTGTCCTCCCCAGGCCAAACATCTTGTATTGAGAAGCTTGCAAAGTGTTCACAAAAATCCTTAATGCACTCTGCCAGTTCATCAGAAGTCCCTTTTCATTGCCCACTTCAAGACTTATCTGCAACACTGGAATCCCCATCTGTATCACCCTCCCCTCTTCTCTCTCAACAGAACTCAGAATTACAAAGATCAAAATTTGAGGCAGCAGTGACTGTATCTGATGATGTAGATGGGACAACCGTACTTAACTCTGAGCATAAAAGGAGGAAGTATAGATCTAGAGATTATTCTGTCAACATAGATGGCCAGAGAATAGATGACATAACCAAGCCTGTACGGTTAAAAGAACGCAGACTAACGTTTGACCCGGTCACTGGTCAGATTAAACCTCTAGTCCATAAAGAATCTTTGCAAACAGAGGAGTCCCTGAGTCCTCATCCTGCAGAATTAAGGCAGAGAACTGAAAGCACTGTAGAAGCGCCTGCTGACACAACCCCAACCCCAGGTCCCAGCCCTAACCCTTTCCTCAAGACAAATTGGAAGGAGCTGTCTAGAAATGAAATCATCCAATCCTACTTGAACCTTCAGAGCAACATGCTCAACTCCTCAGGGGTTCAAGCCCCTAGCGCACACTTTTTCATGTCAGAATATCTGAAAAGGGAAGAACAGGAGATCAAGGAGTTAAAGAAAACGCACGTTTTACAGACGGACAGTTCTATTGGGGACTTACCGGGGGTCAGCCGGGAGGTGACAGGTGATGACTTGAATAGGATACACACCAACCACTGGGCGGGAGTGAATGGATGTTACGATACCAAGGGTACCTGGTATGATTGGACAGAGTGCATATCACTGGACCCTCATGGGGACGAAAGCAAACTGAATATCCTGCCATATGTTTGCCTTGACTGAAGGGTTTGGGAAGATTGCAGTCTTTTTTCCACTCCTTTTTTGTCTTCTCTCACAGAAACAGGATACTTTGTGATTTTGTTTGTCCACAGTGAGTTTGGCAAGACCCAGGCCTGCTAAACTCCCCTCCTCATACCTCTTTCTGTGATAATCTGTTAAGATTTTGGTATTAAAAGCATAATGATTCAAGTAATAGTTGAGTTTGTAATACCAAGGGCTGTTTCTGTTCTATTTTTCAAACTGAAAGCCACAGAAATGATGATGCCCATGTTGCAAATATCTGCTATCAGTTTAGGCAAAAAAAGAAAAACAAATGGACGCTCATTACTCAACCTAGAATGTTATTGGAATGTGATTTTTCATTTTACCCTTATTTCAGGCACACTAAGTTGATACTGTTAATTTCCCTTTTTTCTGTTAAGGAGTTGGAAGTGCGGGTTAAGTTGGAGGGAGGGTTGGGTTTTAGCTGTCCTCATCCAGATCCCCACTTTGATATCCAGAAGGGTGTTCATAAAGTTCAACTAGTACGATCAGAAATGTCCAGAATATGAAAGGCTGGAACATATCTGGCATTTATAAGAGGCTTTATGTGAAAGTAAATTACATTAAGAGTAAATTATAAATTTCTTATCATGTATGCATATATTTATTTTTGGACAGTTCATTTTCATCAAAACAGCTTTTGAAAATATACTCTAAACTATGTTTTTTTCTGTTTAGAATAGGATGTTGTCAGCTTCATCTTCAACACTAGGGGGAAGGGCAGCAAGTCATTGCTTGGTCTTTCTGTGATAATGGCCTAATATTTTTGGTAAATAACATTCCAAAGTCCACCTTTCACCTATTTCACACTTTGTTTCATCAAAACTCCTATACGTTCATGCTGTCAAAAGCAGCAGTTGATTCTTAAAACTGCCTTGGTATCAAAAAGTTCCATACAAGTAGTGTGATGTAAATGTAAAATAAAAAAACATACATCATTGTCTCCTAAAATGCAGTGGCAAATCAAGCGGTTTTGATTATTTAGTGTATTTGATCAACTGAAGCAAGGATATGTTTGAATGCTGGAACTCGCTTGTTCTGTTCTCTTTGATATTGTTTGCCTTCTGAAGTTCTTAAGTTTCACAGCCTTAGTGGATGCCCAGCATTAAGAACTCTACTGCAGTTGTACATAAGTTAAAATTTTGTCAGTAATTTCATCACTGATTTAATTCAAACTTGAGAAGTATAAGATGGTCCCTCAAATTGCCCAAGTTATGAGCCCATGTTTTCTTCAGAATTTTGGATGTCTTAATACAACAGCATTATTTTACTTCCATTTTTAAATTTAGTGAACGTAAAAGGGAGAAACGAAAACTGTGAGAATCAGATTTTCTGTTTCATGAGCTTTTGATGCTTCAATTTGATTTTCATATGCAACAGATTTTACCACTTTTCTCACTATTTACATCAAGCTTGGCCACTGTGTTGCATCCCTGACCATTCATTATTTCATTCATCCCTACCAATGTGCCTTGGTAAAATGTAAATCTTCCGCATTAAACATGCCTGCCTGGAGCTTGGTTTATGTGCGAGAAATACAAATCTCCTGATCAATATGATGCTGGTTTATGCACCGTTTTCTGTTACAGTTTTGTACCCAGTGATCTAGGGAAGGTGACGTTGCAGATGATGGTAAACTGCACAACCACACAGCTGGCAATAAAAGATAAATGCTACAACTGGTTAATCTGTTTGTTTCTTCCTGGAGCTTTGGCTGGACCATCTCTCAATTATCTGAAAACAAAATGTATAAATTTGCAAGTTTATCAACTGACTTGTGGGTCCTCTGCAGTTCCATTTGGTCAGACGATTTTTATCATCTAAGAGGCCATGTCCAGTTTTTAAAACAGCCATAGCTCTGTGATCCACTTTCATGTTGTACTCAAAGTTTATCCATAGGGGGTGCACATTATGCCTCTGTGCAATGTAAAATGTGTCTTTATTCATAGATTGATTTGGGATGTATATTTATCACCTCAAGATTTTAATTTTTTTTTAAAGATTTTAAATGGCCTTTTTTGTACAAAAGTTATATTTTTATTGTTATCTACTAATGCATATTGGTGACTGGGTGGAATGGGCTCAACATCACTCCTTTCATGACTGCCAGCTGACACATGCTTATTGTAGACATAGGGATGTGGAACCTACCACCCCCAGGTGCATTTAGACTCTGAATCAGTTCTGCTCACACCTGGATGACGTTATTTTCATCTCGGAAACAGATGTCCTCAGAAGAAGACATGCTCTCAGACTGTTAAGACTGCTTCAGTTACTGAGTCACTAGGCTCAAGTTTTTTTTTATCAGTTTACAATCATGATTTCACAAGAAGGTTCTGGTTAGAATATAAAGCAAATGCTTTTAAAGTCACAACAAAGTATGTTGAAGCTTAAAGATGTCATTTGAATTATCTGGATTAAATATTAGGTTTAGCGTTGTGTTAAAAAAGAAATAAGGATTTAAACTAATCAGCACGTTTGCTTTTCCATCTTAAAGGAAAGGGAAAGCAGAGTCCTTATATACATTCATGTCAAGAGGAGCAACCCGTTTTGTTGAATAATCAGACTCAAAATGTTCAAATGGTTCTTCGTGTTGATGCTTTCTGTTCCTTATTTCATGTGGGGAAAGGCTTGTTTATATAAAACAGTTAACAAATCTCCAGGACAGCTTTATTTTACTATCAGGGAGAGTATTTTTAACCCTCACAAATTCTCCCATGGCAGGAGAGTTTAAATGTTCTGTCAAACTATACACCACCGGCATTACATCACTCTAGTGGCTCGCTGAGCTTCAGTTCTTAAAAAACTTTTTTGGTTGAGTCAAAGAAGTGCGACAATTTGTCTCGGCGCTGCACGTCTGGAATGCAGGGTGGGCCCGCTGGATCACTCCCACCATTCAGGAATCTGGGAAGTTTCCTTCCATATAAGGAGTCTTTTATATAAATCGCACTCCACAGGAAGAGCTGACGAAGGTGGAGCCAGGAATCGATCACTACCATGTCAAACAAAGAGTACTATGGAGAGTAAGAGGAGTAAAGTCTGTATTTTAGAGGTGTGCTGATTGTATGTCATGCATGAGTCAATATAAGATAAACAATATTTAGATGCTGTAAAAAAAAAACATCTGTCAAAAGGAATTAAATATGGTTTATATGGAACGCTCTTAAGTGTAAGGAACCAATATCTCTCAGAAGGATTTAATCTTATTTTACAACAGAACACAAAAAAATGCGTAAGCACACTAGTCACTTAGTGCTTTGCTGTTGAAGCACAACATCGGCAGGCTACGAGTAAGATGTTTATATTTGAATTAAATGTTTTCTTTTTGAAAATGTATTTAACTGAGGGGCCAACACAGCAACATATTAATCTTCAAAAAACAGATGTTCTGAATATTTATGAATTATTTTGTTAGCCCCGCAAACTGCACGTTTTCCTTTCCCAGTCCTTGACTGTAACAGACAAACGTCAGTGAACTATCTTGACATGTGAGTCTAGGCTCTTTGTAGAATCCGTGGGAGCGCTCTAATTGGCGGCCGTAAAACTGAAGGGAAGTATTTAGTTCTCTCCGAGGTTTCATTGGAAGAGAAAGTCAGAGATAATTAAGCACAGTTTTCTGCATAGAAGTCGGAGTGCCGCGTTTATTCACAGAGCAAAAGGCGTCACAACAAACTGACTATGTCTTTCAACAAAGGTCCAGCTTATGGTTTGTCAGCCGAAGTAAAAAACAAGGTGAGAAAACTTATTTTCATCCACAAATTAAAACGGCTCGTGATTTATTTGTCTTCCATCACTAGTTTATGCGTTTTGTTCTTATTCTCACATTGCGAGCGACAGAGACACCTTGCTTCCATTTTGATAGCAATGCTCAGGTTAAAAAGAAGAAGGAAAGGAAAAAGAGGAAAATAAGTTGATAGACAAAGCCAGGATGTTAAAGTTTTATGTAAAAGTTTTCTCAAGTAAAGTCAATTGTAAGTTGAGAACATGTCCGCATTTCGCGTAACCTAGCTAAACTGTTCGGTTTCCTAATACGTGACACTTTGACTTTAACTTAAAACGTATGGGCGTTGCCCTTCTTGGCAAAGAAGCGTGTCCTTGTGGCAAAACTCTCCTGGTTTCCAGCTATTTCCCTTCTTTGTGCAGCCCCTGTTAAACATTGTGACCCGCATTAGCAGATAATGTAATATCTCCATTAGTCGCGGGGTTGAATGGCAGTCATTCTAGATTTGGCCTTTTCACATACGTCTGTCTTTGCCTAGTTAAACTGGTATCCCGCTTCCCATCAGAGTGGTGATTGTCGTGTTGTTACTTTTCTGCGTCACCAGAGCAAGAACAAATTTGACCTCATTTCCTAGACTCAAATAAGGGATATGCTATTCTTTACAAAAGCCCTCACTCTTTAGTTACTTAGAACCTATCTGCATTCTCGATCCGGGAGGCCCTCCGTTTGGCCCTGTACTACCTATGTCACCTAAAATACCGGAGTTCCCACATTAGTTCACTATTGCCCACATCTTCAAATTTAGATGAGATCCGTCTTTAAAGACTTATGTAAAGTGCTGTTCATAACTTTGTTACCATGTGCTCATCGATCTCGATCGTATTTTTTTATGTCACGCTCGGTTGATTTTTGAAGGTTTAAGTTCCAGCTGATCTGTTTAAAAAGATCCTCGGTCTCTTTCCATTGAATTGAAAGCCTTTATTGTCATTGTACACAGTACGATGTTCCGATGTTCTTTTGTCTGCATTCTTTGGATATGCCCTTGTATGGAAGAAAGAAGGTCAAGGTTTCCTCAAACTGCTAACCCTTTCTGTGTGAAAGAGATGCTAACTTCAGTGGCATTTCCTGCCATGAGTGCCTTTAGTTTCACAGAGAAAAGATTCATACTTCACTTACACTATTATCTTTTTAACTGGTTTATCTTTGTGTTGACCAGTTGGAATATCCTTTTAGTGTTATCACAGAACATATGCATTCACTGGAATGTCCTGCTCCTTTGTTTAATTCAGCACTTTTATACAAGCACTGTGGGATGAATTCCGGGGGTCCAGCTTGTCGTTGTAAATTAGTGCTGTTGGGTTTTTTTTGTGGGCAGTAAGAATATCCAGCGTTGTTCTTAATAGTGGATGACTGAATCAAGTTTAATTAAAAGGCAGAGATTCCTCAAGAGTACAACCAGCTGTGTGGAGCCAGCTTCTAAGTATACAGTCTGCTACTCTGCGGTTTTAGTTTGTCATTACTCTTGGGACCGGCCCAAAAGAGTCTGCACACAGCTCATTCAACACTTTATCCAATTTGAATGAAATACATATTTATCTGTCTCCTTTTCTGCTTTCAGACAACAGATTTAATTGCTCTTCTCACAAGAAAGATTCTTTTACACGGGCCATTTCAGACTTATAGAAAATTTAGTCATTCTCACTTCCTTACATGGTAAAAATATTCTTATTAATCAGGGTAGCACCAGCATTGACAGATTTATTGGACAGTCAGTCTTTGTGTCATGTTTAACCCCCCA
>JABUIW010000209.1:328146-400942 GCA_013363375.1 Menidia beryllina
GACAGATTTATTGGACAGTCAGTCTTTGTGTCATGTTTAACCCCCCAAAGAGTCATGCTCCCTTCTCTTTTCAGTTACTTGCTTCCTGTGCCTCTGGAGAGAATTTAACAGTTTACCAAACTGTGTGTGTGTGTGTGTGTGTGTGTGTGTGTGTGTGTGTGTGTGTGTGTGTGTGTGTGTGTGTGTGTGTGTGTGTGTGTGTGTGTGTGTGTGTGTGTGTGTGTGTGTGTGTGTGTGTGTGTGTGTGTGTGTGTGTGTGTGTGGTCATGTAGTGTCACCCTTTTTCTTTTTGACAAAAACTGTTTAAGGCTAAAAAATCTTTCTGAATTGTAACTTTAAGGTAAAGTGAAACATACTGATGATTATAAAACACAATATGAGCAGTAATGAACCTATATCAATATGAGCATATAATCAACATTATTAAGGATATTTATTTATAATTGCTTGTTTATATTGCTTGAGTATTGATAGGTAGTGTAGACGGGAGTTTTCTTCGGCTGCTAAGAAATGTTAGAATTAATTAGAACAACTGTGAATACAAGTTCTAAAAGCCACACAATGGTTACAATAATCTTTCCTGGCTCATTGCTTGGGACCTGACCCTTTGCTTGGTCTTTCCCAAACCAGATTGCACAAAAGTATGACTCTCAGAAGGAAGAGGAGCTCAGGATCTGGATCGAGGACATCACTGGCTGTTCCATCGGCCCCGACTTCCAGAAAGGCTTGAAAAATGGAGTAATTCTGTGCGAGTAAGCAGAGGATCCATCAAATGCCCACCACACTGACTCAATTGCTTTGATAACTTTTGTGAAGATGTTCCAAAGACTTGAAAGTCTTGACCCTATTATTTATTAAATTTTCTTTCCACAGGCTCATTAACAAACTCCAGCCGGGCTCTGTGAAAAAAATCAACAAGTCTGCACTGAACTGGCATCAGGTGAGATGACAAATCCTTTTGAACCGACTCTGGGTGTGGTATATTGAAAATGAAGAGAGCTATTGTGCCATGTATATAGATGTTTACTTTTGCACAAAAAATCGAATAACTCTGAATCATGCCACGCCATAGCTCTTCAGTCCATTTGACTGTGTTGAAATATCTTTTTATTTCGTAGCAAGTGCTCGAAGTATTGTACTTTTTTGTTTCTAAACTGAGTTATAACTAAAGTTGCACAATTATTTGAAAGATTATTTTCTATTTGTCCCTAGAATATTAATATATATATCATATATTAATAATAATCTTTTGTCTGAATAAAATTCTTGCATGCACTCTGTTTATTAAATTGGTGTTTTTTAGCTGGAGAACCTGACAAACTTTATCAAAGCTACCACAACATACGGTTTGAAACCCCATGATATTTTTGAAGCCAATGACCTATTTGAAAATGGAAACATGACACAAGTTCAGACAACACTGCTCGCCCTGGCTAGCATGGTAAGCCTTGAAATCTGTTTTCCGTCTTATTGTTTATATGTGCAGTTAGATATTTTTCACCTATTTAAATTACAGTGTAAAAAAAACAGTTACGGTACACCCTGTCTTTTCTGCCAGGCCAAGACTAAAGGCTGCCAGTCCCGTGTTGATATTGGTGTGAAGTATGCTGACAAACAGGAGAGGATGTTTGATGAGGAGAAGATGAAGGCTGGACAGTGTGTCATTGGCCTACAGGTAGATCTTCATTCCTCTACCATAAGATGATAGCAGTCTTCAGTTTTTTAAGTTTATTTAGTACAGCTGTATGACATAAGTGAAGTTTCTATTGTTGTAGCTGTTAATCTAAGGCAATAGGGGGGGGAATTGTTAAATGAACAGAAATATATATTTGACCTATAGGGAAAAAACTGTAGCAAAACATTTTTGTGTCAAAAGTATTGTGAAGCTTTACTTTGTCTTTATTTCTTGGAAAAAAAGAGCTGCTGAATATTTTCACTGCTTCTTAGCCTCTATTTTCTGTTTTTGCCCTGTTTCTGAGAAATATAAGTTAATTGTAGGGCTACGTAAATACTGAACCATTCTCTAAATACAAATTGTTTGCAATGTAACTTGAGCCTAGTGTAACGGTCTCAGACGATTAACTAAATCTTGAAATAATCAGTCTGTTTAGTGCTCATTATGAACATTGACATCAGCACAGTGCACTGATGGCCTGCGACAACTTAAATCCATGTGTCATATTCTTTAAGCCTAGAGTTAGTTTATATTTTAATTCTCTTTGGATGTTTGTCTTTAGATGGGGACCAACAAGTGTGCCAGTCAGGCAGGTATGAATGCATATGGCACCAGGAGGCATTTATATGACCCAAAAGTTCAAATCCAGCCCCCAATGGACAACACGACCATCAGTCTGCAAATGGGAACCAACAAGGGAGCAAGTCAGGTATTGAAAGAAAACTCATAAAATCAATTTTATTGGTCTACAGTGGAAAGAATCCACAGGCTCCTTGGAATTACTCATTTACACAACATCTGTAGCTTTTAACAAGCTTGTTTTAGTCTTGTACAAAGATTTAATCTTCTGGATTGTCTGGAACGGCACAAAAAATAAAAATATTAATTTAGGTTCAATAAAATTTGTTTGGATGAGTTTTAATGACTTTATTATAAAGAGGACAGTGAACTAAATCTAGTCATCTCTTCTCTACAGGCTGGGATGACTGCTCCTGGTACGCGAAGAGCTATTTATGACCAGAAACTGGGCACCGACAAGTGCGACAACAGCACCATGTCGCTACAGATGGGTTTCAGCCAGGGAGCCAATCAGAGTGGGCAGAACTTTGGGCTGGGAAGGCAGATCTATGATGCAAAATACTGTCCTAAAGCTGGAGAGGTTGCAGGTGATCAAAATGGAGCAGGTAGTGGTCGAGACTACATCCCTGATTACCAGGATGAGGGTTACCAAGGTTACCAGGAGGAAGAACAAGTGTACCAAGATGATGGAACAGATTACTAAGAGTTTTAGGGAGCAGTGCAAGGATATGGCTTTTGCATAAAGGTGGCATGTCGCATAAAAACCTTGTGGTTTTTATGTTTATAGGATGTTGCACCTTTTTTCTTTTTTCTAGGCGATATATATTTTTAGTATTGTATGAATTTGTGTCATAAACCCTAATTGTATGAAATCATTCCTATGTAAACATATCAAAATGAATTCTTTTTCTACTTTTCCTCTTAGGATATATGTATATTTAAAGTTGCAGTAAAAAAAAAAATTGACTGGCCTCAACTTGTCAGTCGGATCAGCATTTTTTTTTCTTCATTTTTAAACTCTCCACTCCTACAGTAGTATGATATCTGGCTTGTGGGTTTATAAAAAGAGACATGAAACTAAAAGTGAAACATTAGGGAAGATCACCTAACACTACCCATGCTTGTGCTCCTGTAATAACTGTATTATGTGTATAAACAATTCCTGTGAATGAAATGTACAATTGTTTTCTAGTATGTCAGTATCTTCTTCAATCCTTCAGTATTGCTCACTGATTTATTGCAATGATTTTTAGATAGACGAGGGAACTATCTAAAGATTTTGTTATAAGTTTTTTCATTTACTCTTTTAAAAAGATCCGTCTTTCCTTGTTCATTGCATTCTTGCCACTTTCTAATCGAGGAAATGGTTTCTTTCTTTGCATAATCAGTTGAACTGGAGAGTAGCAGCTTGCTTTCTTTGGACTGAGTATGGGAGGAATGGATGAAATAGTACTCAAGTTAAGTTTTAGACATTTCAAGCAAGTATACTGGAATTTTGTTTCCTGGTCAGTGAAACTTTAAAGTGGTTGATATGTGAGCCAATCATTTTGTTACATTTGATCATTTTGATGTTATTTATGCATATTTGTGATTTGGTGGGAGGCGGGACGCTGTTTTGTACCTTGACTCTGAAAAAACATTTGATCTTAGACTATGCCTTCTTTTTGTATCCCTTGGCAATAGTTATGCCTGTCAGGAACAAATTGAAACGTAAGAGCAATGTAATAAAATGTATGTATTATCCTCTTTGTTCATTTGGTTTGTCTTGGGTTATTAGAAGCTGGGTTGAATACTTGGCTCATTTCAGTTTTGTTAACATAGCACCAATTTGCAATGAATGTCATCTCGAGGCAGGATGCAGTCCAGTTCAAGTCAATTAGACTCTTAATTCATTGTAATACTGTCACAAACCAATAATTCCCAGTTCCACAATAGAATAATTTATACAGAGCCAATTAACAAGGTTTCATATCTGTGGAAATTAGGACACAGAATTTTCACTTCGGTCCAATTCCAAAAGTCATCTGTGAAAAGGGGAAATAAAAACTTTGTGTTTTTAGCATATTGGAAAACTTGTAGAGTGTGGATATCTACATTGACCAGATGGATTTTGAAGTGGAATGACTTCTGGGGTAGCCCAATAGTAAAGAATTACAGTAGTCAAACCCTGAAGGAATAAATGCGTGTACTGGCTTTTCTGCACCACTCCGGCAGGATCTCCATAATTTTGGCGGCATTGCAACCGTGAAAGAAGGCGGTCCTTGAATCCTCTTTAATATGAGAGTCAAAGAACAGGTTCTGGTAAAAATAACTACATGGTTCCTAACTGTACTATAAGCCAAAGAATGTCATTGAGTTACTTTATAACTAGACAGTTTAGTCCCTGAAGTGCTCAGGTCCAAAGAGAACAACTTCGTCTGAATGTTGATGCAGAAAATTCAGAGTTTTCCAGCATTTATGTCTGACACATGCTTGAAGTGTAACAAAATAAATGCAAGGTGTGACATGCCAACACAAATAATCATGCCAAAATTTGTGTGTAAAAAATGCCTTTGTAAGATCATTGTTATATATGGATATAAAGCTGACCTGATCAATGATATAAACCTGCTGACTAGAGAATTTATTGTCAACCCAATTAAATAAAGAATACTTTGTAAACTCTACAAATTAAAAACAAGGATTTGCAGATACCATAAACCACTACCACTAATAACAGAAGAACTTAGGATCCACCAAGTATAAAACATAACTTTTTCATAATTCATAAAGAATTAGCTCCCATTTAATTTTACAGGTGATAAAAATTAAAGAAAAGTAGGATTTTAGCCCGTTGGCCAGAATCAGTACGACGTCTCCTTAAGCAATTCCGTTTGAACTTTTAGGGGGCAACTTTGTTTCAATTGGATAAATTGCTAGAGACTACAGCGATCTTAAAACGCCAATGTTCCCACCCTTTCACTTGCACATTAATAAGTTATAGTCGATTAAAAATATAATTTGTTCCGCCGTAATCTAAGAAATCGCGAGATTCGAGTTTTGCTTATCTGCCAATCAGATGGCCGAATCTCAGCGCGAGAGCTCGGTTATTTAAATATGGCAGCGCCCGTGAAATGCTTTTTGCACTTGTTTCAAGACGAAGAACGTCCAATTATTTCATTTTCTGGTGCCGGTTGGCGGCGATTTATTGAAAGTTGCAAGTCCTTGATAGACCTGGATGGCAGAGAGAAAGAAATAGCCGAGACTTTCTCTCAGTACACAGTTGAGTCGCCGAGACCCGCTGAGCTGGGGTACCATAGGAAGTGCTGCTCGAAGTACACGGACAAAATGAAAATTGGGAGAGCACGTCAACGTGTTGTACGCGAGCGACCCAAAGCACTCTTTACTGTGATCATGAAAGAAGCTGATACCAGACTTCTACTTCATGCAAAGCATGCTTCTTCTTCTTCTTCTTCTTCTTCTTCTTCTTCTTCTTCTTCTTCTTTTTTATGGCGGTTGGCAAGCAACTTTTAGATGTGCATTACCGCCATCTACTGGAATGGAGTGTGGATCGGGATGCTAACTTTAAATACTCCCTTCAAAACAAAACAAACAAACAAACAAAACAAAAAACAAAACAAAAAAAAATGATATATTTTCTATCAATTTTGTTTTCTTGAGATAATTAATTATATAACTTATATCTTTAGAAGTAGAATTTTTTCCTAAATTATCTTGTAAGTTTAACTGTAATTTATTTTCTTGTAATCGACTAACTAATTTCCTTCTCTCAACAGAATATTTTGTACAGAACAACAAAACATGCTTTACCGTCTCTTCTTGACCACAAAAATCACAATTTCCAGTTTGATGTTTTCCTATTTTAAATAAATTACTGTTTAACCTTGTATGTCCAAAACGCAACCTAGATATAACCGTTTCCTCTTTTCTATTTCGTCCCGTTCTCCTCATTGCACCAACTTTTCTTTGAATACTGTACAGCCATCTACCAGTTCTATCTTCCTCCCACTGTCTCTGCCATCTTTCCTTAACCTTTTGTTTAATAATAGATTTGATTTCTTCTTTACTAAATTGAACTAATATATCAATAACACTATATTTTGAAGCTTGTTTTGCATATTTATCTGCCAACTCATTCCCTCTTATTCCTATATGTGCCGGTATCCATGTAAATATAACTAATAAACCCATTGCTTGAATTCTATAAGTTATTAACTGAATTTCTAATAAAAGATCCGGTCTACTACTAGCGTGATTATTTTTCAATGAATATAATGAAGAACTTGAATCAGAGCAAACTATGCTTCTTAATGGACGGACTTCCTCAATCCATCCTAAAGCTAAAATAATTCCCATCATCTCTCCGGTATAAACTGATACTCCATCAGTAATTCTTTTACATTTTTTAACTCTGAATTCTGGAACTATGAAAGACACCCCATTACTGCTATTTGAGTTTTTAGACGCATCTGTAAAAACTTGGACATATCCATAGTACTTACTATCTAAATATGATTGAACCAAATATGGATCTGAAGTGTTTTCTCCTTTCCTTTTCTCCAACAAAGTAAAATCAACAACAATATTATGAAATAAAGACGGATAAACTGGCGAAAGAGGAACTGTTTGATTAATTTTTATATCAGTTAAACCAAAATCTTTTATAATATTTTCTATCTCCCATCCAAAAGAATTTAATTTCTTCTTTTCTTTTTCCCAACTAGTTTTTAAAATGTCTTGGCATGGATGATTTCCTTCATGGCCCTTTAAATTACACCAATAAGTGGTCTTTAACTGTAATCTTCTGAGATTAAGTGGTATCTCTCCCATTTCTATTAGTAAAGCTGAAGTTGGAGTTGTTCTAACTGCTCCTGTACATAACCTCAAGGCTTGATACTGAATACTATCTCATTTTTTTAATAGTGTTTCTGACGCTGATCCAAATACAATACTTCCATAATCAAAAACAGACCTTATTAACCCAGTATATATTGATTTCAATGCCTTCCTCTCAGCACCCCATTCACTTCCCACCAAACACCTCATTACATTTAAAACTCTCTTACACTTATTCATTACTTTTTGAATATGATTTTTCCAAGTAAGTTTTTCATCCAACCATAAACCATCCATCCATCCATCCATTATCAATACCGCTTGTTCCCTCATGGGGTCGCGGGGGGAACTGGAGCCTATCCCAGTGGTCAACGGGCGAGAGGCAGGGTACACCCTGGACAGTCCGCCAGTCCATCGCAGGGCCACACACAGGACATACAAGGACAAACAACCACTCACACTCACATTCACTCCTAAGGGCAATTTCCCCAATCTCCAATCAACCTAACATGCAGGTTTTTGGACTGTGGGAGGAAGCCGGAGAACCCGGAGAGAACCCACGCAGACACAGGGAGAACATGCAAACTCCACCCAGAAGGGCTCTGGTTCCCCCGGGATTCGAACCCAGAACCCTCTTGCTGGGAGGCGACAGTGCTAACCACCACACCACCGTGCCGCCCAACCATAAACCCAAAAACTTATTTTCCCATACCCTTTCTAATTCATTATTATATATTTGCATTTTTCAATTTTCAGTTACTTTCTTCCTTGTAAAAAATAAAGTCTTTGTTTTGTCTATAGAAATTTTAAATCCCCATTTAAATGACCAGTCTTCTATAATACTAATTGCTTCTTGTATCTTTTTAACAATGAACTTTAAATTTTTCCCCCTCTTCCATATTGCTCCATCATCAGCAAATAAAGAACACCCCATTCCATTCTCCAAATTGTCAAACATATCATTGATAATAGAAAAAAACAAAGGACTCACTATACTTCCCTGAGGTGTACCATTCTCAACAAAAAACTTTTCTGACAGTTGTTGTCCTATTCTTACTTGTATTGATCTATTTTGTAAAAAATCTTTTATCCAATAAAACATTGATCCATTAATTCCCATTTTTTTCAATTTAATTAACAATCCATCTTTCCACATCATATCATACACTTTCTCTATATCAAAGAACACAGCCACTACACTCTCCTTGTTAACTTGCCCTTTTCTGATTTCATGTTCTAAACATAGTAACGGATCCATAGTGCTTCTTCCTTTTCTAAATCCACTTTGGCATTTTGATAAATATCCCCTCTTTTCAACAAAGTAGCTCAACCTTTCATTTACCATTCTCTCCATTATTTTACAAATATGAGAAGTTAAAGCAATGGGTCTGTAACTTGCTGGATTTGCCTGCTCTTTACCTGGCTTTAAGATTGGAACTATGATTGCTTCTTTCCATGCCAGAGGTAAAATACCCACTTCCCATATCTTATTATAGAATTCCAATAAAACCTTCTTAGATGAATTGCTAAGCTTATTAACCATAATATAAGAAATATTATCTTTTCCTGGAGATGAATTTTTTGATTTTCCTAATGCATAGTTTAATTCAAATAAAGAAAAAGGACTATTCAATAAATCATTATTTCTTACATTTTCTTCTAATAAATTTACATTTTCATTAATTGTACAAGTTCTTCTTCGTTTTTCTTCTGCGCTTAAATTACTACAACTATGAACTTTAACAAATTTTTTAACTAACATATTTGCTTTCTCCTCCTCAGTCACAGCAATAACATTTCCATCTTTCAGAACTGGATATCCATATTCCCTTCTAATTCCATTCATTCTCTTTATCATTCCCCAGACTTTTGAAATCTTTGTTTCCCTACCTACAGAATCACAGAAATGACTCCAATAAACCTTTTTTTGCATTTTTCACCGTTCTTTTAACCAGAGCTTGTGACCTTTTATATTCAATATAATTCTGAAAATTCTGATTTCTCTTTAACAATCTAAAAGCTTTATTTCGAGATTTAATTGCGCCATCACATTCCTTCGTCCACCATGGTACAATTTTCTTCTTGTATTTTCCTTTTTTCCTTTGGATTGTTTTCCGAGCGGCTCCTAAAATGGCTTCACAAATAGAAGAATTTACCATATCAACATCCAATTCTATATTAACTTTTTGCATCTCTTCATCATTTATTATTTTATATTTTTCCCAATCAACATTTCCAAATATTCATCTTTCTAAGTTCTCATTAACAATTTTTCCTATTTCTTTACCAATTTCAATAAATATTGGGTAGTGATCACTACCTATAGTTGTTTCTCTTAATATTTTCCACTTACTAATCCCGGCCAAATTCTTTGAAACTAAAGTTAAATCTAACGCTGATTCTGATCCATTTCTAATATTAATTCTCGTCCCTTCCCCATTATTAAGACAAACCAAATGTTTTCTATCCATTATTTCTTCCACCACTTCTCCATTTGCATCATTCCTATTACCCCACAAAGTACTATAAGCATTAAAATCTCCACAACAAATGAACTTTCTTTCTATATTTTTAAACATTTCCTCCATTTCATCTACATCCAATTTTTTACACGGATTATAGAAATTTAATATTTTAATACTTTCTTTATTAATCCAAATTTCCACAGATAACCATTCTAGTGAAACTCCTTTTCCTAAAAATCTATACTGTATTCCTTGTTTTATAAATATTACACATCCTCCTCCACTTTCTTGTTCCCTATCTCTTCTAATACTATTATACCCTCTTATGACAAATTCTAACTCTGGTTTAAGCCATGTTTCTTGAATACAAATAATATCTGGTTTATTTTTCAAATTGTTTAAATATCCTTTAAATTCTTGACCATTTGCTAACAAACTTCTTGCATTCCATTGTAAAATAAGCATTACATTCTTCCTCCACCTTGCTTCACATCTATTTCAAGTCTTTTATTTATCAACTCCCAAGATAAATCCTTCACACCTAGAAATTTTTCTGCACCTTTCACTATAATCTTGATTTTTTCAGTTTTCTGTTTCACTTGATCAGTACAATTAATAACATAAGCCATGAATATAATTAATTTATCCATTGTAATTTCCATTCCTGACATTGTTCTTTGACTTTCCCCAAGATTTGGACTAGAAGACACTTGCTGATTTTTCTGAACTGTTATTTTTTCCTGAACACTTTTTGCTGCCTCTGCATAAGTAATGTTTCTAACTACTTTCAGCTGTTGAATTTCTGCTGCCTTTTTTCTTGCTTCACACCCACCATATGCTACATTATGCTGGCCACCGCAGTTACTACATTTCAACTGTACATCTGCTCCACATTCATCATATCGATGATCTCCACCACATTTAGCACATCTTTGCTTCCCTTTACACACTGATGCAATGTGACCATACCTTTGACATTTGTAACAGCGCAAGGGAGGAGGAATATAAGGTCTAACATAAAATCTCAAGAAACCAATTTTCACTTATCAGGAAGAACATCACCTTGAAACTCCAGAAGAATCGAAAAACTATCTATTTTCTCCCCATCCACAGATTTTAACAATCTTTTCAGTCTCTTCACTTCACCACCCTGTATATTTCTTTTACGTTTTTCTAAATCTTCCTCAAGCGGAATACCAGTGATTACACCACGTGATAATCTGTTTTCTCCAACAACCTTTTTGCAAATGTTATCAATCTGCATGCTTTTATTCTTTTGTTCTTCAGACTTACATTTTATCAACATATTACCATCTCGCAAGATTTTTACAAACTCAACCTCCCCTAGTTTCTTTTTTATTTCTCTAGACACTGCTATCGGACTAAGGTTTATGTTCATATCTTCCTTCCTGAATTTAAGTATTACCTTAAACTCCTCATTTACCATTTTCCTCCTAACCACTCTGTTTTCTTCATCTGAACTATATTCTTCTAAACTTCTCTTACTATTTAGGTTACCAATCTCTCGATTATCTCTCGAAACTTTTTCCTTCCCTCTACCCCTTCCTCTACCTACCGTAGTCCATTCGTCAAAATCCATATCATCTTCATCACCACCCCCATCTACCTTTGTGGTCATACCAATCCAGTCACACTCCAGTTTATGCCAACCGCCAAAACCAACTTTTCTCCTGCTGAGCTACCGACTCTTCGTTGGTCTTCTCAACCTCTCTTCTCTGCTGTCCAAATCATGCTTCTTTGGAATATAAAGATATTGTTATCTTGAGCCCAGACACTGTGTCATGGTCTTGGCTTTAGGTTGTGTGCATTGTGTTGAGAGTACTATCTATTTTAAGACAGGGCCTCGCAACAAAACTCCTATTGTTAATATTTCTCATCTAGCAAGTCTTCATGGTCCAAGGAAAGGTCTAGCTTTTGTTGGTCTTCATGTTTTTACTGGATGTGACACGTTAAGTGCCTTTTAAAGGGAAAGGAAAAGTTAAAGCCTTAAGGGTGATGCTTGAATCAGAGCCAGCTGTTAAGTGCTTTCAAATTCTTTGGAAAAATTGGGATGTTGATGATAAATTGTTAATTCAGCTTGAAGAATCAGTCTCTGACAACATTCTAAGGGAGCTCCATACCAGCTAGCAATTTATAGAAGGTGTTTCGACCAGTTTATTAACGCCCCTAACCCAGAAGGCCATGGCTGGTCCTTTGAAGATGGAGTGCTCTCCTATTGATGGATGGTAAATACCCAGCTCCATCAGATGTCACAATGGACATATCTTGCAAGTGCAAGACAAATGCATGTGCTACACAAATCTGTCCATGCAAAAGGGGTAATTTGCCATGTAGTGACCTCTGCCCGTTATGATGGAAAATGAGAATGATTTGGAAGGGATATATTCAAATGATAATGAGGACTTGGATGACTCAGATGATGAGTTGTAATGTTTTTCATATATGTTGTAAGTTTTTGATGAAAATATAAAAAATATAAATATGAGAGGTTTGGATTTAAATAATATGATGTAAATATGTTATGTTTGGATTTAAATAGTATGATGTCCTGAGGAAAGGTTAAGATAGAAATAATATAACTGTAAATATGAGAGGTTCAGATTTTTATATTGGACATAAATATGGATACTTAGTTTTTATTGACAGTGAAAATGATATATTATTCAATTTTTTATAGCAAGGTTTACTTGTGATAGTAAATGTTTTTCTCTCATTAAGTTAATAAATGCAATATGATGGAAAGTGAAGTGTCAGTTTTTCAATAATTAAAATTAAAGAAATTAATTGGACAAAAAACAAGGTTTTTGCTTTTGCTTTTTTTGCTTTAGATTTTTTGTCATCTCCTGTCCACAAGAATAATATTAGATTCTCTGTTTCTGTGTTAAATATTATGTTCTCTATTTGATGACTTCTCTGAAATATTAGCAACTTGTAAATGCTATTAATAGCAGGCTACATAATCTCTCTCAGTTTTTACTCAGAAGAAACACTGTCCACTCTATTTTCATATCCTATCATATCGCTGCTGTTGTAGCTGTGTTGTAGCTTTCAAATTCAAGATGACATTTTTCATTAAACAACTAACGCTATATCTTTTATTTCTAATGAAATACTTGTTTATGAAACTTGCAAGTGATTCTCATTTTTCTTTGGGGATTGTTTCGGGTTATGCTTCCTTGAGTTAAATTCATGCAGTCTTTCCCGCTCTACTGGACAAAGATAAATTTACTTTTTTGTTGTATAGGTCAGCCATTAATCACATATCTAATTAAATTAAATGAGTTAAATAACTAAATCAAATTCAAACGATATTTACTTTATCCCAAATGAAGATGATATAAAAGTAATATTAACATAATTACTCCGCCCGCAAAAGAGTGTAGAAAACGGTTTGAAAAAATAAACAGGAATATGTGATAAAGGTTATGAAAAATTTACACTGCAAAGAGACTTGTCCATTATGTTATACAACTGCGCTCCCTGTTGTTCCTAGAATGAACTAATACCGGAAAACTGCGAATACTAAAGTCTCGCGATATCAGGACTCACGAGACCGCTGCTCGTTCTTTTCCACTGGATCGCAGGCAAGATGGTAGGTGCTCTTTCTATGTCAATGCTTTTCAAACAAAATCTTCAGGCATCGGAGCCCAAATTACGCTGTTTAGGCCACTTCATTTAATCATACAACAGCAACAACTGTTTGCTGACTATTTAAAGGGAAATCGTTGTTCAGAATAACAGATGACGTTTGTTCGCCATGTATTCATATTAAAGGCCGTATGTGGCTAAGCTAAACCGGTGGTTAGCATTGACGATGGATATAACTAAACGTAAACGAGGGTTGTAACTACAGTTTTTCACGCAACAATATGGCCCTATTTATTTTCAGAATATTGAACTTTATTGGCTGTACTTCATCACGAACTTTCTGAGCGTAAGTGATGTTTCTTTCTTCTAGGCAGATACCGAGATCAAAAAGAAGCGTACCTTCAGGAAGTTCACCTACAGAGGTGTGGATCTGGACCAGCTTCTGGACATGTCTTAGTGAGTAACAGCATTTTTTCATCTGCAGGAGCCAATCAAAATCAGATTTTCAGTTCGAATTCAAATGTCAAATGGGATAACAGACCTTTGAGAATCTTACAAAATGTGTCATTTTACATTGAATAGGCACCATGTTTTTGTCAAGCATCCTTCTGTTGTAAGCATCTGAACATGCCTTATACACTGTCAATTCTAATCTGGTACTACAGGTGCTGAAATGCACTATTGTGGCAATCTGTCATACATTTGATGAGTTTGTGAAGCAAGCTTGTCACTGATAGTTAAAGTACCCTCATATGAGTTATGGGATGGAGGCAGCAACTCCCACTGTGGGCAACAGCTCTTCAAATGTGTTGAAATATTCAGCTATTTACAGGTTACATCCTTTACTTGACCAAAGATGAGGTGTTTCTTATATGTTGTTGTCCTTTGTTTTTACCCTCTGTAGTGAGCAGCTGATGCAACTGTATTGTGCCCGCCAGAGAAGGAGGCTGAACCGTGGCCTTCGCCGCAAACAGCAGACCCTGCTCAAGCGACTGCGCAAGGCAAAAAAAGAGGCCCCTCCCATGGAGAAACCAGAGGTGGTGAAGACCCATCTGAGGGACATGGTCATCCTGCCTGAGATGGTTGGGTCAATGGTTGGAGTGTACAATGGCAAGACTTTCAACCAGGTTGAAATCAAGGTGAGGGAGTTTGCCGTTCTTTAATGTAGGGTTTTGTTATTCTTAAATAAGGATTTTGTTGGTTGAATTTTGTGAAACCTAATAATTACTGTAAACCGACTATTTTATGATACATTTCTTTATGAGATACAATTTTTTTATTGTTCTGTTGTAATTGTAATGTTGCCACATTAATGATGAAATGGAAAAAAATGCATCAAATCTAATCATAAACCTCACCAAGAGATGCATCTGCCTAATTAAACATTTCATGGCAGATCCTATAGTTCTAAAACACATTCAGCCTAAACACCCTTTAATTTGTAGTGCTCATCATTTTGTACTGCATAGGTAATGCATAAATTCACAAAGATAGCACCACAGTCTTGCCACATATAGTTTTAAGATTAATTCTGAAAGTTACTTGAGTAGAGTCATTTACTTTTCGTTGTTTATTTGTATATCCTTATCAGTTGTGTCAAGTGTAATTTATAACTAAATGATTTTCTCCCCCCTGCAGCCTGAGATGTGTGGTCATTATTTGGGAGAGTTCTCTATCACCTACAAGCCAGTCAAGCACGGTCGCCCTGGTATTGGAGCCACGCACTCATCCCGTTTCATCCCTCTGAAGTAGAATGGCTGTGTTCTTTGTATAAATAAAAATAAAATAATGAACTGGGTTTTTCCCAAACATGTTGTGCATTGTATTTTTTTTTTCAAAGAAATTGAATAAATTTACCTTTTTGGGAGAATTTTGCCATTTCATATAGAGGTATTTTAAATTATTACAAAATAAATTTATACATCATATTGGTCCGTTATTTACTCGCTTAATGGGCTAAAATATTTTAATTTAATAAATATGGGCAATTATACATTTAAAGGTGAAGGAAACAATTGAGACACATTCTTTTCACAAAACTTTCCAACAGTTTATCAGGATTAACTTTAATATTCATCATCAGTCCTTCAAAATATATGCTAATATTAAAGTGCAGAAAACGAGCTGACATTGGTTAGGAGTACAGTATTCCGCCTCGTACATGAACAGTGTTAGCAGTACGTCTGGGTAGAAAGTACCGGTGTATACTCCATCAGTACAAGGGTTCCGCCTCTTTTCTATCCGAAAGACAGTCGCATCTTGTGTGGCCGTTCTGGGCCATGGATTCAACCTTTAGCAATCCCAAAATCTGTTTGACAACAAGCTAATATCTATAATTTAATTGAAGACAGAGTGGCCTTATAGGTAGGTGGAACACTTAACTGTTATCTTATGTCTATGCCTCGTTAACCCTTATGTGTTTTTTTTTGTAAAGAAAGCCAGCCACCGCTACTTAGCGGCTATCTAGCTTTGGAAGCTAGCTATTTAGCTTTAGAGGAAAAAATGACAGAGGAGGGCAGTCCTGTCAAAATATAGCGAAGCGAGATTATATAGAGATAGATGGTTTAGTGGCTAGTCGATTCTAACATTCTGGGCTTTCGCCAGTCATTATCAATTGTAATTAACAGCGGTCCAGTTGAAAGTGATTATCCAAACGAACATGCCGGTGTTGGTTAAGACTTGCAACCGGAGAACAAAGATCCATTGTAGGCTAGCTAACGTCTGACTGTTACCATCAGGGGAGCCGGTAATATCACTAACTATTCCTCCAGCCTCAGTTTTAACTTGTTAGAATGTATTGTGAATACAATTGAATCAAATCATTTCTTCACATATATGTTGAGTTATATATTATGAAGCAAAGGCCATGTGAAGTGAAACGTCCATGGTCCGTAGAACTCCATAGCTAAAGACAACCAGTAATAACGTTGCATATGCACTTCCTCTTGCACAGAGAAATAAAAAGTGTATCCACATGGCTGTTTTCTATCCAGGACTCTGACGTTAATTCACCCTCATCTTGAAGAAAATGTCATTTTAATTCAATCAACTCTTTAGAATAATGGTGATAAAAGCTTCTGTTTGTTTTGGCTAATGTATGTGTTTTGAGTTAGGTGTTTCTACACCATACTTTTAAGGTGCTCCACCGCAGACTAACTAGTCAACAATAATTACCAGAGTTTAAATGTAAGAAAGGCCCTGGGACGTTCTGAGCATTACATTTTTAAAAAAACTTTCCCACAACTTTTTGGTCACACTAATCTCTTTCCTTTTAAGATTATTTTTAAAAGGAATGTGGGGTATTCACTGAAGGCAGTAATTCCAATAAAAGAGGTGTGCATTTGTTTGCTGATTTAGCTTAAATTATTTAATGTCACTTAAGACTGTACCTTCTGAAATATGTTTGGAACACTGTAAAACACACCCACCCCTTCAGAAACACAATTTGATTTCATCATAATCTGAGAATTGACATGAAAAAAGTGAACACAGGCCAAGCACAACATGTTTATGATTTTAAAGTGTTTTCTCTGTTGTGCTTTTTTGTAGGTTACAGAATTGGAGTTAGGTGTGGTGACCAGTGAATGCATAGAGTCAAGAAAGTCAAACTTTGTGAGAAAAAAGAGGGTACCTGGAAAAGGTAGAAAACCTTTGATATATGTTTTTGTGTATACTTATTCAAATATGTATGAATGCCACATACACACATTATATACATATATGTATATCATGTGTATATGTGGCATTTTGTTAATATGGGGGGAAATTGTTCATATTTAAAATATTTTTTCTTGAAGAATTCAGTTGTGCAGTTGTTCCATGTTTTTGTCAAACCCTCACTGGTTCTTTGTAATGTGTACATTCAGTTGTGTAACAATGAGCATGGCGGGTGTGGACGGGCTTTTGGACAGCACAGAGGTGGTGGAGATGGAAGATGTTCCATCTCAATTCTTTGTGGAGAAACACTCTTGGGAGGGACTTCGTGATATTATCCATTGTAGCAGGAAGTACTCAGGTATGATTGCCAACAAGGCTCCCCATGACTTCCAGTTTGTGCAGAAGACTGATGAGAATGGACCCCACTCCCACCGGTTGTACTACCTCGGTAAGTTGATTGAAGCCAGATGTTGGTGTTCAGATTCTGATTTCCATGTTTGGCTCCCATGTACTTTATTTGCTAGGTTTCTGTGGAGTTTTCCTGCTTTAGGTAGTAGAATATGATGAATATTGTGATGTGAAACTAATACTAATACTGTATTAAATACAGTCCTTTCCACTTGGTTTACCTTTTTGTGGTTTTCAAGGATATTGTTCTCTATGTGCTTTACAGGAATGCCTTATGGGAGCAGAGAAAACTCACTACTCTACTCAGAAATCCCCAAAAAGATACGGAAAGAAGCACTCTTAGTGTTGTCATGGAAACAGATGCTGGACCACTTCCAGGTACACATTAACTAAGAAAATATTAATGGATGCAACACCATAAACACAAAATAAACAGAATTAGAGCCCAGAATCCTATGGACATTTTTGTGTGGATTCCTCTTGTTTGTGCAAAGTAAGTGGAAGTAGTTGCTAATTGAGTTTGTTATGTATGTTGATTAAGTGAGCTGTGTCTGGTGTCATAGGGGCATTAACCTTAATCTTTAAACTGACTTGTTACATGGTGGCTTTCCATGAGGAAGTCTGAGAAAATATAAGATATCTCCTATGTGTTTGAACTATTTTAAAAAATAATTTAAGTTATACTTTGTATATATTCATCATAGACACTTTATAGATAGAAAGATAAAAAGATTTAGCTTTCTTAATGAAAGCTAAAATTAAAAACTGGTTACTCCTTTCCTTATTGTTTTAGGTTTTCAACTTTCCATCGCTAGCTTTGGTTACCATTTAATCACGTTTTGCCAAATCTGAAGGGAAATCTTTATATCATTGGCTGTTATTATGAACACCTATGTACACCAAGATTTATATATTAAGCTTAAATGAATGCAACAGTGGCTTAGCGAGCACAAGACTTTCGTTCATGTGTTGGCCACCACAGGGTAAAAAAACTACCTATTAATTAGTAGTTAACTATTAATTATTTCAAATTAAATCTTTTTTTGGGATGTGCTGTATATGATTTTGCACAGTGTTTTGACTCTTATCAGTAATACAAGTTCCTTTTGGAAAATTATCTAATCCGTACACAGGAGTAGATATTGTGAGATTGCATAAGTTTATCAAAAGTGAGCCGAGTAAATATTTGTGACTATCATTGTTTTTGTTAGACAGTAAAATATATTTACAAATCAAATCTCAAAAGTTCTCTTTAATCAGTTATTGTGTAGGTTTAACAGGTTGAACATGTTTTCCGGTTTCTCTAAGGCTACACCTCATCAGGGGGCCTACTCCCGAGAGGAGGAACTGCTGAGAGAACGTAAACGCTTGGGAGCATTTGGTATCACATCCTATGACTACCATTCTAAGACCGGCTTGTTCCTCTTTCAAGCCAGTAATAGTCTCTTTTACTGTCAAGATGGAGGCAACAATGGCTTCATTGTGAGTACAGTCCTGTTCGTGAATATACTTGTTTTAAAATTAATTTCTCATTCATCAAAATAGAATCAATGTATAAATGAATATTAGTTGTGAAGATTAAAATTCAACTTTGCATCAGAGGTTTTCATAAACTAACAGAATCACATTGTTATTTTATCATTGCTACAAAAACAGTTTGTGTCTTTTTTAAATGTAATAATGAAAAATCAGAATTGATTAACTCCTGTTTCACACACAATCCTCCACTCTTTACACACATTACACTAGGCACAAATCTCATCTACTGTTCTGTCCATCCTTATGCCTGTGTCTCTAAAATCATTGAGCGTTAAATATTTGAAAGGATATTTCAATTCCCAAAATGGAGAAAGGCTTGCTTGATTTTCTTCCTTGATGTGAGGAAGTACATCCCTACCTTGAACTGTAAATTAAATTAAAATTCAATATACTGTATATATATTTTATCACGAATATATTTATACCAATGTTACATTGATGCCATAAATAATTAGAGATAGCTGTGTGTAATGAATCTTATCCGTTCACAATTTTTTCATGAATTGTATTTAGAGAATACTCTTTATTTTGCCTTTGACTGAGATTGTGTTTGTTGGTTTTAGCAGTCTTCTCCTGTAAAGCCAGTGGAAATCAAGACGCAGTGCTCAGGCACTCGAATGGACCCCAAAATTTGCCCTGGACACCCAGATTTTATAGCCTTTATCAATAACAATGACCTGTGGATAGCCAACATTAAGACAGGAGAGGAGAGGAGACTTACATACTGTCATAAAGGTTAGAAGGGTGTTTTTCTTATATATATATATAAACATAATATTTATATAATATGATTAATATTAATGTATGCAACTATTTCCTCCAGGTTTAGACAATGTTAAGGAAGATCCCAAGTCTGCAGGTGTAGCAACATTTGTCATCCAGGAAGAGTTTGACCGTTTCACTGGTTACTGGTGGAATCCGTCAGCAGCAGCAGGTCAAGCAACTGTACATTCAATGCTAAAAATGTGCATACAACCTATATTGCCCTCAGTGTTGTCAAACATTTAACATCTCACCCTTCAGATGTTGAAGGAGGTAAAACTATGCAACTTCTGTATGAAGAAGTGGATGAGACAGACGTTGAAATTATTCATGTTCCATCTCCGGCACTGGAGGAGAGGAAAGCAGACGCATACAGATATCCTCGTACTGGTCAGTACATCCCTGAAAATGCCAGTAGGGAGCTCTTTAATTTGCCATTTCCAATAATGCAGTTTTCATTTGTTTATTTTACAGGTAGCAAAAATCCCCAAGCTACCCTTAAACTAGCAGAGATCAAGACAGACCATCAAGGAAGAGTATGTTTTTACTCTCCTTTCTAATCGATGAACAGTGGACATGATTATTCGTTTTAGCTAACATATTTGTGTTTACACTTACAGATTGTGAGCACACAGGATAAGGAATTTGCAGTCCCCTTTACATCCTTGTTTCCTGGAACAGAATACATTGCTAGAGTAGGATGGACAAGTGATGGAAAATAGTGAGTGGTTTTATAAAGAAAAAAAATGTTATGTTGATCTTATTAAACTGTTCATCTGAAGATACACCGGGAGAGTTGTTTGGATTAACTCTCTTTATAGTTTGCTAATTAGATAATCCAGCAACATAAAGCAATGTTTTGAGTCTCATTTGCCTTGTGTTGTCCTAGTGGCTGGGCAGTGCTTTTGGATCGCAGTCAGAGGAATCTACAGCTTGTTTTATTGCCTCCAAGCCTCTTCATTCCTGTCACTGAAGACCCAGCTCTGAGGCATGAGAGTCTGAAGGCTGTCCCCAGCAACACACAACCATATATAATCTACGAGGAGACCACTGATGTCTGGATAAATGTAAAGTGTTTTACATACCATGCTTCTTTGTCACCTCGAAAACAAACTCTAAATGGGATGTTTCCTTCTGTCAGTAAACGGCAGCCAACTGTTCTCTCTCTCTTTCTCTGTTTTCTCTTTTATGCAGGTTCATGATATATTTTATCCCTTTATTCAAACAGCAGAAGATGAGTTTTCTTTCATTTGGGTAAATGAGTCCAAATTAGGTTTCAGCCACCTTTATAAAATCACCTCCCTGCTACAGCCAGGCTGCATCCATTGGACAGAGGACTACCATCACATCGACAGTACGAGATAAAGACATGACTTTACAGAAATGAAAAGAAATAGATAGAATAAATAGATAAAAATGGAACTTAAAAGGCTTAGAATCTAATATGAATCTGTCTGCTAATTATTAAGTTTCACAGTACTTTATTTGGGAGCATGAAGCTTCTGTTGTCTAATTATGTCTGTCATGTACATGAATTTTGCAGGAAACTTCAAATGTGCAATCAAAGAAGAAGTTACACTGACCAGTGGAGAATGGGAGGTCTTGGCAAGACATGGTTCCAAGGTAAGATTGACACTGTTTCCGCTTAAAAATGCAAGCCCTTAAAAGGTACTAATGTTGTTTGGATTGAATTGAGTGAACTCTTTATATTGTCCTTTAATTTAGCTTTCATCTTTCCCTCACTAGATTTGGGTGAATGAGTCTACGAAGTTGGTATATTTCCAAGGCACCAGGGACACTCCTCTGGAGCACCACCTGTATGTGGTCAGCTATGAGTCACCAGGAGATGTGGTCAGACTAACAAAGCCAGGATTCTCTCATAGCTGCTCTGTTAGTCAGGTATATACTGTTTATGTACTGGCTTGTTTTCTTATGTCAATATCCCAAAAATTAGATGGAAAACAGTATAGATAATGAGAGAAACGTCCTTTTCTGACTAAAGGTGTGTTTTTTTACTGTGCAATAAATGTATCAAGTCAATGGCTGCAATTAAAATATGATTGATTAAAGTCAAACATACTCAGATTCAGAGGGACGTCTTTATGTCAAAGCCAGAGTGGTATTCATGCACTTCTACGCAACATATCTTCCATCTATATTGGCTTAACATTTCTTAATTCATTCTTTCCCCTTATTCTTCAGAACTTCGACTTTTTTGTCAGCCACTACAGTAACGTGAGCACGCCACCTTGTGTTCACTTGTACAAACTCACCAACTCTGAAGATGAGCCACTACACATGGTTCCGGAGTTCTGGGCCAGCATGATGGAGTCTCCAGGTAAACAAACTGTTATAAATATTTTATTGCCTGTGTGGTTTTTAAGTATCGTTAAACAACACATTGGTTAATTTTAAGTTGATTAATAAAATAATGGAGATGCTAATAGGTTTTGGTCAACTTTTTGTAAATATGTTTTTTTAAATCTGGTTATAACTATGTTATTAACATATGTGATAGTGGTTTCATAATTTAATATCTGAGGTCATATTTTATTCACAGATAACCATGTTGCTGCTCACACAAATTCTGTCTTTTGGTTTTGGGCCACTTGTTTTTTAAGTATAATTTAGTGAACAGCTGTAACACTCTTTTGTGATAGAAATATCTAGCTTCCTTGTTTTTATCTCCACCAAGGAGCAAGCTCAGATCACGCTACATTCATCGTACATCTGAAGTTAAAATTGTGACTAATTTTTTGTTGTTATTTCCCCTTTTGGGGGTCCTTTCTGCGTGGAGTTTACCTCTTCTCCATGCACTTGCAATGGTTCTCTATTGGGAAAAAAAAATCATTCATCGTTGTGATTTTTAATTTTTTAATTTTTTGTCATTTGATCAATGACAGTCTCTGTGACCTATAGGGATGTCTCCACAGCTGCAGCCGTGGGATATACTGTGCTCAAACATGTTCTTTTTTCGAGTCAAAGGCCTTAGTTGCTGTTTTCTGTAAGAACTCCAGACTATCAGTTACCACAAATAAAGAAATGTTTGATGTGATTAGTATATTTTCAGGCTCTAAGTTATTTCAGGTCATGTTGTGCTTTGATTTTTCCTAGCAGCATCTGTCTGCCTCATCATATAACCATTATCCATGTGTATTCCAGGCTGCCCTGGAGATTACAATCCACCTGAGATTTTTGACTTTCCAGGAAAGTCAGGCTTCCAGTTGTATGGGATGGTATACAAGCCTCACAACCTTCAATCTGGCAGGAAACACCCAACAGTTCTCTTTGTGTATGGGGGCCCACAGGTTTGTATTAGTTCTGATTGATGACATAGTAGCCTGCCCTCTTATTATATAATTTTTTTTTTCTTTTTATCTTGCATTTATCTCTTAACAAGGAAAATAAGTGCATATAAGAACCATTTTCATTTGTACATATTTAGGTGCAGCTGGTTAACAACTCCTTCAAGGGGATGAAGTACCTCCGTCTTAATACGTTGGCTTCTCTAGGCTATGCTGTGGTTGTCATTGATGGGAGGGGTTCCTGTCAACGGGGCCTTGAATTTGAAGGAGCCCTGAAAAACAAAATGGTAAGTCTGTTTCTGGAAAAATCTATCAATGCATTTAAAAAACAAATTTTTGTGTTGCAGTTAACGTCACCCCTTTAACTCTCCAGGGTCAAGTGGAGATTGAAGATCAAGTTGAGGGACTGCACTATGTGGCAGACAAGTTCAACTTTGTGGACCTGAGCCGCATTGCAATCCATGGCTGGTCCTATGGTGGTTTTCTATCGCTTATGGGCCTCATCCAACGGCCCAACATCTTCAAAGTTAGCAAATTTCTTTTCTTTTTTTTACTCCACTAATCCTCCACTGACATGGCCTCCAACTATGAATCAGCTGTTGTGCCAAACCACAACACATGTCATGTCAAGGCACTTTAACGAATCTGATAATATCTACTTTGAACTGACATCTAAATATTGGAAGCGCTCATTCTCTAAACTGAATAATCATGCACTTCTTGTATAAGCCACATGGTGTCCTTGTTGGATAATTTGTTGACTATTGGCCTGCAATTAACATGTGCGATTGTTGGAGCATTGGTAAGAATTTAAGTCAGTATTTTCTTGAACTATTTTTATATTTAAAAAAATATACTCTTTAATACTATGTGTATCATATTTTAAATATAGATTTGTCAGACCTACTGCATCACCCTATGGTTAAAACTTTATTTTAAAGTTATGATAGTAAAAACATGGGGAAAATATTTACCAATGTGGTACAAAAAATCTAAGTTTTTGCAACAAAAATAGAATTTTCTTAAGACATTTTGTTTAAGTAAAAAGAAAACGAATAATTCAGGAAAAACATTCCTTTTTATCTTTAAATCAGATGTGATACATGTTTACTTTCTAGTCAAACATGCAGTATATTTAAACACTTCCCTCCCATGTTTGCCACATTTAGCTGCCGAGACCAACATGACTCTTCCCAGCTTTGAGACCTTGTGTTTGTTTTTTCTTTATTGTCAGTTGGCTATTGCAGGTGCCCCAGTTACTGTGTGGATGGCCTATGACACAGGCTACACAGAGCGTTATATGGATGTCCCTGAAAACAACCAGCAGGGCTACGAAGAAGGATCTGTAGCACTGCATGTGGACAAGTTGCCTAGCGAGTCAGTACATGCATTTATATTTCTAAAAACAGGAAGAAACTGTGTAGTATTTTTCATACGGCATGTTCTAAGGGCATTGATATCATGCAACCTGGGGTAATGACAGGATATTATGACTTTTTAAACTTTTTAACCTATTGTTTTAATTTAATACATTCTTATTTTCTTTGGCATCCTGTTCAACCATTTGGTGGAGCACATTTTTCACTGATTATACTCGGTCATAAGATATACTAGAGGAAGTGCACTTGCCTAAATTATCTCTATAGTTAAGTTTACATATCCATCCATCCATTATCGTGACCCGCTTATTCCCTAATGGGGTCACGGGGAGAACTGGAGCCTATCCCAGTGTGTGATGCCTAAATTAAGCATGAGTGACACCATAAAGTGTCACCCCAACTGTCCATGACAAAAGCATTGATTCTGGTTGTTATTTCTGCAAAGGTATAAAAAAGGCTACAGGCTAGATTAAGCCAATTGTGGAAGTTGAGAAACTAAGGATCTAACAAATGACATGTTGAAGCAATACCCTTAAATTGTCAGGTCATGTAAAGCATTCAAACTATTTTGCACATTCTTTGGAGCAGTTAGGATTTAACAAATGTATTGGAGCAGTATTTTTGTCTTCGTTCTGTTTGGTTTCAATGTTTTAATAACTTGTTTATCCTTGTCCTTGCAGGCCCAACCGGTTGCTCATTCTGCATGGGTTTCTAGATGAGAATGTGCACTTTTTCCACACCAATTTTTTGGTGTCTCAGATAATCCGTGCTGGAAAGCCTTACCAGCTTCAGGTTAGTGTCAATGTCTTTTTTTTTTATCTAACAAGTGCAAAAGTCTCTTCCAAAAAAGAAAATTCTCACTTCTGATGGCTCTCGTGGTTAATCTCATGAAGCTGTTTACAAAATACAAAATGTGTTCAGTCATAGAAATGAATGCTACTAAATTGTTATACATGTCATCACATATATATCTCATGCACTTAAAAAAAAATGTAATTATGAAATAATTTCCCCAAAGTTGATGGTTGCTGTTTCAACTTTTTAGGTCTACCCCAATGAGCGGCACAGTATTCGCTGCCCTGAGTCTGGAGAGCACTATGAGATAATGCTGCTGCACTTTCTACAACAATACCTCTGAAATGAGACAATAGAGGAGACATTAAATCTACTTCCCTACTGTCTATCCTCACATCCCGACCTTATGCCTATCTTTACTCCATCTTCATTCAGATATTCAAAAGCCACATGCTACAAATTCCGATGAACTTACTCTACCAATATGTTTTCCTTTTTTACTCTTTGTCTTGTTTTGTTACTCCTTCTGTCTCTACTGTGGAATCCCCTGTATACCAGCCAGAGTATGCTTTAAAAGCACAGATTTGGTGTCTCAACCTGTAAAGCAGAACAAATACAAGGACATATGAAAAAAAAACATTTGCTGGCCCTGTCGAATGACTCACCTATATCTTCATCTTTATGATGGTCTTTGCCAAATGTTGTTGTGTTTTTCCCCCCCCCCCCCCCCCCCCACATGTTTTATTCACATTTGTCCGTGTTAGAAATTAGGTTACAGTTCATGGATATGAAATGGAATCTACACAAACATTTTCAGACATGGGTTTTGACACTACATGTACACATGTAAAATACAGTTTATCTTTCACATAAACAAAGACTCAACTCCATTCACTGTGTTGAAAAATTCATACTTATTGTGACTCTGTACCATGCATTTTGTGGAGAAAAAAAGTAGAAGGTAAGGAAGCTCAAGGCTCTTCCTGTGTCCACATATTTTAGTGTGTGTTATTTAGAATAAAATATTTTTATGGATTTTTATTCTTTGTTTTAAATGAGTGCTAATGGAAGGTGCTCATTGATATTTTCACCCCATCACCCCCCCCATCCCCCACCACTACCACTGCATTACATTGCTCAAGATGTCTGCTTGCCTTCTTAATATATAATTTATATTTGCCAAAGTACCTCTTGACTCTTGATCATGCTGGTATTTCCTTTTTTTACTGCAATAAAGACAACACAAAGGTGAGCACTGGAGTCTTACAACAGCTTTGTACCACCGAAATACAATTTGTACATGATAATGAATAAATGTATGAATCAGTCACATACATTTTCTACATTGTTCTCCTTTAAATTTTGATATTTGCATAATGTATTCTTTTTTTCCCCTTTTTTTGCTGCAACCAAAGTAAAAAAACAAATACTGGTGTGCTTCCTCCAGCTTTATGTGCAAGAGTCTACAGCCTTAAACCAAGTCACTTAAATATATGGTGTTTCTGAGCCCTGATTTTTCTACATGGAATTGTTTAATTTTTTATACACAAAACTATAGGCTGAAATTGATACAAAAAAAACAACAACATTGAAACGTCTTTATTCCCCATCAAACAAGAGCAATGAGACATAAAAACAGCAAAATTAACAGAAAAATGTGTTTCATGTCAAAGCAGAACAAAGCACGTTAACTGGATTAAAACACTCAGAGACTTCAAATTTCTTTCTCAAAAGTGGGCTTTTGTCGTATATCTGGCTGCCACTACGCAGATATTTTATGGTACTCATGCCTACGTGTGTCTACAGGCTCTCTGTTTACGATGAATTAACACCCCAAATTATCCACAGCTTTACCCCAGGTAAAATGTTTGTCTCTTTATTACCTGAGATTTCTTCATATGGATAGGTTAAACTGAACTTTAATTAATTAATTTTATATGTCAACTGTTTACACCTTATCCTAAACTGCCAACTGTACCCTTATGTAAAGTGGTTATAGCCATAACATGATTATTGTCCAATATTTGACTGAAGCTTGGTGCAAAACTGACCAAATATGAAAGAATATCTATCCATGCCTTCGTTATTGGTAGCTCTTATTCCTAGGCAGGTTGTGGGAAGACTGGAGCCTATCCCAGTTGACGGGTCACCACAGTTTTCAAAGCATATCATATCATTTTATTGAATACATAAACATTTTGTTTGTCTCTGTAAGCTCTGGGGTTGAATTGGCAATGGTTTGACAGGCTAAGAAGGCTCCCCCCAATTTTTCTTTAAAAAAAGACAAACAGTTTTATGTAAAAATGTTAGTTAATGTTTATTTATACAATTCTATCAAATCAATTGGCTCAATTTTGTCATCTTAAGATGAATATATATATATATATATATATACATGTAAAATATGTAGGTGTTTATTTGTGTAGGTGTAGCTATTTCTGCTCACTCCTCCCTTGAATCGATAACAAATTAAATGTCAGAGTGCAGGCTAATAAACTACTTCTCAGAGAGAACTAAGTTATGTATCATAGGTAGAGTAGTTGACAACAACTTACATTATAAAGCAATAATCTCTACAACGTACAGTAGTTCTTTTATTTAGAAATCAGTGATTGTGTTATGCGGTTCGTATATAGCTGTTAGTTGAGTGTACACCTCAAAGTCAAAACGTGACCACAACAAGCACTTCACCAGATCACAGAGGTTGATCTTCAAGCTGTAGTTAGTACTTGAAGGATCACCATGGATGAAGCACATTAACTGTAAGCCGGACAAGGAACTACGATTTGGTGCCCTGAAAATTAAAGTTGACATTTGGAAGCCACTAAGGTTTCCCTTCAGGTAATATGACCAGGCAGCTGAACTGAAGCCTGCAGCAGTCAAGGGATGTGCTCTGTGAATAAATGCTTTTATCCTATGTAATGTGTCGATAAAAAATAACGCGAAACTAATAAAATAAAAAAAATATTTTAACACTATGGTTTAATTTAAATCAGTACAAAATCAGCAAAGTCTGGAACTCAGACATTATTATTATTTAGCTTGAAAAATTGATCATCAAAAGTAAATTTCCACCATCATTAAAAAGTCATGGAATAGGGATGTGTATTGCATTATTCTATCATTTAACAACATTCTTGTTGTAAGTAAGGAGACCAATTTCTACAGCTTTGTTTGACGTCAGCTGAGATAAAAAGCCTTTATTCTGTATATATCTTTCTTTCAAATAACGCATTAATATATAATTAATATAATATATATGGACTACTGGCAGACCAGTTTAGCAGAACGTGCTGTGATCTCACTGAAATAAGTAATACTTGCAAATGTCAAAGCATAGATGACACCATCTGTTAGTATATCTCAGAAATGGTGCTTTGCCATGTGTTGATTTGTGGTGGGTTTGCAGAGTATATCAGGTTAATGCGTTGCCACTCAGAGCAAATATTTCAGACACCTGCGACATTTTTGTTTTTATTTAGTGTTTGAAATTGAAAGGGGGAATCATTTGCTAATATAAAGCATTATTTAGTGATGCACTTGGTTTTAAGGGGATTATATCATATTCAAATATATTTTTGAATGTGATTACAACTTGTGATGCTTTGTAAAAAATGGACAAATATAGACACATATTAGTTTAAATTGATTTTATTGGCTCATTATGGCCAAATATTGTATTTTTTCTTCTTAAAAAACAAAACAATATAAATTACAAACAGAAAGCAGCAGAAATATATATATATATATATTGATTCTTAAATAGGTGAAAATCTACATTAACAAACAAATCAGAAAAATGACATAACAACAAATCATTGAAAGTTATATCTCTGAACACAGAAGACATTATTTTAAAAACTATATACAAAACTATGCCTTTCAAAATAGAAACAGTCAATGTGACTTATTACCAAAATCTCCACAGGGAAATTAAAATCAGTTAAGAATATCTAGTTTGATTCAATTTTGCTTTCAGAAAATACAGTAAAGTAAAGGCTGGAATGGTCTCTGTCAGTGTTAACACAGTGTCTGCATCTGAACTCTGTTTGCAGTATATGTATAACTTTACCTAACTTTGTTTAACACTAACCTCATGGTGATCACGGGGGCTATTCTTTGTTTTAATCAAGTCATCATTTGGTCCTGTTTTAGGTGTAGATAGATTACCTGGCCTGCATGACATTTTTGAGTGTGATTTCTCTAATGTAAGAACAGGTTTTCAGGTATATTAAAGCTGACTATACTGTGTATGCACAACGTCACATGAATTCACTTGTCTTTTGCTTGATGAGTCTGAGCTTGTAAGGAAACACATTATCGCTCAGAGCAAAACAGCAGGCTGGGACTTGCTTTGTGACGATCCCTTGAAAATGGACTCTTCTTTTATACCAGTAGACATTTTGCTATGACATATTAAATTACATTTCCCCTGCACACTTTATTTTTTCCTCAATTTCCATCTGTGGGTTTAGATTAACAATGAAGGAACTCATCCCATAAATAACATAGGAATGGAAACTTTTAACTCACTTACACATAGTTGTTTTAACCTCTGTCATGAGGCCCAAGTCCCTGGTATGAACATTTCTTCACAGAGAGGCGAACAAGGAAATTAAACCTACCTCATAAAACAAGCACCAATAAAAGACAACCTACTCCAGGATTGCTTCATACCTTTTCTGAAGTAATTCTCTTAGTCTCTGTTTACTCTTTATGACTTGTTGATTGCAGCAGGAGCAATCATCATTGTGCTGGATTTAAGAGGGTAATAGCGGCCTCTCCAGGTCTTCCAGAAGATGCCTTGTTTTCTCTGATGCCGCAGCTTAGGAGGAGGGCTCTGGAAGTATCTACCATTCAGGTTGGAGCGACCGCAGTTACTGAACCACCAACCACCTATAAAGATAATTACAGAAAACCTTCTGGTTAACTGCTGTAAAATTGTTAAGGCAGCAAATAAGCAATGAAACAAATTTGTGTCCACAAGGAATTAACTGTTGATATTTACCTGAAAGGTGTTTTGCGCAGTTGGTGTCAGCTTTCTGGTCATTGTCTTGGTCACGTGTGGAAAAGAGCAAACCTGGAATGGCGTCAGTCCCCAAGGAACTCTCCAGGGTACTGAAAGTTCCGGTCTCCTGAATCAAAAGCGAATACTTGGTTTCTTTTCCGCCCAGTTGGAAAGGAAAGCGGACAGAAGCTATTTCATCCCCCCAGTCTGAGAGCTTGATGTTGAGGATGTAATCACCATCTTTAGCAATAGTGTGGATGTTTTCGAGACCCAACCAGAACTCTCCTGGGCAAAAAGAAAAAAAAAGCAAGTTGAGAATTTTGACAGTTGTTGCTCTCAACCTCTCTGATTAATTTTATGCTTACTAATGTTTTTTGTGCTTACTAATGCTTGATTTTAATGGGCTTTGATATGGACAATGATGGAAGAAACTGTAATGTATATCTGACTGTGGACTAACTAGGTAACACCAGATAATGAAAGTGAGATAAAACCCCAAAGAGCATTTACCATTGAGACTGCCAAAGCCTCTCTCATAAGCTTCCCACAGCTGGTCAAAGTCCACTGAGCCATCTTGGCGCCTTTGGATGACTGTCCATCCTCCATCTGAATTGAGAGAAACATAAGATGTTGATCAGAAAAACTTGCTTCAGGTAAAACATCAGCTGAAAAATGAGTTTTCTCCACTCACCAGCTGTCATCTCACAGAAGACATTAATGGGCTCCGAGTCCACTGGCTGAATGATATAGACTCCACTGGTAGTCTCTCCTCTCAGAAATAGTTCATGACAGTCTGCTGCCATCTCTAAAAGAAGAATGCAAGAAGAAAATTACACAGTTAGAACAGAAGACAGTAAAAGCTAGAAGCTAAAAGCTTCCTGTGTCAATGCCAAAGACGAAAAGCTGTTAATCAAAAATCAGGGATAAAATGATTTTTTTTTTGTTTTAAGGTGATGGCAGGTAATGTACGGCATGTCTTGCTTTAAAGTGATATTTCTCAATTTGATCTGGTCTACAACACCCAGTTTTCATATGTAGGTCAGTCACAGAGTAGGTGCCTCTCTGAAACAGGGCTCTCTGTTATTCCCCGAGTACAGTGTTTGCAAATAAAAGTATAATTTTGTTGTAGCAAAGGAAAGCTTATCACACCAAGTCCAGAGATATAAATGTATATCTAATAATACCTTTGACCTAGCTCTGAAAACACAGAATGGGTAACAAATAGTTTTTTGGCATAAATATGACCTTTCTCCCAGTTCCCAAGCAGAATTCCCTCTCCCTCTTTACAGCTGCTTGGCCTTCTAAACTATTGAGTTACACCCCACCACCTTTAACATTCCTCAACCCCCTTTTCCCTATGTCTCTGATCCCCTTCCCATTTAGCTTGTCACATCCCCCTCACGTGCACAGCAGCAAGTTGGTGACGTAGATGTGCATGGCTGCCGCATGCATAGGCAATGTTCACATATTGGTGTAGGGGGGATGGGAGGCGTTGATGTAAAAGCAGTTCAGCAACGCAAACCCAGGGACTCTGCTGCCAGTTGGAGCTGTCATTTGCTTAATGAATCACAAGTATATTGATATCTATCCTTTAACCTCTCTAATAAAGTTGACATAATGTGTATCCAGATAGCCTTAAAAAGGTTATTAATGATTTTTTTCTGGATATTCATCTTCTGATTGTATTGGGAAAAGCTTTGGCTAATGGCTTGCTTGTGAAAAAGGACCTTTATGCCAGAGGGGGGCTTCTTTTCCACTCGTGCCTACAGTGTGGCACGGCATGGCTCCACATGGTATTTTTTGCATTTCTACTAGGGGTTGTCCCTAATTAACAGTTACAACTTTAGCACTCCATCAGGATTCCATTGTTTCTGGGACTATAAATGTTGTAAAACAAACCAATACTGCAGTCCAACACCAAGGTTTAGTTGGTTTACAATTGCCAAAATTTCTTTCATTGTTGCCTCATGTTTATGTTGTACATGTATGACATCATCTACCTATACTCCCCTACCACGTAGGGCTGAATAGCTACTGATAGAATAATGCCATTTATGACTAGTCCCAGCTGGACTCTGTGTCATGGTCAGGGGTTTTCCTGAACTTTGGCACACTTCTTAATCAATTCAAAGTGAAAGACAGAGGAGAGGTTTATGTATCAGGATGGGGGAGGAGAAGATGTTCACAAAAGAGGAGGAGGGTTGTTTGACTGACTGATCTGGGGGAAAGGTTACTCATTCAACAAAGCCATGCAAATATTCATTTTACACAAAAAGTGGGATGTGTAAAAGGGCAGAGGAAGCAAGTTTTTTTTAAGTGGAGGATATCTCTAAATGTTTTAAAAATAAAATTAAGAGACCTTTATCAATTTTTCCTCTTCTTGGCTTAGACACAAGGCATGTGTAAAACACTGCATAGAAGATGTATAAGACTGCTCTTTGCCTTCTCAAGGCTTTCTTCCTACCACAAATAATTGATCAGAATGATCAATCCAGTTAAACAGCTATGACCAAGACTAAATTCTCTCAGAGACCACTGAACTTTCTCCGTGTTGAAACCTTGCCATATATATATATTTTTTCCCCTCTCATTCCTCATAACTTTTTGAGTATGAAATACAGCTGTGATTTCTATTGACTGATTAAATCCAATTGTTGCCTCAGCCATCACCTTTCACCTAATTCACTCATTAAAGTTCTGCTCATGTCTTTGTATCAGAATGGACTTAGTGTTGGCATTCTTTCGTTATTAGTGTCACTGTCAATTTAAAGGTTTTTAAGACTAAACAATAAAAAATCAAACAAAAATAAGATGGAAAACAAAGTCCTTACTCTTCACTCATTCAATTAGGATTACTTCCAGTGCAATCTAGTTTAAAGCAATCAGCCATACTGGTACGGTCATGTCAGATGGCAGATGTAACTAAGTATTTGCAGTTTTACTGAGAGCCAAACAGGCAACTGACTAAGCTGTATCATTATCTTAACAAAGTCAATAATCTCTAGTCTTCAGAACTTTTTAAAATGAGATTTAGGTGATTAATAGAAAACCATTAAGATAAAAGGTTCTATTTCACAACTTCCACCTGTTGCTGTTTCTGGCACCACAGAGAGTTCTTATAATTAGATTTCTTGATTTTAATTGTTACTGATTTAAGCTTCTTTATGTCCTCACCTAACAGATGGCTCACCACATTTGGCGTCATGGTTTGTCAAGTCGACTTAACTAAGTGTTAGGAGAGGATTTTTGACGCTGTTTGGCTTTACTTACCGGCTGGAGAGTCATGTTGTTCGGCGACGCCCCCCTGCACGGAACCCGCTGTGCTCTGTTGGCTGGATCTCTGTCTTGAATACTGGATCTGAAAATAATGCAAATCAACGATTAGATGTCAGAAAATATGACAATATAACAATTCATCACATTCAAATTATGCTGATAAAAGAGCAGAAACTTTTTTGGGCAAACTATGTTCAAATTCAGCTCTTACTTGGCTCTGCAGTGTCCTGATGCGTACATTTTGTTTGTCAAGCTTTTCCTGTTGAAGTCTGATCCGCTCCATCAGATCATCAATGCGTCTGCTCTGAGCCTCGAGCATGAGCTGGTAGAAGAAAAATCACAAGAACATCATTATCATCTTTTGCTCTTCTTCCTGGGCAGAAATTCTGTAAATAAATTAAACCACGGACATATAATATTGCTCTGCTGGAAATCAGATAACCCCCCTTCTTTTGAAATGTGGTTAAGAGAATTAAGAAATATGTATCTGGAGAACTGAGGTAGTGTATTCTATGATATCTGGCAACCAGTACTTAGCTCGATGGATAAATTTAAATGATATGCACTCTGTATGTATTTTACGCAAATGTTCTGAAATACCACCTGTTATTGTATGTTCTCACAAGGTTGTGTGTGTGTTTGTTTGGAAGACAACTATTGTGTGTTTTTAATGTTGGTGAACTATAAAATCCTTAAAAAATATAGCTTTTTTAAAAGTAAGATATAAGTGACTAATGAAAATCAGTAGCTATGAGTAGCGTTACTCACATAATTCAAATCAAAAGGCCTGGATACTGATTTTCATTCAATGATATACAGGCCTTTCACCGACCGTGACAAAGTTATGTAACTCCCTCATAGTCCAGGCGTGTGAATCCGACTTAAGAAGCCTTTCATCCCTATATTATATAACTTCTTAAAAAGCACAACTTTTAGTGATAGTTTCAACTGTGTTATATGGTGTTCTTGGCCATTACTATCGAGCTTGAAGAATGTTACAGCTGTAAAGAATTATGCACGCATTCTTGGCGCTGATGCTTGCACATCCTTTTGTCTGGCAGCCTTTGGGGTCTCCTTGCACGTACTGCACGAGTTCTTTTCATTCAAGCTTTTAACGCCCACCACTCCACCCGCAGTTCACCCTCTGTGCTTGTCGAGTTAGTGTCCACAGAAAAAAAGTGTCAGCATAATAAGCTAGCATCCATTTATACTGTCTATTCACTTTGGGAGTACTCATGACCAATGCAAGAACACCGTGTACCTTTTTGAACCTTTGTTTAAATAAATGCAATTGACATCTGTTGAATACAAACATCATCTGTACATCTTGGCATGTATTATCTTTCCTTATTGTCTACCTACAGACTTGGTTTCATGCTCACCTGGATGTTGCTTGCGTCACTGTGGTTCTTGGCAGCTCCATTTACAACAGGCAGTGCAATGTCTCCCTGCAGCATGCTGTCCGCCTTCTCCTCCAGCCGGCTCATCCTCTCACGCAGAACGTTTTTCTCCTGCTGCACCTCCTCGACTTTTTCTCTCAGCTCTGCGGTGACGTTCAGCAGCTGCGCTTCTCTGTCCTCCACTCCCTGGGCTCGAGCCTTGAGGGCTTCTCCCTCCGCTCGAAGCTTCTGACTTTCCTTCCCCAGCTCGGTCACGGTGCGGTTGAAGACTTTCAACTTACTGAAAATATCCCGCACCTGGAGTTTGGTTTTGTCCACATGCTCCTTTAGCCCTTGGCCCAGTTGCAGCAGGCCATGGGCAATGACATTAACATCATCCCATGCTGCATACTGGGCACGCTTCTCTTTGGCAGTACCAGCAGAGGGTGAGGCCCCTTTCCTTTCTAAGGGGAAACCTGTGGCCATCAGCACCACAAAGCAAAGGGTTAGAGTTGCCAATGACGTCTTCATTGCTGCTCTTGTCCTAACCTTGTCCTAATTTCTTCAAATGATCTATTTCTAGTTGCAGAGGTGTGTAGTATCCTGCTCTGTCTCTTTTCGTCGGATGTGAAGCTCAGGCTTTTGGATGATCGAGCACTGCTCCACCATTATATAGTTTAAGAGCCTACAACTCGAAGCCGCAAGCTGTCTGCCATTGGCTAGCTAAGGAGAGGGAGGGGTCAGTTCTACTCAGGTTTCTGTTCTCCCTCCACCTCTCTGTTAACTACTCATGTCAGAGACTGAGCAGGGATAAGTTAAAAAAAAAAAGTATACTTTTTAATCTTTTTTCACCAAATCGTTTCCTGATGGATTTTTAGCATCTTATATCCCCTGAAATAAAACAAACGTCCAAGAGGTGCTGTTGACATTATATTGAAATTATTTGAAATTTTGTTATTGATTACATCTGCTTGGTAAAAGCGTTTTCTGAGTGAAAAGGCTAAGTGATTCATTCAATCATATCAGTGAAAGAAAAAACACACACAAAGAAACAAAAAACACAAAAAAATGAGGATACAATTAATGTGACCACAGGCTCTGTAGGACATTTTAAATGTAAAGAGAAGAAATAATTTAGAGGAACATAAGAATGCAAAACTAAGGAAAACTTTGGTCTTATAAACACAAATTGATTTACTTAGCTGACAATGGATGGATATATATATATATATATGGATATATATACATGTGATATATATACATATGATATATATATGGATGATATAAACATATATATATATATATACATGTGTGTGTATTAATTAGTTCAGTTTAATATACAAACAATTCTTTATGATGTTACTAATGTATAAATGAAACACTGGTAAACAACAATTACATTAAATGAATTAATCAGGTAATGTGAAGCTACAAACAAACTTTATATCTGATTTTTACTCTTTTCATTTATCGAGAAATCATTGTTCTGTTGATAAAAAAGGTCAGGACAAAAAAGATCAACAGAATTTTATACGAAAAATCATACAAATCATAATTTCCCAAATAATCTCTCCCTAGATATTGTGAGGAATGTATGTCAAGAGAGGGCTGGGTGTAATTTTTAACCAGAGGTGCTGCTTTGTAATGATCTGCTACTGGCAGGCTGGACAACGGTGAGAATTGGGGGAAAGTTCACATGGCAGAGAATGCCCACATTACAGCAGTAGGGTTTTCTAACAGGCTCTGTCTGGTAGCCTGCAGTTCAGAGTCTATGTGATCTTGGAGCAGACCACAAAGAAAGAGCTGGGTTAACCCTTTCCTGTCTGCTGCCATGACTAAGTAGGTGAAAGGTAACTGGCAGCTTGCTGATTGTGCTGATGGGAAACTCCGGTGATGAATGTAGAAAAAAAGCATGGCCTTCCCCAAAGTCTTATGGGAAGGAATTCGTAATTTAGTTGCAAACGATGTTTATCTTTTAATGAGAACGCTGAAGTCAATTCAATCAGAAAAACCTCTGTTCAATTTGAATTACTTTGGTTTATTTCAAAGTCATTATTCATTTGATTTGTTCAGTTTATTATTCATAAGAGTCATGACATGTTTTGTTGAAGGACAGAGAATTCACATAGTGTCAAATACAAACTAATTTAAAGAAGCATATTTCAAACTTAGACTTATTTGTTTCTTTATTCTATTTAGGGGTTACAATTAACTTTAAAAAAAAGTAACAGCATGCAGTGGCTTACGTTTCTACTGCTGTACCATGTTCTGAGATAATATGTTTTGTATATGAAATATAATCTATGATATAAAAAGAATTACCAAAATAGTTTGATGTTGTGTTTTCTACATAGTGAAGTTACACAAATTAAGCAGGATAGAACCTTAATATTAAAGATATTAAAGTCTGTAAATAGTACTCATAGCAGTATAGAAATCGATTAAGTTAGAGTTCTACATAGATTTTGTGTTAAGAAACACCAAAAAAATTACAAGTGCCAACATGCAATTAGCATTCTCAGTAGGCAATGTATATATGTGTCAGATGGTGTTGCACAACTGTATTGAATAAACATTCCTTTAATTTATTTAGGCATGTGGGACTTTGTCTTCTCTGGATCTTCTGAAACAGATTCATTAGCCAAACATCACCGGATCATCACCGGATCCACACCTCTTCACAGCTGCTTATTCGATTTCCCAAAATGGACGCTCCCATCTCTAACCAGTATGGTGACCTTTTACCCAGATTCCAAACCAAGAACATCTGTACAGCTCACAGCTTTAGTCATTTTTGAATGGATGGAAAGAATGAGGAAAAAACAGGTGCTAGAGGCTTCTGAAGCCGTTAACCTCTGGTTCTCATGGACATATCGTGATCAATGATAGTTTCCTTTTTTCATGAAATTTCAGAATGTTTGCCTGGAACAAATTTCTAAATATATATCGAACATATATGTTGAACAATTTTGAACATTAAAAATGAGGATGGAAGGAAATGTTGGAAAAATAATGTTCAACTTTTAGATATTCCCCTGAATATGGTCTTTCCTGAGTATCCACGTGTGAACACTCTTAGCTTTATCCACTTTCCAGGTGAACAGACTACAATTCAGATTTCAAACTGAAGACTTTATGTGAGCATCTGCACAGTAGGCATCTAAGTTATGGAAATGATAAAGTGATTCAAGATTTCTTTTTGCTGGGATGTCATTCTACTAACTTGGTTCTATTGAGTGTTATAGAAATTTTATTGAGCATTACAGAAACTGTGTATGAATGTCAAAATACATAAAAATAACAAAGGGGCTTAAAACTTTAAGATTTTTGTATAATTTATAACGTCATTTTTAAACAACAATGCTTCCCAATGTGAGGTTTGTAAAACATTTCTCAACAGGTCTAATAAATTATCTCTACTACACTCACTGTGCAACATAAAACGTTACAAATTAATCAAGTAACAAGTTCCTGACCGGTACAGTTGCTCTGATTCATACACACCCTTGCATGAGAGGGAGGGTTTGAATCAGTGTTCCAGTTCCTATTCTTCAAGGTTGACACACTGCTGCCTCCTAGCGGTTTACAGCAAAGGCATGTAATTTCCATTGGTCAAGTCTTAACCTGTCTTCCTTTATGGAAGGGGTCCCACTAAGTGATTGCACAACGATTGTTGCCTCAGGACTTGGATACTGAATCTAACATAGCAACCAAAAGAAAAAAAACGTGTATTTTACCCTCCAGCTGTCCTAGGGAATGAGCTTTGACTTGTTCAGCCCTCAGTTTGGTTCACTACAAACAACCAGAAAGAGTAGGTTTGTAATAAATTTGATTGATTTTAATATCTTTACATTCCCAAGGTTTAAACCAAGTTGCTTTAGCAACCATCAACCGTTAATTTAAAAAGGATTTTATTAAATGAACTCTCAATATCTGCTTAACTTAGCTGCAAAACCAAAACTGTTCACATGAGGAAAAAAAAGACTCATGACAAAAGACTTGTGTAATAGAAAAAAAAACATAATATATGGTCCAGTGACTTGTCTGTGGAGCTTCAAAGGGTAAATGATAAAGTGCATTGATTAAGTATGTGTTATCCATCATCAGTGCACTTTATTATTTTTTCCTTTTATTCCGATATAAAGATACATTCCATTGACACATATGTCGTTTTGCCCCCCTTACATTACATGCTCAGCTTCAGCTAGCACAGACATGTGCTAGTGATATGTTTAAAAATGTGTTCTCATCATTCCCTCTGTTTGACTGAGAGCCATGTTATATTCAAAACTGTCCTTCTAGTTGTAAAAAAAACTAATTATATCTGATGGATAATACAATTGTATGCAAGGACACATGCAGATACATATCCCTAAATGATTTTACTGCTTACTAAATGTGGCGTACAGCTGCTAGGAAACAAAAGTACATCTTTTGCAGAGTTTCTGGAATGTAAAATTGAGACATGTATTAACTGTGGGACATCTCAGCAGCTGTCTATACTATCACTGAGTGAATTACTGAATGTTTTAAGCAGATATAGTGTCCCTATATTCCAAGCAACCAAACTAAGTGCCTTTAAATCTACAAACTTTATTAGACTTGATCCTCTTTCTACGTCCAATGTACATTGAATTTAAACCATCTAAATTTGAATTAAATAGGTTGATCATCAATTATATAAACTGAAGATAAACTGTAAATTCTTAGCAGCAATAGGGAAAATTCATAAACCCAATAACCAGTTTTAAAGAAACTATTCAGGGTTTTCAGTTTTTGGCTATGGCTAAAATATTTACAATGCATTCCTTTTAATCACTGTATGACCTAGGTTATTTGATTATTTTGACAGCCTGTTTTGTCATGCGGAAGTGTATTTAATTGATCTGCCTCTTAAATCTATTATTTTATTATTATTATTATTATTATTATTATTATTATTATTATTATTATTATTATTGTACCATAAATATGGAAGGGAGTATGAATAATGATTGTCCCCTCAAAAAGGGATCCAGTTTGGTGTACTCTATGTTATTAATTTATAAGTATAAACAGGTTTCCCTAGTTCCACTAAAAGATAATACAACGAACATCTTAATATCAATAAATACATAAAAGCTGTATATTCACAGGAAAATGTTCCAAACTTGATTAGAATCTATGCCCTGGCTATTAGAAATTAAAGTTAATCTCTAATTTAGGTAATAGATTAGTTACATACCACAGTGAGATCTATGTGGTTAGATTAAAACAGTTTCTCATGACAGATTTAGGTGGAATTAAATGATAACCAAGTCTGATAGGTAGTGATAACACTAGTGATTTTGAAAGATTTGTTAGATTCTGATATGGATTATGATGGGTTACACTAACGGTGCAAGAAGAGAAAGTACATTAAGTCTGTCTAGTGATTCTGGGACACAGATGTGTAGTTGAGCTATAGTTAGTGTGAGATCTAGTTGTTTCTCAACATCTGATAATGAACAACACATGAGCCCTGTGAAACATTAAACAAAGAAACAAATAAAATTTAAGTCACTTGAGAACAAACATAATGCAAAGGTCAATATTAAATCCCCAAGCTTAGCTGCTATTAATATATCAAACACATACTTATATTATCTGGGGATTCTGAGCATATGATGCAGTAGTGGGTGCCAAATGGATTCTCCAGAACTCATCTTTGAGACTTCAGCGATCTAAATCCAGCCATTCAACTTGAGAAGTTATAGCCTTAAGTATCTAAACAGCATCAGAGGATGTAGCTTTGCTCCTTTTTTGTCTACAGTGGGTCCCTTGACGTGCTTCTCAGTTGTCAAGCTTCATTCCCATGAAATAATTGGCCAAATGTCAAACATCCAAGCACGATCTGCATAGATCGCACAGTATACCACAGAGTTTACCAGTGTAAGAAGCAGTTCAGGTCACTGAATGTGGGTTACCCATCACAGTTCATTGAACCAATAAACTGATCTAATGTAACTGAATGTTGAAGCTGTTCAGATAAAGGAGACACTATGGTTGAGGAGTGAGGTCTTTTCTGGGAAAGATGTGGGTATTGGCAGAAAGCCTCTGTTGAGTGCTGAGCAGCTGGTGGTTGGAGAGGTAAATGGGAAAAAAAGGCATTCCAGAATCCCTACAGGGAGCTGTGAACAGAACAATTCCGGAGGAACACTTTGTAAAAATGTTTTTCCAAAGAAATCAGGGTCCTGACCTAAAACTGTACAGCACCAGCTGCACTCTAGCTGACATTTCTGCAGAAACAAGACTTTAACTCTTTGGAAAAATGCAGTAAATATGTTGGGAAGCCATTCAGCTGTTGGAAGAAGACTGTGTCAAACAGTTCTAAGTTCCAATTTTAACACCAATCCCATTTCACTCCAGTGTTAAATATAACTCACGGTCTTGAGATCTCTTAAACCTCTGTTACATAGAAAATCAGCTAAAGCTCACATCCCCCAATAAGACAAATAATCATGGTTCTTCTTGGTGATAATGTGACAAAAACCTACCTTTATTAAGAGTCCTGCTAATACATACATCAGTCTTTTTTCGAGTTTCTTCAAAGTTACCTTTTTTAGCTCTTTTTTCAAAACTAAAATGGAGAGCAAAAATACATTCCATTCTCTTATGTGGTCTTTATGTAAATAACTTCAAAAGCTTTACGTTTTAGATAATTATTTTGGCATTGAAAGACTGGAAAGTGAAAAATGTACCAAGAAAATAGTAATTGAATGAGACACTACAGAAACTACTACAATCACAATAATAACAACAGGAATGTCTTGCAGGCATACATTACAAATCAAGATGCCAATCAGTTATTAAAATCATAGTTGTGAATTGATTAAATAGTTTAATGTTAAATTTGTATAGCCTCTAACAAAATAATTGACAAAAATAATTACTATTTACTGAGCATTCAGGATTATGCGCATTGTTCAAGCTTTTAACACATGAGAATAATCATGTTAGTCTCCTAAATATGAACTAGATATTAATTAAAACTAATGCTGCAGAAAATGATGAATCCAAACTTTCCTACTTTTAATACTAATTAATTGATATTAGCTAACAATGCCTCAAATATATAGTCAAGATACATAGAAAAATTGGGTAAAGAAATGAGCAACCATGCTCACTCATTCCTAGGAGCAATTAAGAATATCCAGTTGGGCTAACATGCATGCCTTTGGTTCACAGGAAATCAGAGTGCCCAGAAAGAACCAACGTGTACATGGCGAGAAATGCAAACTCCACACAAATATGATCCCCTGGCAACCCCCTAAACTCGGAACCCTCTTACTGTGAGGAACTATGCTAACAAACCAAACCTATGGGCCACCTATTTTTCCAAGTTGCCAAATAAAAATTTACTGAGTAGTGGTGGCTGTATGAACTAATATGCCGTAAACTGAAAGAAAGTGGTTGTCCTTGATATCAAGTGAGGTTTAGCCTGAAGCTACCTTTAAATTCCCCAGCCTCATCTATAAAAGTCTTGAAACATTCCTGACCCCATCAGATTTGCCCATGGCAACATTCAAACATTGATACAGCTGTGAGAATATTTGGCTCTGCAGTAAATGCTCACTGCCCATATTCATGTTAACCATGTAAATTGGGTAATTTACATGCTTATTTAAGGCTCTGTGCACTACAGAGTTCTTACACACTGCTATCTCACCATATGCATAAAATCCTTTATTATTGTCAGCTGTCTGCCAAGAGTCTCACCCTGTGATTCTTCAGCAAGTCACATTGTTGGACTGTGCACCTGCAGGTGTGCAGTGCATTGTGGGAGGAATTATGTTACAAGTCATATGCATTGCAGGGGATGGTGCCTTGAAAAATAAATTGATACTTGTTTTTCTGACCCTCACACAATGTTGCCATCCCCGTTGCACTCGTGGCTGCACAAAAGAGAATAAAAAATATCCAAACTGTGTTTGACACTAGTCAAACTGTCCTCACTTTGCCCCGTGTGACATTATGTTTTTCTTTAATAAGTTGTTTTTGTCTACAGTGAAAACTTTCTTATGAATTTTGAATTGCCGCTGTAGTAAGTATTTATTTAACTGAAGGATATGGTCTGCAAGTTTTTCATCTTTAGCTTCAATACATTTCATCTTTCTAAAACTGCTCTCATTGATGTTAAATGTTAAAATTGGCTGAAAGAAAGAGTGTACTAAAGTTCAATCACCAGATGGACTGAAGACATGAACTGAAAGGGTAAAAAAAGAAATATATTGACCATGAGAAAAGGGACAGGAAACAGCAGAGGGGGAGAGTGCAGGGAGTGCCCTCTAGTTAACTCTGGGTTATTCTATACTTTTATGTTCAATGGGCCCTATTTGTAAAAATTTTTTGGCTGTGACCCAAGCCTTTGGACTCAGTGTGTAAATCAGAGGATTGTCTCTCCTTGGAGATGTTGAGACCTCCATGCTCAACATCCTGTCAAGTGAAATGGGAGAAAAAGATCCAAAGCATGTGCATGTTCATGGATTCGAGCAATATGGGAAGTTTCCATACACTGAAGTAAACTAAATTTTCTTCCGGAGTGCTTTCAATAAGTGACAGAGAGTAATCTTATTCGGATTGAGTCTGCAGAGATGTATTAATAGTCCAGTAATGGAATACCTAATAAACAAAGTAGGCAATATGGACACCTGCAGCTTTCCTTCTGTCAATCTCTGTAGTTTGTGTATCCTAACTTTACACTCACTTCACAGGTCAAGCTGCAATGTGCCTGTTTTCTTCAGCAACATCTGGCACAGTGTTGTAGGTTCCACTCATGCCTGTGCAGGCAGGCAGACAAACATTGACTGGTGTCCAGTGTTGTTGTTTTTTTCTGCCTAAGTTAGAGCTTGGTGGCATGCAGTCAGACAAGGAGTGGCCTTGAGATGTATCTTGTTCTAACCTGATATATTTTTGCTTCAGAGAGGGGGTGGGGGTAGAGAGATGGTAAACACATGCCAACCACAGGTCTGGGTGGGTGGGCTATGCAGAGAGATGGGAGAGAAATGGAATGTCTAGACAGGATGGTGCCTTGGTTGCTGTTGTTGTTGACAGTGAAGTCAGTATGAAAACATGAGACAACTGAGTAACACTCTTGATGTTTGCTGTATTTTGGTCAAACTGCAGTTAAAGAACAAAATTGATAAATCCAATCTGAAGGATCGGTACGTTGACTCCTGACTTCTAATTTATCTTAAACATGAAACACAGTCTGTGAGAGCATTTGCTGTTGTTGGAAGTGCAAATAGGGCAAGAGATGAAAAAATTAATAAATGAGTGGGCCAAACTAAAAGCTGTTCCTCTTAACTTGGGTAGTGTTTCCTTTTTCATTGATGCATATGATAATATCATTATCTGAAAATAATTGCTTATCTTTCTCAGTAATTACAAAGTTAATTAATTCCTAGCACGATTAGGTCATAGTTAAACTTAGGCAATATTAATGTGAGTGAGAAAAAAAAGTTGAATCTAATTTAATTCCAGTTCAATTTTCATCCATTTATTGATTTTCATAGCTGAAAGATAAACTTGTGTTTCTGCGAAGGTTATGTACAAATAGGCTCATAACCTAAAGTAAGCAATATATAAGGTCAACACCAAAGAGGTTTATCACAACACAAAAGTACAGTAAGCCTGGATTCTTTTTAGTTTGGCAAACACTATATCCCTCAATTAATCTTAAACTGGAATCTGATCAAATATAATGAAAAAAAAAACTGTATGATTTCCAAACTACCCATACATCTGATTTACAGTATTGAGAAATTTAAGCAACACTTTTGTCCTCTGAGGAAATAAAAAAGAATAGAAAAAAATGAATTTGCCTCTGAACTTCAGAATTTAAATGAATCAATGCTGAGCTAACGGTGCAAGAATTCATGAGCAAGTCATACCTAATGGATGAAAGGAAATAAAAACAGACTGAGGAAACACAATAAAATATCTGTAATGCAATATTCTACACATTAAGCATGAAACATAAAAACAAAATGTTGTATATGCTCAATTATTAAACATTTGAACTGTGATTAACACGTAAACAACTAAATAGTGCAGCAGGAGACTAGAGGTTGAATTTATCATTTTTTGCAGTGTTGTTGGTTCATGAACTGTTCCTGTCAGCAAACATAGTTTTTCACCACACCATAGTTTTGAACATCTATACCTTATGCTCACCATAGCACATTAAACAGACTAATAGAATATACCAAAAATGAAGTAATAACTATTTATTGGTCAGACAATCTTATCCAAGTGTAATGTTTGTTGAGCTGGAATTTAAATAGACTAATCTTTTGCAGTGATGCTGCCCTCTTGTGGATTTAAAAAAAAAAAACAGTGACAAAGGCATGTTTGTCAATACACAAAGATGCTGATTTAAGTAGAAATCGTCACAAGCGTCTCATAATTTATGCTCAATAGTGGCATGTATTTCCCAACTCACTAACCAACTTTTGCCTGCCATTTGGACATTTAACTGAAAATAAAACTGATCCTGGGAGAAGGATGTTTGCCATTTAGTAACACAAAACTATATTTTGATTACATTTATCAGACATTGACTTATTCTTGCCAATACGTTTCAAGTGGGGGTGTCAATCTCCAGTCCTTGAGAGATGCTATCATGCACATATTTTCCTGCTTTTGATTAAATTAGACTTCCTCCTGAAATTAAGCTTTACACAGGCCAGATAATGGCACATTGACTTGAATCAGGTGCATTGAAATAGGCAAACCGATAAACCCTGCAGGACAGTGACCTTCAGGAACCAGTTTATCAATGGTTTTAGAGGTTGTTTACTACATAATTACATCTTAACAGAAAGTGTATTTTTAGAAAACAATGCATTCACTACAGGTAATATAGCCAATCTAGTGTTAATCATCGCTTTCAAGTATGTTATGCTCGCATATACAGGGGTTGGACAATGAAACTGAAACACCTGGTTTTAGACCACAATACTTTATTAGTATGGTGTAGGGCCTCCTTTTGCGGCCAATACAGCGTCAATTCGTCTTGGGAATGACATATACAAGTCCTGCACAGTGGTCAGAGGGATTTTAAGCCATTCTTCTTGCAGGATAGTGGCCAGGTCACGACGTGATGCTGGTGGAGGAAAATGTTTCCTGACTCGCTCCTCCAAAACACCCCAAAGTGGCTCAATAATATTTAGATATGGTGACTGTGCAGGCCATGGGAGATGTTCAACATCACTTTCATGTTCATCAAACCAATCTTTCACCAGTCTTGCTGTGTGTATTGGTGCATTGTCATCCTGATACACGGCACCTCCTTCAGGATACAATGTTTGAACCCTTGGATGCACATGGTCCTCCAGAATGGTTCGGTAGTCCTTGGCAGTGACGCGCCCATCTAGCACAAGTATGGGGCCAAGGATATGCCATGATATGGCAGCCCAAACCATCACTGATCCACCCCCATGCTTCACTCTGGGCATGCAACAGTCTGGGTGGTGCGCTTCTTTGGGGCTTCTCCACACCGTAACTCTCCCGGATGTGGGGAAAACAGTAAAGGCGGACTCATCAGAGAACAATACATGTTTCGCATTGTCCACATCCCAAGATTTGCGGTCCTTGCACCATTGAAACCGACGTTTGGCATTGGCATGAGTAACCGAAGGTTTGGCTATATCAGCCCGGCCGTGTATATTGACCCTGTGGAGCTCCCGACGGACAGTTTTGGTGGAAACAGGAGAGTTGAGGTGCACATTTAATTCTGCCGTGATTTGGGCAGCCGTGGTTTTATGTTTTTTGGATACAATCCGGGTTAGCACCCGAACATTCTTTTCAGACAGCTTCCTCTTGCGTCCACCGTTAATCCTATTGGATGTGGTTCGTCCTTCTTGGTGGTATGCTGACATTACCCTGGATACCGTGGCTCTTGATTCATCACAAAGACTTGCTGTCTTGGTCACAGATGCGCCAGCAAGACATGCACCAACAATTGGTCCTCTTTTGAACTCTTGTATGTCAGCCATAATGTTGTGTGCATTGCAATATTTTGAGCAAAACTGTGCTCTTACCATGCTAACTGGACCTTCAGAGTCTGCTCTTATTGGTTCAATGTGCAATTAATGAAGATTGGCCACCAGGCTGGTCCAATTTAGCCATAAAACCTCCCACACTAAAATGAGAGGTGTTTCAGTTTCATTGTCCAACCCCTGTAAATAAGTATGTAATATAATTTTGCACGCATGCTTTGAAATTATGCTGCCTGAACCATTAACTTCAAAATCAAACTCAAAATTCCATCATGCGAGTCATACAGAAGTCACATTTCTACTTGAGCAATGCATTCAATAGATAAATGGGTCAAGCAATTTAACATGAAATAATCCAAACAAGATTGCTGCTTCTCTTGATATCCAAATTTATTTCAAGACATTTTGACAGAGATGTATTCCACTGAGAGTGAAATGGACAGCAACCATGGCTCCAGAGCACCGCATTGGCATCTCAGGCACTGTGAAGGCAAAAGCTTGGTTACACACCATCTAAAAAATGACAATGCTCTTAAGACAAGATAATAATGAAACAAACAAAATAAGAGGCAATCATTCTGACAACTGCCCTTACAAATACATTCAACTGGTCATAAATTGTAAAATTAATTCGGATTGGTTTCATCAGGGACAAGTAAAAAGTAAAAGCAGCTCAACTTGGAATCCATCCTAGCGTAAACAGTAATATTTTGCATTTCTCATTCATTCATTTATTTTGAACATGAACATACAGGACACATCCTTTTGGATTTGCAGCATTCCAAAAATACAGGCACGTTGTTCTTTGTTGTTTTCACCTCACCTATCGCAGCCTCCTGGCTTCTCTTTCAGACTCCAGAAGTGTCAACACATCTCCTTCTCTGACTGGGCCCTTGACGTTCCTGATGATAGAGCGATTGCTGTCGTCCATGAACTCAACACGGACCTGGACACAAGCAAAGCACATGAACCAAATTTATGTCAATATTTGCAAACTATGAGTGGGTTTTGACAAAAATGTCAAACAAATTTGATGTAATTAGTTCCAAAATACAAAGCAATGTGCTTCAGAAATAACAGAAAAAGTTTTAGAAAGAAAAAAAAAGTAAACCGATTGCTTTCAGATACAATAAGCTTTAGCAACAGATTAAGTTTTAAAAGGTTTTTCAAGCAAACTAGACATTGTTACAAAAGTTACATTCAAGAGCAAACGGGTATAAGATCTACATTCACGGTATTCGATGTATATTAAAAAAATAATTTACTAATTGACAAAGTTGCTATTTTTTCTACACAACAGTACAGCTCATACAATTTCTCATGTTAAACGATGACAACTTAAAAGGTCCAATCGTAGGATTCGAAAGCACTTGCACCTTTTAAAAGAGAATTGAAATACCTTAAGGTTTGATTGCACCTAAACAAAATCTATCATCATTAAAGGCTTAATAACACGGTTCGTAGTTGTATACATGCTACATTACATCATTAATGAAATTAAAAAAGACCCACGCCGTTTCACCATTTCTACATAACCCTCGTTGGCGTACCTGTGTACATTGTCCCTGGGAACCAGTTCTTCCGAGCACCTTGGTGACCTGTAAAGATAAGACATACGTAAGTACTCAAGCTTTACATTTAATTATGCCACACACCGCTGAATATAGTTTAAAAGTACACAAATCATCAGTTAGCAGCTAGCAAACATCGTAGCACAGACAGGCCTCCATGATGGGGGCGCGAGAACAGAAGAAATGCTTTTTAAGAAAGGGCAAATTGATCAATTAAGCTGTTAAAATTCGCAGGTGGGGACACTATAACTTAGCATGGCATTTTATACAAAAACAATTGGTTATTTTCGGAGATATATGTATTTTCTTACTCTTGCAAGCTTGATCGGCTGCACGCGGCTGGCGTCCATGTTGTCGGGTCAGACCAGAAAGGAAGTCACGTGGTGCACCAACAGGAAATAATGCAAAAACAAGTATTGCTTATTACAGTTTGATCGCTTGTCTTTAAACATAAAATGAACACGAACACAAATACTAATAAGATTTATATAAGCATTCATATATTTCACATAGATATAAAAATATATATGAAAGACTATTTTATAGTTAACTTCCTTTTCCGGTGACGGGTAGTACCATTCTGTAAAGTCAGAAATCCGGATCAAATTGACAGTCCGTTCATATACGTTCACCACACAAGCCCTTATACAATTTAATAGAACATTTCTGTCGTATTTATTTTTGCTGACACATAATAATATATTATTTATCATTATTATTATTATTGTTTTTTAATACTAAAGTTGTAATAATAATACCTTATTTTCACCATGGCTGGCCTAATTTTCAACAGATTATCAACGATATCCAGGGATATGTTAAAAAAGCGAAGTATTTTCTAAAAACTCATTACATTACTGAAAATAGGCCATACAAATTTATTTAGGGGCCAAAGTTTTAGTTAGATATGAACAAATCTCTTTCTTTAATAGTTTATCCATATTTGAGATTGACAGGGGACAGCTTTTTAAAAAATCTACACATATGATTTGATGCAAGCATCTAGTGATACTTTGAATGTTATCTATAGCCTCTTTTGCATTGTAACACTGGCATCACTTCAGTCTCTGCCTTTACTTGCTCTCTGAGAAGTCAAAGCCTTAAATCACAGCACTAATCCTTGTGAACGGTATTTTTAACTTCCGTTGAGACAGAAAGAACAGCAATAGGATTAGAGAATCAGAGAAGGCACTGAATCCCCAACTCGTGTGGTTGATCTTCTTGCATGCTGATTGAAAAGCTTGGTATCACTTTCTTCATCTTTATTTCAACTGAGGACAAGATCTTTTTAAATGAACATGGAATCATTTTTGCATATGGAGTTCCTGTGGAATATGCTTATTCTTGTTGTTCTTGACTAACTTGATTTGAACTCATCACTGAAGCTCTCTGCTGTTAGGACTTGCTAAGGACCTGGCACTATGGCAACTATTAAGCCCAGTTTGAAAGTGCTGAAAAAGCGTCGTTCCAGTCTGTTTGCAAGCGTAAAGCGGGATTTCAGCTTTACCCAAAGCACTGAAGAGGAAGATTTTGAATTCCCTTTTTCACAGGACAGCTCAGTAAAACCTTGGACTTCAATGGACAACCTTGAAAGCTGTGACGAGATAAAACCTAAGGCCAAAGATGCACCAAATCCAATTAAATCAAACATTGTCAAACTTAATGTCGGTGGAAAAGTGTTTCACATTCCCAAACATTTGGTCCTCCGATACCCCAAAACTCGAATAGGAGTCCTTGCTCTTTGTGATGATCCAGCAAAGCGACTGACACTCTGTGATGATTACAACGTAAAGAGCAATGAGTTCTTTTTTGACAGGGACCCAATGTTTTTCCATTATATATTTCATTTCTACTGCAGCAATGTCCTTTGGGTGATGGACAGTCTCTGTCCTGTCAACTTTGAGGAAGAGATGTTCTTCTGGGGGCTTAAATTGAAGGACACACCTAGGTAAGCTTTTCATTTCTAATATTCACTGGTTATATTGGGCCTAGATCTCTACCCATTTGTATGTTTCAAACATGGCTCTGACAGGCATTTATTGAATGATTTTCTCCATTATAGGTGCTGCCGCATTCTGTTTGAGGAGAAACTGGATGAAATAAAAGATCAACTGAAGGTTAACCAGGAGCTCATTGAAGAGATTAAACCTCATCAAGATGACGAATGTTACAAGTCCATGTTTCTTGGAGACTTTCGTAAAGCCCTGTGGGACCTGATGGAGAATCCTTACTCTTCTCTGTCAGCCAAAGCCTTTGCTGTGTTTTCAAGTCTCTTTGTTCTTATCTCAATTGTTGCCATGACGCTCAATACAGTCAAAGAACTGAGGGAGTACAAACTTGCAGGCAAAACCTATATGGAGTGGGTGGAGGTTGGCTCCATTCTTTTCTTCACTTTGGAATATTTCTTGCGGCTCTTCACCACATCCAATATAAAACATTTTGTCAAAAGTGCTCTCAACTTTGTTGATTTAGTGGCTGTTATGCCCTACTTCATCCAAATCATGTTTGAGACATTTGTTATAGATTCTGAAGATGCAAGTGCACAGCAAGATCTGAAGGCTATGTCAAGAGTCAGTAAAGTAAGCAAAGTGCTCAAAGTGGTCAAGCTGATGCGTATCTTTCGTATCTTAAAGCTTGCCCGGCACTCCACAGGAATGAGAGCATTTGGTTTCACCATCCGGCAGTGTTCTGAGCAGGTATGGAGTATTACAAAAAACATAATTCTGCATTTTGTCAACATGTGCTGAGTTTGAGTATCACACTAATGAAAGGCAATCGATAGAAATCCATCTAACCACTTGAGTTTCAAGTATATCACAAAAATAATAGTATTTTTTGTTTTAATTTAGTAACACTGTTTTTATCCAAAATCGTTGCAGGTAACCCCGCCTCTTCAACTGACTATGATGTTTCTACAGTAGCCCAGATGGGTCACACCGAAGCTTTTGAATAAGCCTTTTGTATCTTATCATTTACAGTGACCACCACAGTTTGTTGGTGGAGATCTATGGTTTAAGATTGACAGATTTGCACCAGATGCCAACACATTTGATACAATGAATCTTTGACCTAGACAACATATGCTTTGATTGGATTGTATAAATATTTTCATGGTGCTCTTTAAGAAACAGAGAAAGTGTTTGAAGAAATTTTAATATAAAAATCCTTCTTACACATAGCAAGCTTTTCCAAACATTTTCAGCATTGTGTTAAGAAAATCAGCAGAAATCTGAGAAGAATAAATAGAAAAAATAGATTTAAAAAATATAATATTCACCCTAGTCGTTTAAAAGTCATACAACATATATACAATTTAGAATATGGTCTGAAAAAATAAACTTTAAAAGTTTATTATGTGGGTGTTTATGAGTGGATGTCTGAGCAGAGCTAATTATTAAGAGACTGCATTTTATCCGATAATCTGCCACGGTTTCATGCCACAGGTAGTTACTGTGTAACATGACATCATTATCAGAACCAATTAACACAAACTTCTTGATGTAACCTGATGGTAAGAAAATATAAATAAAAAAGAGATAAATGTTTTCAGATATTTGTAAGTAGTACTATTGACATGTGCTTTTCTGTAACATTGCAGGTGTGCTGCCTTTTTCTGTTCATTGCCATGGGAATTTTTACCTTCTCTGCCCTTATGCATTCTGTGGAGGTGGATCAGCCTGGAACACCATTTAGCAGCATACCAGATGCCTGGTGGTGGGCAGCGGTGAGTAAAGGAAAAGCAAAATTATAAAAATGGCTTTAACGTTAATGCATTGCATAGAAGTATTGTTTTTCATAAAGAGTTATAACATAATCACTGTTGATAATACTTCAACAGTGATAGATTTAGCTGATCAGTTGACGTATTTATTTAAGAAAAGACATTAAATTCATTACATGGAATTTGGAATATATTTGAGACTTGGTGGAATGAACAGATAGATAATTGTTTTTTTTCTGTTTTTGTAGTTCATTGTTGCATTCAGAAAAAAACAATTCTAAAAAATGTTATTGTTCTAGAAGATCATACATTTAGTTGATTGACTAGTAATAGGCAATGGTGTCAGGATGGTCTTGAAAAGGGGCAATCACTAAAGTCTGTCATGACCCAAGACAGTTCTAAGGGACTCAAATGCATGTGGTTTGATTAACAAAAGTATTCAAAGTATTGTTCCAGAAAATGCAAATGAAAGGCACTTTCAGGGAGAACACAAAGAAAAAACTAAAGAAGGTCTCAAAAGAGGATGCAAAAAACAAACAAAAGGCCCTCTCAAGGAGGATCAATAATCTTAACTCAAAACTTGACTTGGAACATGAAAATACTCAACACTGGGAATTACACTTAACGTAAACATCCATGAAATGACCAAGACAAATTGACAAATTGACAATTTACAATTACCAAGGCGGGAACTTAACAAAGGGAGGAAGTCTGGGTCTGAAACGAGAGGGAAAAGGTGAGTACAAAAATAAAACTGGTGCCTTAACACCAAACACTGAACACGAACATGACTAAATTGACGAAACATAACAAAGTCTTATTGGTAAGCTATTCTCATCACTTTAAGAACATTTTCCAGTTTGTCTAATCAGACAAATCAGTTGGGGGAAAAAATTGTCTTTCAAAATCCACTGTATCTACATTTTGAACCTGGTGAAATTCAAATTTACTGAAATAGCATAATTTCCCTCTAATGAGTAAAAACACATGGTCTTGGGAGTACGTTGGGAAAAAAAGAGCATTTATCATTGCACCTTGAAATGACCAGAAACTATGCCTTGAATGGCAGAAATAACTCCTCAACCTTGTACAAAAGCCGCAGAGGTTCTCTGATTTTAGGGCTGGCGAATGTAACTCAGTAATAATTAGTTGATGGCAACAAATTTAACATAAAATGATTAAATATTATCTGTTGCTGGCAGAAAATGATGGGTTTGTTTCTAATTAATCAGCAAAGACCCTGAAATGTATCCATCCATCTATTTCCTATACTAGTTATTCCCAATAGGGTTGCAGGAGGGCTGGAGCCTATCCCAGTTGACAATACTCGAGAGACGGGGTACACCTTGGACTGGTAGCCAGAGCCTGAAAATCTTATGTTTTAAAAACTGGTTATAAACTTTTCTGGAAACGTGTTGTAAGTTGTGTTTACAGTTTTGTTTCTCATAACGTGAATAAATTATTCATAGGATTTATTATTGTCATTTGTAACCTGTGAAGTGATCTCACTCAAGACATGCAGTATTGTATTCCTGGAAGTTTAAAAAAAGAGAAAGGTTATCCTCAAGTTTGCATGTTATCTTTGTGGGTTCCCACCAGGTTATGCGCCTTCCTCCCACCATCCAAAAACATGCTTATAAAATTGAACACTCTAAATTGCTCCCAGGACTTTGTGTGGACCGATGACCTTTCCAGGGTGTACACAGCCTATGTCAGCTAGAATAGGCTCCAGCCCTCCTGTGACCCTACCGGAAATAACCAGGACAGATAATGGATGGATGGATGTTCATCCTCAACTTCTAAAGCTGCAACTCATGTGAAAAAATAATAATAATTGTGATAATTGTTTAGGCCAAGTTTTGGATTTTTAAACTGAAATGGGACAAAAATGAGGAAAGTTGTAAAGGTTTGAGAGAGGTTTTGTAAGCATCATGCTATGTTTTTTCTCCCTATAGGTGAGCATCTCCACCGTTGGCTACGGGGATGTTGTGCCGATCTCATATCTTGGTCGCTGTGTTGCATTTGGCTGCATCTCTTTTGGCATCATCCTCAACGGCATGCCAATCTCAATTCTTTTCAACAAGTTCTCTGATTACTATGCAAAACTAAAGGAGCAGGAATACACTTGTTCAAACTTTGTCCGCACCTTCCAGATCAAGAAACGTCTAAGGCGTAAATTTGATAACTGCTTTGAACCTCAGCCAGAAGATTCTGATGATGAGATACATTATCGACCTAGTGGAAGACAAAATGACCATGAAAGAGAAGGCTGAGTAAATCTGTCTGGTAATGACCTCACTAATCTTAAATGGCCTTATCACCCTTGGGTCTTTAAAACCCAATCTGCCTCCAACTCAGAGCCTATGTCAGTTCAGATAAATAATCTAAGGAGGGATGTGGAGTCACTGGCAACTTGAGACAAGCTTTAATCATGAGCTTTACAGCTGCTGCCATTGACATACTTTAGGGTCATAATTCTCCTTCTGGATAGCTTATCTGCATTTTAGAATAACACCTCCAACCGCCTCCAACTAATTTTGACTAAATGAAATAAAATTTTGAAGATTTTAAGGTATAACATTATCAATAAAGCTGATGTTTATCTTGAATAACTTGATGATTCTATTCAAATAACGCAAATAAGTTGTGATAAGAGTGTTATTAACTGTTTTGTACAACTATATGGTATATTACAATTAATTTTTAATTCTTCATATTCCGCACACTTTAAAACTAGGATTTATGATTTTCTTGCACCTTTAGGCAAATATCCTGTAATGCATCATGGTGGAAAATACGTGTTGTCTTCCTCCTTTATTAATGTCCTGTTGTTTCAAATACCTGTTTCAATGCTAGGAAGCAAAATATCCTGATTATGATTTTTTTTTTGTTTCAATATTGTCTCTATTAGTCTAGATATTAGAAGCAGTATGGGGTTTGCCATTAGAGAGAAGGAACTACTGCTAAAATTTGTCTTCAAGGATTACCAGGATTTGAGCTCTTCCTGCTTAGGAAAGTTAGTCATGTACAGTGCTATTTTAGAAGCACTGTAAATTAGATTGAGTGCTATCCATCAAGGAGTTTTTAAGGACATAGTGGCTTCTTAAGTGGTTGATGCTTTGCTTTTGAGGAAAAATAAATCTCTAAAGCACAAATACTTTCCAATTGCACTTACATATGGACCTTGGTCAACAAATAGGTCAGTATTTTGATGACCTAAATACTTTTATTTTTCTAAATACATTTTCACTCCGAAGGATCAGGCACCACCCATTTTTAAATAACCTCTCATTGCACTGTATTTAACAGCTTAAATCATTATGTGTTCAAATCACATATTATATGTAGACCTGTACCTGTTAGATGGCAGTCCAGGTTGTTGGTTAGTTAAGTTGTTGTCTGATCGTCCATGGATATTAATCAAATGGTCTGTCTTCCCCAACATACTAATAATGCCACAGGGCTTTAGAAAACCAATGATTTTTATTGTCTGAAATTGTTTCCCATTTCTTTTTAATGAGATCTGTTTACCACAATAATGTTTGTTAGGTGCATGTCCTGCATGTTTTCCAAGTTCCCCTGCTCCAGCACACCTGATTGAAATGAGTGGATTTTCATTGCACTGAAAATATGTCCCATTCATTTAAGCTGAGTATGTTAGAGGAAAAAACTTAAAGGGCGTGTGCCTTGAGGATCAGGGTTGGGAAAAAAAAAGCTTTTAAGGGTTTTTACAAATTCTGGGGAGTCAATAGTGATTTACTCCCCAATATCTAAATGGAGTACTAATATATATGTTACACATCTTAATATTTATAACATTTAAATTTATTAAGAAGAGTATGATCAGGGACTTGGCAGTGATGTAATCCTACTGGTTCCCCCTGTTTGAGTTTTCTGTAAGAACAAAAGTTTTTGTTTGTGCTGTTCTTCTATTAAATAACCATAGCAAAAGTGAAAATCATTTTCATGACATTTCCGGAGGTTTTAAATGTTGCCTGAGGTGGACAATTTGTGTGCAGTACTTTCATAAAAGCTTAAAACAGGGATGTCCAAGGTTAGTCCTTGAGGGCTGCTGTCCTGCAGGTTTTTAGAAGTTTCTGTGCTTCGACACACCTGATTTCCATCATGAATCATATGAAATTGAAATGATGAAATGGACATTTTTGACATTGGTTACTCATAGGACAAAAAGACAAAACAAAACACAGGCAGATTTGTTCATTAATACAGAAAACCCTACTAAATTACATGTATAATTCATGAATTTAAACTGATATCAGTTAAAAGGGCTTTAAAATGTTTTCAGTGTTTCCAAATATTCAAGGTGGCCCAAAATGAAGACATTAAGAGTATATATTAGTAAAGTTAGTAGATTAACACAATATAAATAAGGATCCTCAACTTGGACATTCCTTACATTAAAAACTTGAAGCTGAAGGTGAAAAGATCAGACAGATGTTTTGCTCTCAGCAGCTAACATTAACAAATTAGGCATAAGTAGCAGAGGTTCAAGAACTAAATAATTACTTAGTTACTAATTATTATAACAAAAAACACTGTACTATTCACATTTATCATTAGTTAGGGTTAGGGTCAGTCCTCATTGACATGATTATGCCACCATATTTGAGATGACCTTGATGTCCTTGACATTTGGTTTAGTGACTGGGAAACATTGGGTTACCCAGTCACTATTAGCCTCCCTTCTTCAAGATAGGTTAAGATAAGATTTAAACGCAACTCTTTTTAAAACAAGTACTTAGCTTTCAAACTTTGGTATTATGATATATTTTGTTCATTGTATTTATAGATATAAGTGCAGTGCGTCATGGGCAACACACTTGAGACAGAAAAAAAACGTTTAACTTTTTTACTTTTAATTAACACTAAATCATGTTCTTGAGAGTTTTAAGGATCAACAACATTTCACATGATGATTGTTTTGTTTTTTTGTAACGCTTCTAAAATCAAGCAGTAGAACAGCATTGTAGCAGATTTTTATCTCAATGACAGTTTTGGCCCTGAGACCTCAAATTACTTTCACACTGGTCTCTAGATCAGGACATGCTTTTCCTTTACCAAGGATGAATACATCTTTCTGATAGTCTGTGGCCTCAGATTTTTAAAAAAAATGACAGCTGTGGGTAATAGATACTGACTATATAAACCCCCTCATGTTCATATTATAAGTCACTACATAGCCGACCTCATCTGTTATCGCTTCCACTTTCTTTCTGCCTTAACTGACGTCCAAGGAGTATTCATACACACAAAAAAACATGTTTGCTGCAAAGTTCGTAGTTTATGTCACAGTTGTGCTTGTGGCAGAAGCGAATGTGGTTCATGCACAGGACAGGATTAAGATGTGTGGGAGAGACCTGATCCGTCTGGCTGTCTCATCATGTGGTAACTCTCGGCTCAGAAGAAGTATCCTGGATATAGAACATGGTCAACATCAATACACCACTCTCTGTAAGTTTGTTTCTTGCTTCATGACAGTAGATGTGAAAAAATGTCTTAAAATATTTTGAGGGTTTAAAACAAATATGTGAATAAAGACTCAGTACCACAAAAAAAAAATATCCCTAGCCACTTTTATTGAGATGTCTATAATTTTCTTAAATCATTTGTGTTTTATCTGTGCACAGGGAATCAGGACACATTCAGTGAGAAAGACCAGACTTCAGAGAAACTTCACGTTCCTCTACATTTCAATGAAAGGAAGGATTTCTTCTCTTTGGCTCCTCATTGGTACCCCTTATCCTCTCGGATCAGAAGAGCCTCAGGAAAAATATCTGACATTTGCTGTGAGAAAGGATGCAGCATGAAAGAGCTGATTCAGTTTTGCTGAATCAGCTCAAAGTGTAGATTTCTATAAGAAATAACAGTTAAAAGCAAATTATCTTCAACTTTAATCTGGGCTGTGAAGTTATGAGGGATTTGTCAATCACATAATCTTTTAAAAAATATCATAAAATATAAAATGATTTTTTTCTGATTTCTAGTGAAATAATTATTATTTATCATTGATAAATTAAAATGTATCATAATCTACATCCTATCTCAGTACAAAAGAGGAAATCAAACTGTGAAAGAAATTTTTTACGTGTTTATGAAATAAATTAATCTGCATGTCTGTTGAATGTTTTTCCACTTATCTGAAATCCTTGAAGTATCCTTATATACAATAAACTTGATTTTGTTATAAAGTCACATTTGTTTGTTTTATTCTCAAGCTGTTTGGGGTTAGAAGTTAGAACTTTTAATCTTTTGAATTCATCACCTAATTTCTTTGAACCAGGAAACACTGATTGGGCATGTAGGACTGGGATTTTTCTGTGTGGATAGTGCACACACAAATCAAAGGATGAAACAGAAAAGGGCACGACATGTTCCAATGTCCCACAGTTGATAATTCTATTGGCCTGGACACAAAAACAATAGAGAAGTATGTGAATCCTGAAACTATATACTTCCAAAGTGACCTTTGCTATGCACTGAACTAGACAAAATATATGAAGAAAATAACCTTGTTAACATAAGTTACGTGACCCTAAAATGTGACACAATTTTAGCACAATTTATTACACTATGAGCCGTCTGATGGAGAAAAATCTATCAGAGGCTATTGGCTAAATCATACAGCTAGATTATAACAGAAATTATCTCTGTTACCCAGTCAGACAAATGGGTTCATAATTCTCTCTGCAGATAATAAGATATGTTGCTGATTATCTTCCAAACTCTTAATCTCAAATTAATATCAAATCAATACAGTCTTTATTGGTTAATTTTGGGAAGGATGGGTAGCATTGTACATAAAATGAATCATTATATATTTGGTTTTAGCTGCTGTTTTATCAGAATAAACACAAAGATGAATGTTGAACCTAAATACTAAATGTGTTTTTTGGCAGAAAATTTAATTTGAGAAGCTTTTGACCTCAGTAAATTAACAAAAGTAACAGATGTGTGTTTCACATGTGTTGTTGTTACAATGTGAATTTTTGGGCAAATGGAAAAAGTGTGGTAAAATACAATCAAAGAAATTGTTTAAAAATAACCTGATAGCAACAGGATATATCCCAGTACCCATGATAGATAATTGGTAAAAACCGAGAAAAATTATTTTAAAAAATGTACTTGGTATATTGCTGATAATTCATGTAGACAATGCATTATATAACAATAATATATATAATATATATTTCTAAATCATAACAATAAATCAAATAAAATAATAATACAAATTGTGAATGACTGCGTTGCTCACGCGACTCTGCAATATGGTGTGGACATCAGGGGCAGTTTGGCTGGATTGGCAGACTGTGGTGGTTGTCCCCCTAATCAAAAAAGGGGACTGTAGAGTGTGCTCAAACGACAGGGGAATCACACTCCTAAGCCTCCCTGGGAAAGTCTATTCAGCGGTTTTGGATAAGTGCCCCAGATAAGCAGTGGATAATGGATGGATGGATGGATAACAGTATAACCAAGTACAATTTAAATAAAAAAACACACATAGCAGAATTGTTGCTGGAAAGAACTATTGTATGTTAAAGATGCAGTATCTCATTTTATTCAGCAGAGAGCAACATATATCTACTATTGAACAACATACAATGCTGTTCTCTATTTCAACATTAAAACTGTTCCATCATTCACTGTTGACATTCTTGGAAGAGCTGATTACTCATACCACCTTATGAGCAATTCTTCTGAATTACACATTTAGTCTGTACTTGTTGGTCACAATCCTCTCCTGCAAAGGTGATCAGTTTCTCAAAGCTCATTACTGTAAAAAGCTAAGTCACCTCAAGTGATCCCTCTGTCTCCTTGTTTCTAGAGGAGAGATGTAATCAGATTACAGTTTTAGGCCTCAGCCCATTCTTACTGCATCAATGCCCACATGATAAGGTACAATCATATGAGGCCTCTATGATGGGAAACAATTAATGCTTATTTCATCAACACATTTACAGGAAGCACTTCCATAACATTTGCACGTTATGGAACAGTTTGGGAGGGCTCTTATTTCTTACAGTAAACACATAAAGATAAAGATGTAACCTTTGCTATAAAGTATGTTGAGGGGCCTAATGTTTTAATGCGTCTGTGTTTGCAAATAGTGTTTCATAGGCAGGGAGTGAAAAGACCACGAAACCCATTGCACTAGTTACTGAATGTGTTACATCTGGTGACCCTTCCAGTGTGTACCCCATCTTCTCTGATGCTTTTACTATTCTTTGAAAACATCTCCATTTTGTGGCAATGTGTGTGTGGTCTGTGAGTTACAGTTTGAAACAAGTAAATATGTGGGCAGGCAGACAAGAGGAGAGGTCAGGCAAAATTTCCACAATACTCTGTCGGTATTTTGTCTCATATTCAATATACCAAATAGACATTTTGACTTGATAAAGTTGATCATTTTCTTATTTTTTGTAGAAACCAGAGACAGACAAGGGATTGTATCTAAGATAAAACCAGGAAAGGAAGTCACAAACGGCTACTGCATGTAATTTGCGTCTAAATTTGGTGCACAATCCAACTCAAAAGAGGCAGGCTTTGAGGAATTGGGAGGCAGAGAGGTGAAAAGTGGCTTGCTTTATACCTTAAAACTAGCAGTTATTAACATGGGTGTGAATATGTATTTGAAATGGGAGTTACTGAAGTGTATGCAAGCTAAGTTTGAACAAAATTATGATTAAAGCATATATAACATAAGTGAAAAACAGCTGTTCTCCACTTTGGCTTGTAGGCTTTGGAACAACTATATATAAATACGTCTGTGTAGGCCGCCAAATGTATAGCCACACACAAGGTTAGCGTACATTAAAAGAGACAGTAGGAAAACTTTATATGAAGTTTCTGTTTTTCATTTAAAAACATAAATACAATGTGTGTTTTTGTATTTTTGTGTGTTTTTCATTATCTGGGGATTTTAAGGATTTGATATTTGTTTGTTCCTCTCACTGTCCAAAAACATGTATGTTGGGTTAATTGGACACCAAATTTCTCCTAAAGTGAATGTGAGTGTGCATTGTTTTTTGTTAATGGGTGGCCCTGGGGTGAACTGGCGACCTGTCAAAGGTGTACCCTGCCTTTCGCTTGTTGTCAGCTTGTCACCCTTGTCTTCTAACAAGAAATGTAAAACATTAATGGTGGCTCCATCTCACTGTTCACTCCAGAGAGGATGGAGTAAACCTGAAAATGACACTTTTAATTAAATTGAGAGAGGGCAGTGTTTTTCTTTATTAATCAAGGCTCTTTGTGCTTTGAGAATTTAAACAGTCTGCATAAGAAATGGCATGTGTATGAAGTACAAAGATAAAAGCTCCCTGTCTTTTCTACTCAAACATGCAATTTAGGATTAGTGTAATTTTTCAGCTCATTGCTCTATGTTTTAATGTTGTTTTTTGCATCATTTTTACACGTGTGTTTTAAATGTCTTTGGATGTGCTCATATCTGCTTAGAGTAGCACAACTGCCTCCCTATCTCCAGCCTTGTAATAATAAGATATGCAAAATAAAAAAGGTTTTACATTTGAAAATTGTAAAAAGTCAGAGCTTTTCACCTGAATATTTCAAGCACAGTTTTCCAAACAGCATGATTGTAAGCCCTGGTCAGTTATATGCATTGTTTTTAAATGCCTAATATATAACTTTTTTTCTATGTAGATCAATGAGTTATGACAATAGAATGAAACAGCTATATTTGTTTTAAAATATTTGTATCCTCTAATTTGGATCTAATAACAGGAATACCCCATCATAAAGAGTGTAAATATTTCAGAACGAGGTGTCTACACTTGTCATATTCTTTGGTAACTTGAGACTGAATTGTTGCTTCATGGTCTTCCCCACTTTTTTTCATTCCACACATTACAATATAACTTCCTAACCACTATGTAGTAGATACAGAGGGCAACCATAAAGATATGGTCACAAAAAAGCTTTCATTGCTAAATTAAATGTCTTGTAAATTATTCAAAAATGCTTTGAGCCAAGAGTCTGTTTTCTGTTCTTCTTTCTTCCATGATTTAAATGTCCCCAGATTTTCATTGCCAGTGGCCTCTGAACCAAAGCCAATTACTACCTCAACTTTCTTAATTACTTCTCCGCCCTGTATGGACTTTCATATGCATGGTATTACACTTAATCAGTCCAGTGAAAGAATAAAAACACATGCAGCAAACACTACAGAAACACACGCACACACAAAGTCTCAGACATTAACTGCCACTTTGTCACAACCTTGGGGGCACTGGGAGGCGGTGAAGCTGAACTAATAGAGCTGAGCTGGTAGAGGGCAGTGTGCAGCAGCAGTTGCTTCACTAATGGCAGCAAGGTTTTCTGCAGCTGCAGAGAATGCTACATACATAGTACAGGAAATTATGCTCCACGCCACCATCCCCAGCTAAATTCAATGGCCATAACAGTTTCAAATAAGTTGTTTGTGTCAGTCATTTTGTCAAATTGGGTTTATATGATTTTAGTTTTCTGAAGGAAATTAACTTCACAAAATATTTTAAAACATGTCTTTGGGAATGCATTTACATCCCGTTGTAACTCAGTAATAATAAAATGCACAGTATCAGTCAACAACGGGAACATGAAGAAAAAGAAAAGCTAATTGTGAGAAATGAAAATGTCTTGACTTTCAAAGTGAGACTTGGCAGTAAATGCTCATGGATTTTGTTTTTGGGGGTTGTGGTGTAAGGGTGGGGATGAGTGTTATTGCATCACAAAGAAGTAATTATACCCATGTGTCATTGTGTGCTTTTTTGGTTTGCTCTAAAAATGGTATATTCTTAAATCAGTCAGAGACAGTGTTTCCTCTGCTTCCAACATTTATGCTTCTAGTCTGCTTATAAATATCCTGATCTTTCTGTCTTGACTGTGGTTGACACAGTTTTGGTAGTTTATAGTTAGGTTTTGTGCACTATAGAAGAGTAAAAACTTGTTCTCAATAAATGATTGGAATGTGATCAAATTCTGAATGCATTGCATAATGTAGTCACTGTGTGGTGCAACTTTCCTGTTTTATGTTACATTTTGATCTATGCATCCTGTGATGCAGTATCTCCAAGATTTCTTGAATAGTTAGAGCTAATTAGACTACACACTAATACATGAGGGTCTCTTGTATGTGTGCTTATGTATCTTTGCCAGGTCTGTGTACTTGAACCCATGTTAAAAACATTTAGTCTTATTTAGAATGGGAAGTGCCTTCTGTGTGCACATGTTTCTATGCATGTGTGTGATTCACCATATGAAAAGGGTATGGCAGAAGGGGTAATTAGGTGGGGAAAGACACAGACAGCAATGGGCAGGCCCAGAAAAAGCGATTACTCTGGCAGCTTTTTCACAGCTGCTCCCAATTGCTCCATTGCACCTCTTTCTCTCTGTCCATCACTTCCCCAATCTCTCTACACATCCATGTGAAAATAGGCTGTTTGTAGTGGTTGTAATTATTGTAATAATTACAGATTTTGTTGTGACACTGAGAAGAAGAGAATGCTCAAATGGCAAAAAAAAAAGTCACTGCAAGAAATTTCAATATCTTTGAAGATGAGTGTTTATGAAGTCCTTATTCATTAAAGTCAAATAAACCTAAAAAAAATATTTAGTGCATAAAGATTCCACTCCTGTCACCTTCAATATTCTTGTCACTGCACCCAGCCTGGTCCATCTTAAAGTGGAGGCTGCTTTTAAAACATGAACACTGTCTTGTCAATGCATTTAACTTAATCAGATCTTTTTGTGTACCTTCCAATTCTTTAACCAGTCAAGATGTGTGAAAAAGACAGTGTAAGAGAGTTTAAGAGCATAGTTTCCTGGCAAGCTAAGATGTGATGAGTCAATATGTCCATATTTACGCACCAATCATTTGTGTCTGTATGTGTTTCCATGAGCATCTCAATGAAATGCTTGTGCATTTTTAGTATATATGTACACTGAGGTAGATTTTTAGGAAATTGAACTATTGTTTTTTTTTTACATTTGTAAAAGTTTTTTTTCTTGGTAAGGTCACAGTGAGCTGAAGCCTATCCCAGCAGTCATTAGATAATATGAACTCCCACCAAAAAAGCCTTCAATGGCAAAGCAAATGTGTTCAGCATAGCTTGGTATTTAGATTTCAGTTCTGCTGCCATAAGGGTTGAAAAGGACATGGTAAAAAAAAAAAATACAACAAAAAACAAAACAGGATGAACTCCCATTCACTTCTCTGGGCAATTTAGAGTCTTCATTTAATTTAACATGCCATTAAACCAATATGTTTTCGGACTGTGAGAGGAGTACACGGAAAGAACCCACACATATGTGGGGTGAGCATGCAAACTCCTAGTCCCCCACGAATTCAAGCTGAGAAACCTCTTACTATGAGGCGATTGTGCTGACCACCACACCAACATGCATCCTATTAACAACGATAAAAGTAATAAGCCTATCCCTCTTTTAAGGGTTTACTTGAGGGAGGTGACAACAATTAAGTTGCTGTGCAAATGATTTGTCCCTGTTGTTTGCGAAAAACAAAAAAAGTTTAATTTGTCTTGAAAATTGAAAATAAAAATCAATATAACCTAATTTCTTTATAGGCAAGGCAAGTTTATTTGTAGGGCACATTTTGTGCACCAGACAATTCAAAGTGTCTTACATAGTGTTGAAAAGCAGACAGTTGAGAATAAGTAAAAAAAAAATCATTGATTACATAAATTAAATGTGCATATAAAACAGATTTAGTTACAGTACGCACAATTAAATAGAACTGTTTTCAGCCTAGATTTAAACATTTTGTTGAGAGTTGTGGGAGTTGTTCTAGATTTTAGGAGCATTAAATTGAAACAAGGCCTCACCTTGATTGGTTGTCACTCTGGTCAGCAGCAGGAGACCATTGTCAGAGGTTATCAGAGTCTGAGCTGGTTCATATGGCTCCACCATGCCAGAAACTTTGGCCATGAAAAGACTTGTGTACAATCTATTATAGAGGACTGGACTAATACAGTCATATTACTTGGTTCTTGTCCAGTGGGCAGGCTGTTACAGTCCAACCTGCTTGAGACAATGCATGGTCTTGTTTAGATACTATTCTTCTGATCTGACAATGTTATTTAGATGGTAAAAAGCTACTGATGTTACTGATTTTCAGTATTTCTGGGTGTATGTTTGTTTCTGTCGTTTCTGTTTTCCGCTGGAAACTGCAACTATCAGGAGGGAGGTGCAGCACAGCAATATAAGGAGCTGTCTGTGGAGCATTCCTCGTCTGAGTGTCAACCCAAGTCGTACCTCCAGCTTGAATATGGCTGAGCCTTTTGACTTTCCCATTGTTTTTTTTTCCTCTTGGTAACCATCTCTGTATTTTTTTTGTGTTCCTCTAGAGTCGCCCTTGTGGCACAAAAAGACACTCTTCTGGGAAGCTGCTCCATCAACTGGATTTTCCCCAAGCCAGTTCAAGCCAGGACTAGCCTACATCCTATCCCAACCTCCCTATGCAGATCAGAATCATCTTCATAGTTGTGGTAGGACACATTATGGCTGGGCATTAGCTGGCCTAATGGAAGCATGTACAGACTGACCCCTGGGGAACCCCACAGGTCAGACCCATTTGGTCTGAATTGTAGTTCCAAATTTGAACAAACTTAACACCTATCCTTGAGATAGGACTAGAACCAATGTAAAACTGCACTAAAGATTCTCACCCAGTCCTCTAAACTCTGTAATACAATTACATGGTCCTCTGTATCAACCGCCCAGCAGAAAGATCAGTAACTAAGACCGAGACTTTGCCTGCATCTGAGTTGTGGCGGATATTATTTGTCACCTTGATCAGAGCTGTCTCAGTGCTGTGGTGGGGCCTAAAGCTTGACTGCAGGGTATCAAACACTGTTAAACAGGAAAAAGTCACTAAGCTGTTGATACACAACTTTTTGCAGGACCTTTCCTAAGAATGGCAAGTGAGATATGGCCGAGTAGCAGAGCAGTACTATAGCATCCAGACTGCACTTCTTTAGAAGAGGCTTAATGAAAGCAGTTTTTAAGACCTTTGGAAATGTTCCAGTGAGATGTTCAGTAGATGAGTGAGTTTTGGTAACAAACTGCTCAGCACATTATATTAGGAATCTAGTGGATAACTCATCCAGGCAGCATGTAGATGGACTCGGGCTGCTGATGATCTCTTCAACATTTTTGTCAGTGACAGGTGTAAACTGTATCAGCTGTCGGTGTCTAACTAGGGGCAGAGTAGTTTTAGCATTTCTATTGCCTTGAACTTTTTCATTAAAGAATATTGCAAACTCATGACATTTGGATGTGGAAACAGGAACAAAGGTGGTGACACTGGAAGGTTTCTTTATCTGCTCACTGTAGCAAGACTTGAGAGTTGTTTCTGCTGTTTTGGGAATTGTTGGGTGTCTGTAAATAACTTCAGAGTACGGTCTGGACCTGCTCTTTTTGCGCTGTGAGATAACTCTTGTTGTGATTTGGAGCTATATAAATTTTTTCTTATTGAACCGAATTGCTGTGTTTGATTTCAGAAAAATAACTGTCTCTTGTTCTATGCAAAGTAGGGTGGAACACATAGAACTTTTAGATGTAGATTTCAAAACTAACCTTGACCTTTGACATTTCCTTTTGGCTCTCCAGCACTACCTTTTCTGTACCCTGACCAAATGTTCTTATCTCCTTGATGCCTTTTGTATACTTTAATCAATCTAACATTGAAAGGAGCAAAGGCATCCGAAACCTTTAAAATACGTGATGTGTAGGAGTTTAACAATTCATCAACAATATAACACGGAGATATCTTCAAACCTAATTATTTCCAAAAACTGTCCCTGTGATGTCATTTATGAGCTTTCCCTGAGCAACTGTAGAATCGAATGTTGGTTTGGGTGTAACAGTCAGGTCAAAGACAACACAAAAATGATCAACAAAGCAACATCATCAACATCCACATTTGAAATGACAACTGCCTTTGAAATGAGCACATCTATAGTGTATCCTCTGTTGTGTGTGTAGGCTTGTTCACATGCAAAGTTATACCAAACTTTTCAGGGACAGCAGTGAGTTCTTTAAAATGCTTATCTTGAGGCTGCATCCACATGCACATCCAGGTCCCCTGTTATAACCAGTCAAAATCAGCGCACATAACTAAAAGTAAGTTTGCCAAGGCCATTTCTACACTCCCATCTCACAGTGTCCATTACAATAAAGGAAAGTCATGTTAAGAACATACAGACGTCTGTTAACACATATAGGGCAAACTGCTGCAATAAAAATAAAACTAATTTACCATATTCTTTTAATACAACTTGTTTATTTAAAATTGACACTGGAACACAACTATCTTCCCTTATTTGTAAGCATAGTTCTAATTTTCAAATGCACTAGTTGTATAAAGACTAATCTTTCTGAGTCTTTAAAATAAATAATTTTCTGTTACTCACTCCACTTTCGTTTCATTCATGAAAAGCAGGCAGTTTGCCTTTCAAAGATTGATTCTTGCAAAGTGTAGATTCTGGTCATTATGTAGAAATCATTGTTTTTTCTCTTCTTTTTTAAAGCTGTACTGGGAAGCAAAATATTTGCAATATGAAAAAGAGAGCAAGCTCATCTCAATTTGTTTAGGTCTTACATACTGGGATATGTATATTTATATAAATGTATATATGTTTATATTATATTTTTAATGTATATATTTGTTTTTCATCAGAACTTAAAATCAGGTAACTTTTTAATAAAAACCACTCCACGTTCCAATTCAAGAAAAATAAATTCTCAGCAAAACCCTTCAAACCCCACCAAATTATTGACTCTTGCCCCGTCTTTTCCAGTCATACTGTCATGAATGTTAATTCGCTACTGGAAGTCTGTCAAGTTAAAATAGTCAAAATAGCTTAAAATAACCATAGAGCTCCTCTCAGATGGATGGGGAAAACCATAGACATATCTTTTTCTCCCACAATATTCTGTTTTAGAGAGCTCTTATATGCTGATTGTTTTTTTTAATGTTCTTTTTAAAAAATACATTTAATCTTCAGAGAACAGTGAGAACAGACTCAGTAATATTGCATAATATATCTAATGTCATGTAGTCTTTATCAGAGGTGGTAAGTACTCAACTTGCCCAGATAATTTCTATGTGGTTATGCCAAAGCAAAACTCTGCTCTCCAAATGGCCTCTATTTATTTAATATTTGATCTCCTTTGCTCTTTTACTACCCTTGCTCTTCATCTGCCCTCCTTACCCCTTGGTAGATATGTTCTCTCCTTTTTCAGCAGTTTATTTACACCAGCTCTTCTGTTTACAGTCATGTCACCTTTCCTTACTAATTGCTTTATTGGTGCAATAGGCAAGTGATAATCTTAAAATGCCAAATCACACCACCATAGCCGTTCCATCGTTCCACCTTATCCTTTGAGGCATCTCTGGTTTCACTTTGTGCTGTCATCCTATCCCGTCACTCTCATCAATACTCGATGCAAGAAGCTCTATCAGTCAGTATATTTCTTTTCCAGTGTTCGACATGGTGACGTTTGAGCTCAGTTCTGTGCCATGATACATATGCATGTTAATGTAGTAATGTAGTTATTAAGTATTGGACTTCCTTCTTCCTTTCAGTTTAATTTATTTTTTATTAATCGGACTACTAAAAACATCCAGTCAAGTGTAGCCTTTGTGTATTTCTTCCTCAATGATGAACCTGAGTATTAAACTTGGAGTGTAGGAATCTCTGGTTATCTGTTGATTTGGTGTGAAGCTAAGATTTTTTATGTGAAGAAAAAAAAAAAACCTCACTAAATTCCTGAAATCATCACAACAGTCAACACTGCATTACATAGTGGACACGTGTGACAGAATTACATGCAGGCTATAGTCTTGACCCCATTTATTGATTACTAAGGTGACTTGTGCCAATCTGAGTTATGGAATTGTGTTGGACTGAATTGAATGATACATGAATGAATGATTCCTGACGGTTGCAAATAGGACTTTTGCCTCTTATTCTTTACTGTAGAAGAGCAAAATAAATCTCTCACTGAAAACCCTTAATCTCAATGGATGTTCAGTGCAGTGTTATCTGTTACATTTAGCAACTAAGACAGACTTCTTTGTACAGTCAATTTAATTGAACTTAGATAGCACCAAATTACAACAAATGTTGTCTCCAGGCCCCTTAATGATAAAATCCAAGAGCAGTCCTCATTTCAGAGCCAGCATTCTTTAACAGTTTGTTAATTTTCTTAATGTCAAATGCCCTGATGCTGCTGACCCAAAGAGATGGCACTCACCTGAAGCCTTCTATAAGATGTGTAACATTGAATAATCTATGCTTCCTATGAAGCTGTCCTTAAAGTGCTTTGCATGCGCACTCCATCTTCTTTCTTTCCTCTTTAATGCAGCACATATTTGGGAAACATTCGAACATTAGAAAAAGCTTCACATTTGAATGCATTTCAATGTTATTATGTTATTTTCAGGAAAGAAAAAACACGATATGATATAGCTTCGATAGTTTATGTACTTACTATTTTGGATGGAAATAAAGTTGATTTTATATTCTTTACATAAAAGGAGGCTGTCCAAAAACTTTTAATTTGACCCCTTCTAGAAGAAACAGATAAAAGACAATAGATTTACACACTCACTATTCTATATCAGCAAAGTTGCTAAAAATTTCATGTGAAACTCATACAATTACTTTCAAGTCTCTTTGGCAATGTAAGTCATAGAAATGGTAATTGCATTGATATCTTTTGTTGTAGTTAATCTTATCAGCTAATGCATGTTCCAGCAGCTAAATCCTGAGCCTTAAATGGACCTATTGCCGGCCTTAGGACTTTACAGGATTTAGACTGGTAATGTAACTAGATGGTTGGTCACCCATAGCTGACATATGAGTAGGATATCAGTGATTCATTACATATTCTTTTTGTCAGAGAGACACAACTCCCTCTGAGGAACTACAAGCAATGTAATTAGACTGTCGCTCTTTTTCATTTGCGTGTTTTTGATACACTGTGATCAGTTTTAAAAATCTTTATCAACCACAGATTTAGTAAGTAAGCATTCATGGTTAATATGAACTCATATGAATTAATAATGTAAGGAAGGAAGAAAGGGAAGTTCCTGTGTCAGACAAATCCGTCACACAAATTTGAGCCAAGCCTTGGAATACGTTCCATATCCTATTTTGATCTTTCAATTTCACAATCAGTTTCGTGATTTTTTACTGTTTGCAAGTGTTTGACATTTATCTTGCTGTAAAATTTCAGTTGTGTGACATCAGAATTTATTTGATTTGTAGCATGACTGCTGACATCACCATTTGTTTGGACCGCGGTAACCTTACTGTCAACACCAAAACCTTTTCACTTTGAGAATGTTCTCTTCAAGTTGGATGTACGGTATATTCCCAGTGACCTCATGGATATGTGTTCAGATTTTTTTTTACTATCAACTATTAACTTTCTTTCTGTATTTTACAAATTCACGAGTCAAAAGACCGATTGTTTTGCTCCAAAGTGCTCCACCTCCTTTACTGCATTTGAATACTAGTGCTTGCCACTAATGTGGCATTGTTAGTCAATTAATCCATTTATTTTGGTGTTATTTGTTGTGCAAGGAACCCTTAGCCATGTCAAAGCCAGCAGGTAGTTGGTAGACAACCCATATCATAATACTGCCATCCATTTACTATACCTGCTTATTTTTCCAAGTGGGTTTCATGTATCACAGAGTTCACCACGGATAGCTCAGCAGCCCATCACTGGGGCACACAGAGGTGAAAGAAACACACTTATACCCACTCCTATAGTCAATTTAGACTTGCTGATTAACCAAACATTTTCATTTATTTTTAATGTTTTTAGATGGTGGGAGGAAGACTGAGTATATTATGGCACTTATCTAACAATTATACTGAATAAACTCTGGACTTCACAATTGATCAATGTATCTGTTTTGTTCTAGTTACTAAAGACTAGTGCTAAGAATAGTTGACAATTATTTTTTTATGATGGTCATTGATAGATTTATATTAAACAAACCACTGAACTGAACACCATACAGTCTTAGCACATAAAATTGCCTTTATACTTTCAAAGTGTTTAAATTATGTCACTTTTCTGGCTGGCACTGAGACTGGATGCAATCTACATTATTTACCCCAAACCACCGAAAGAATTTCAGCACAGTTGCAAGGGAATGTTCACTCTCTAATAACACTAACTTATGAAGACTTAAGCTCAATACAAGTTCAGCACAAATATTATCAGAATCGCAAGAAATTGAGAGGGAGATAAAAGGCTTGAAGAGTTCATTTGTTGCTGTTTACTTGAGAAGCCAATAAGGGACTATCTAAGTCCCTTATTTGGACTTATATTATCACTTTTATTCTTACTTAGATCCTTCAATGTCTGCAGCAAGATCTTCCAGATCCTCTATAAGTCAGTTGTTGAAAGTGTCATCTCCTCTGCTGTCATCTGTTGGAGCAGCTGCATAAGAGCCAGGGACCTAAGAAGGCTCAATAATCTGATCAAAAGGCTGGTTCTGTTCTGGGGATGACTGTAGTACATTTGGAGATGATAGTGCAAAGAAGGATTATGGACAACCCTGACCATCCTCTTGATGAGACTGTAATTGGAAAAGTCTCTTCCGTCAGAGGCTTCTTCAGATTAGTTGTAAAAGCAGCAAATGAGCTTTGCTGCCCACAGTCATCACAATCTATAATAATTCCTTCATTGAATTAGTTATATCGGCATTTAATTTCTCTCTGGGATAAATTAAGTATCTTTGAATTGAGTTTGAATGATGTGTTTTCTTCATCATATCACTGCCATATGTTAAATATGCTTTTTCTTAGTCTTGCTGACCACTAAACCCTAAGACTGATGTATTGATTGAGCAGCTTGTTGATATGTGTTGAATCTAAACTTATTACTGAAAAAGCAAATATCAGTAATATATGTATTTTACTGCTATTCCACAAATCAATATTGTGTAATAATTGTTGTAAACCGATACATTGCAATTCATCACAGTACATGTGTTTTTTGTGGAGAGTTGCGAGCTGTATCTGGACAACAAGATATTTCTAAACTCTCTGAAATTTCTTTTGTGAACAAGAATTCTGTCTCAGTTATTATTTTCTCTCAGTTTTACCACATAGCTCATTTAAATCTCTGGCAGAGATGGGAGCATAGTCCACACAACTGCCTTTTTAATTCCTCCCAGAAAGTCCAATTCTATACTCTGTTTGAGCCATGATAATAAAAACATATTGAAGAGCTACAATTGAACTAAAAAAACATTAATTTATACAATATACACTACCGTTCAAAAGTTTGGGGTCGCCCCAAAAAATTGTGTTTTCCATGAAAAGTCACACTTATTCACCACCATACGTTATGAAATGAATAGAAAATAGAGTCAAGATGTTAACAAGGTTAGAAATAATGATTTGTTTTTGAAAAAAGATTTTTTTTACATCAAACTTTGCTTTCGTCAAAGAATCCTCCATTTGCAGCAACTACAGCATTGCAGAACTTTGGCATTCTAGCTGTTAATTTGTTGAGGTAATCTGGAGAAATTGCACCCCACGCTTCCAGAAGCAGCTCCCAGAAGTTAGATTGGTTGGATGGGCACTTCTTGCATACCAAACGTTCAAGCTGCTCCCACAACAGCTCAGTGGGGTTCACATCTGGTGACTGCGCTGCCACTCCATTACCGATAGAATACCAGCTGCCTGCTTCTGCTCTAAATAGTTTAATAATAATAATAATAATAATAATAATAATAATAATAATAATAATA
>JABUIW010000209.1:405748-451227 GCA_013363375.1 Menidia beryllina
ATATATATATATATATAACATAGGCTCAACAATCAGCTGGTGAGATAAAAACAGACACACTTGTTTAGACAGACAGATATTAGGACATTCAGGCGGGCAGAAATCTGTGAAGAGTAGATGCAGCAGACAGACATACCGGCAGCCGTGACAGATCTGCTGCCTCTTCATGCCTTGAGGACACTTTGGCAGTGAAGAGAAACTATGGCCCATTCCCCACTCTGTTTAGCATTTAGGGCCATTCAGGAGCAGAGAAAGTTGCTTTACTTCCCACTACAAAAAGAAATAGACTCTAGAAGGACAGAGGTCCAGCATTTTTAAAGCCGAAACCAGATAGCATCTGGAATTTTCATTGAAACGCAAAGCAACATCATCTCCTTAATCTAAATTCGTCCCCTATCTTTAAGCTTAAAAAAAAAACAGGTTTGCTTTAATTTCATATGCAGTCCTTCATCCTCTCTTTTGTCTCCAAATCAACATCAACAAAACAACGTATCCTGCTATTTGTTGTCTTTGCTGTACATGATTTGTTTAATTTAATTTTTGCTCTTGTCATTCCCTTGTGGTCATGTTAAGGAAGGAGAAGCAAAAACAAAATGGCTTACTTTTAAGGGATTATCTAAGTCATCTTTCTCATCTGCAGTGACTGTCAAAATAGCTTCCTAATTCCTTGTTCTAGGTCTCTTAGGTTGTCATTTTGCTGAGAGATGGTATCTGTTTATATTCAGGAAGCAATATCACAATGGCACACAGTGACTTTTCATAAAAAAACAACAGTATCAGTTCATATTGTGAATTCATGGCAATGCATATGAATAGTATTTTCACTTGTGTTTTTGTGTATTAATTCTTTGCTGTTTCGTTTAGTTCTGGTTTAGTTTAGGTTAAAGACACAGGGTAGGCTGTGGTTCTTTTGCACATGGCCTACTATAATAAAAATAAATAAATACGAGGTGAACATTTTCATAAGAACATGTAATGAAACATCGCCATAATGATAATATTTTTATTAATCAATGTCATTGTTGTCAGTGTGTTTCCAGGATAAAATAGAAGTTGAATGCAAAAAGGAAATTCTAAATTGAAAGCAGCAAGCATGAAGGCTGAACTGTTGCGTCAGCTTATTATGACAGAACTGTGGCAAAAAGTCAGATGGTTCTGAGAGTGAAAAAATTGTATGTGTAGGATGTAAAATTGCAGAAAGCAATAACAAAAGCCTCAAAACTATCCGAACCTGTGGGCTAAAAAAATGCAAAGATCCAGAGCAATCGTCCATACAGTAGAAACGTGAGGGGACAGGTGAGAAACCAGATATAAATGGTCCATATAAAGGTAGCAAAACATACTGTTATAATCTTAGTGCTCATATGTTTCAATAATGAATACATCATTATAAAGCCTTTTGTATAACTGTTAAACTCTAAAAGTTTTTCTCTGTTTTATTTTGAATATTCTACCACCAGGCACATTATTGTCAGTGAATGCATAAAAAAGTGATTTTACAGTTTAGTTGACGTGTGAAAGATTTCTGTGCGAGAAGGTCCTTTTTTGTTTGGCGTAATAGCCCATAGGTGACTTTTGTCAACTAAAGCTAAAGTGAAAGCCTACAATTTATAATTTGTCGTGTTTGCATAACATACAGTCTGGTAGGCTACGTTCTCTGAGTATCAATTTTGCCTGCTAATTTTTCTAACTGTAATCAAAAACTTCAGATTTAGTGCCTGAACAAACAATAAAACCAGCCGAAGGACTCCTCTCTGATACCAGTTGATTTTCCTACCTTCCTGTAATAAAGTGAGCTGGGAATCTCCCCCTGCCGTGTGACCTGCAGGTGACAGGGAAACCTGCCATCAGTGTACCCGGACACCCTCGATGCCAGCAAGGCTAAAAATAGTGCGGAGATGATAAATAATGAAAACTCTCTCCAAATGCCAGCCATTCCTCCCTCCAGGTTTAAACCTGTGACGCTCATGCTGTGATTTAATTGGCAAGGTAAAGCCATGTAAAAAGGTGTAGGGTTCCTTTTGGTATAGCCTACTCTGTTAGTACAACTGGTAGTCCTTTAAGGAAAAATGTTCAAATGTTAACCCCCAAAATCTTCCCCGTTCAGTTATAACTTAATACAGCTAACTGGATTGCTTTTTTTGTTGAAGGAGGGAGCAGGATAAATATACCACAATATTAATATCATTCGATAATTCTCTATGAAAATGGTATAAAATCAATCCTACCTACAATCTATATTTTTAAAAAGCCATATCACCTCTCTGATAGTGTCTGAACAGATATCCGCATATAAACCATAACTCATAACCATAAGCATGATTTCTCTTCAATTATCTTCCTTTATTACATCTCAAAGGTCTTGAGAAGGAACATTTAGGGGGGGGGAAAGACCAAATGCGGTAAGTCAGGGAAGAATACTACCATCCTGTGCAGAGAGAATGGCACGGCGCTCCCTTTCTAAATTTCCTGGCCGTCTGGTCACGATTCAAAGCGCTCACAGTTGGAAGCTGTATGTTGATACTGCTGCAGTTGAAGTCCGCATGGGAACACCCCTCACCTCGCTCTCCTCTTTTCCATCTCTTCCTCCTCTCCTCCCTTCTCTACCCCCCCCCCAACCTCCTCCTCATCCCCCGCTGCTCCTCTTCATTCTACATCCCTCTTCTCTTTCTCTCCTCCACCCACGCGCAGCTCTCCACGACCGCGTTCTAAAAATAGCACCAGGAATCCCCGCACCAGTTCAGAAGAAGCGGGAACGTCAGCTCACACAAGGTCATAAAGACCCCCACCCCTACCCCTCCCTCGATGTTTTTCTCGATTTGTCACTGCTCCGACTAACGTTTTTCACACGTGACCTGAATCGTGTCAGTCTTTATTAAATCACGCTGGATTGATAAAAGTCCAAACTGTATTGATTCCTTGTAGAATCAAATTAAACGCCTCGCTTATAATTAATTTCTGGAGTTAAATGAGAGAAGATTTAATTGCGGAATTGTGTGAGTGTGCCCGGGTGTGTGAGGGAGGGAGGGGGGGAAACGCTCAAAAACAAAAAAACAAAAGCAGAATGTGTCTATCAGCGCACAAAGATTTGAAGGAGAAAAACAGGAGGAAAGAAGAGGGAGCAGCCAATAGCTGTGACATTAAACTGAGCATGTGCTTGCAAAATCTCCGTGTATGTTCTTCGTGTTTTCGTGGTACAAGCGACAGGAGACTGCAATGACTGGGGGAGACCCTATTATTAGAAGGAGACCATTGATTTTCTTGATGTCATTTGTAATCATCCTGATGTATCGTCCGCAAGCAGAAAACCTGAGCAACGTGCGTCAGATAAAAGGTAGGTATACTACTGGTGCATTTCTTTATTTGCCTTGTCTTTCACTTCATTGTGCTGTTTTATATCTGGAACAGTTCAACCAAATAAGGTTGATCATGTGAAATTTCAGTTGCAGGGTTTCATATTTGCATGTAAGAGCATATATATGTGATCAATATTCTGATTTAAGGTATTGTTTTATTTTAAAGGAAGCAGAAATTGAGCTTGTATTACAGGTGAGTTTAAGGGAAAATAGATATTCCTTGCAAGAAATTGGTGTAATAATCCAAGGCTGCCCATACCCTAGATTTTGCTGACTCTCTCCAGATAACATCAAGTACTTCATTTTAAATTGTTTCTGAAAAAGGTTTCATGAGATTTGTCTTTTATGTGGAAGTGTAATGTCTGTATCTGATGGCTTATAGTGGGGATGGAGGGGGTCAGTTGGTCATCTCCTTTGTGTTTGTTGCATCTCTGATGATGAGACAGGAACCAAGTCTTTGAACCTTTGCATTAATGATGAGCCTTCTCTTCTCTAGCTCTCATCACCATATTTTACAACTGGACAAACTGAGCCTCTCTTGTCAGATGCTGGTCCCATCCACCCGCGCAGTTGTGTGTTCGTGTGTGTTCATATGTTCACAAGTACACACTGACAGAAAAGCACACTTTATGGTGCGTGTTTTGAAATGCATGCACAAAGACATCCAGAACTAAAGGCATAAACATTTCCCCTCAATATGTAGAGACACCCACTCACCGCCCTGCATTATAACTGAAGCTACTTAAGCAAGCTGATTAGAAAACAGCTATAATGAGGTTTTGGAATTTATGTGTCTTTTATCGATGTGTTAAAGAGGTTTAAACAAAAGTGACCAATGAATACTTGTTAAAGGCTTTATATTATTATTTGCACATTGGAGGTTTTTGGGGTTTCACTGTTCATAGTGCTTAAAAAAAACACCTCCAATTTCATGTCTTTCTGAATTTTGCTAAGTCATATCACTACAGATGTCCCCTGCATTGGCTACTGTATTACTCCTTTGCTTTTGTCTGTGACAGTAATAAAACATATTTAATAAAAGGTTGCCCACCTTACAGAACTCCCCGCCCCTTTATGGGACCGTAGGATGCAAATGTATCAGCATATGTAACAATGTATCCATTTACCTGTCTCCTTTGATAGAGAGCGTCGCTTCTTTGTCATTTGAGTACATGAGCAAATCTACTAAATGATCTAAGCTGTCAGAGATAAATTCCACCACTGGGCACACGGCCCTGCCACTGTCAATGTTGTGGCTGATAACTTGCATCTCCACATGTTCTGTTTCAAACTTGCTGCAAGGTATCATCACAAAATTCCTGCTCTGCCCTTAGACTAATTTGAGTCATGACTATGACCTCTACATTCCCTGGTTGTTCATCACATGTACAGTATATTAACACAAGCTTCAGAGACTTGGTTCCTGTCATAATAACACTCACAGAGGCCAGCCTTTGAACTGAATATGTGGCACTTTTTTCACTGGCTGTAACATTGTTAAGGCCTGCTTTCATTTCTGGTGCACTAAACTGAAAATCATTGAGGTATTATTTTGTAAGTGAATGATATACAGTGAACTGACACACTGATTCAAAATGGCTGCCATAAACTTAGCTGTGATGGTGAAAGGAATGTTTACATTTTATTTTCTTTTACAATTATTTCTGAAAACCTTTGGTTTTTAATACACACTTTTTGATTAGTTTTGTTGTAATCTTCTGGATTGTTAAAGGTGAAATGTTTTTCACAAATTACATATGGAATATTGGAGCAAACATAAAATATCCAACTTTTCTCTCTAAACTACAATCCAAAAATCCATCCATTAAAGCATAATTTAATCCTTATACAAACAGTTGTAGGTGCTCCATGAACATCTGTAAATGTGTTCACTTAAATCATATGCTAGGCTTTGAGTACAGTTTGTACCCACAAAAAGCCCAACATCCAGTGGCTTTTTAGGTTTGTGGTTTTGTGACCAAATGGGCAGAAGACTGTATGGCTGAACATACAAATCTTTCCTTTGTAACAGCAAAGGGAAGTCACGGTATACTCACATTTTTCGCTATCGTTTGCATTTCTGTAGAAAATAAATTATTACGAGGATTATTAACTGGGTAGGAATGAACCTGGAAGAGACCTTTGGGTGAGGGTTGGGTAAAAGGGGGTATTTAGAGTGATTTGAGATTAATTGTTTGTTAAAATTTGAAAATCCAATTTATCACTGAAATGACATAACAGATGTAGGCCTAGGGCATACTAAACTTGTTTTAGGTTTTACTTTTTAGAGTTGTCGTCATCTTCCCATGTGCAACGTTATATTAAAAAAGCATAGTCTTTGAGGTGCACTGCACATAAAAGTTAAAAAGGATCTGACAGACCACAGAAGAGTTCTCCCTGTGTTTTCATGGGTACTTTGGGTACTGAGGCTTACTCCCATCATCCAAAAACATGCATGTTAGGTTAATTGATGATTCTGGATTGCACATAGGAGTGAATGGGAGTGTGTGTTGTTGTTTATCTCTATGTGGCCCTATGATGTATTGGAAGCCTGTCTCAATGGCAGCTTTGATAGGCTCCGGCCCGCTTTGACCCTGGGAATAAGAGATTCAGTAAATTAATGTTTGGATGACAACAGAAGGACATTTACTGGACTACAACTTTTTTAGGCATTTAGCTTGGGTTGGATTGGTCAGAGGTTTCAGGAACAGTGAGAGAACATCACTAGGAATGTCCCACAGCTGTCAAAAATTAGGAATATAGGGACTTCTTAACCCTTTACTTCTCCTTTAGCTTATAACATGAGATGTTCCTTGTGTATTTTCCGGGAGGCCCGAAAATAGAGCTCCTCCCAGGGCCATCATCAGCAGCAGTAACTCTGTCACTTACAACATTGCCAAACATCTCGCTTCCATCTTTGCTCTTTTGGTTGGAAACACACCGCATGACATTGGTAACTCTCAGGAGTTCGCCAACAGGATAAATGACCTGACACTGGACGTGGATGAGTAAGAATATGCTTACTTCAAGTCCACACTCTGCCAGACAGGACCAAGCTGTTCCCTAACCACATTGTTCCCTTTTGGACTTGTGCCTCACAACCACATACTTCCAATTCAACCAAGTTTTCAACAGGCAGAAAAATGGATGCCTGATGGGCTCTCTTGTGTCTCCCATAGTAGCAAATGTATACATGGAAGAAGTGGAAAGCAGAGCCCTATACTCATACATGGGAACTAAACCCAGTCACTGGTTCAGATACGTGGATGACACATGGATTAAAATAAAGATATAAACCCGTTCACGGACCACATCCACGCAGTGGACAGAAACATCAAGTTCACCCGGGAAGATGTGAAAGATGACAGCCTTGCCTTCATGGACTGCGTGGTTCACATCATGGAAGACAGACAACTCAACATAGAAATCTACAGGAAACCCAAACACACTGACCCCTCCAAACCCTCCAGCTGAAACCATTGGCACCACCAACAAAGGGAAGATGAGAGAACAGGGACATATCAGGACAGCCCTAAAGACCTGTGGTTATCCGATATGGGCTTTTTAAAAAACCAACAAGAGGCCTGCTGAGAAATAAGAAAACAGAAGAAGGAACATCGCCATTCCTTTAGTTGATGGGGTCTCGGAAAACTCAGGAAGATTTTCAACCAGCACCGGATCCCTATGCAATCCAAACCCGGCAACACCCTGAATCAAAAACTGGTTCATCCCAAAGACAAGACACCAAGAAACAAGACCGACAACGAAAAGTTCACAGACAGGACTCAGCTGTTCATCTCCACCTGAAAGCTAAGGGACACTCTTTTGAGGACAACAACGTCCACATTTTGGCCAAGGAAGACAGAAAGTTTGAGAGAGGGGGTTAAGGAAGCCATCTTTGTTAACCTGGAAAAACCATCACACAACAGAGGAGGTGGTCTTAGACACAACCTGTCACCTACTTACAGAGCACTTTCAAATACCCAGAAGATTCACCTCTCACCTGCCCACACCGGACTCACACTTCAAAGAGGCATGTGAACGAAACCACTCTGAGGAGGGAGTTAATGACTCATCAGAACCCCCTAACGACCATTAACACTCCCCCAGGTGACTTCTATGGCCCATACAGTTGGAGGGATCAGAGCCACCTTTTGTTTTTCCCCCTTATTATTTTGTTACACCCACAGTATATTAATCTCAGTGCTCCCCACCATCAGTTAGAAACGATTAAGCCTCTTGGAAGAGGGGCGAAACATCTGAAGTTTCCAAGATTGACCATGACCTGGATGACTGAGAATCTTAACAGATAGCTTATAAAATGTTTTTATGGAGAGTGAGATTAAACAATTCAAACATTTGGAGGATCTGTTTGTCTGTAGAAAGAAACGTTAAAATATTTTAGAAAGTGCTCTTTTGGATTCTTATTATTTCAACCAGAATCATGCACCTAAGTTATTAGGAATATTCAGCCATACTTGATGCTACCTGAGAACGAGTACACAGTCCTTTAGCTGCATCCCTTCCTCTTCCAGGGTTATTGAATGCTTTTTCATTTCATTAACAAAATCAATAAAAGTAAAGGAACCTAAAGGGTGACTCTCTAGTATTGTCTCTTCTCAGGCAAAGGCTCTAGCATCCAATAACTCACCAATACAGGACATTTCAGGAAAATCTCATTTATTTGACAAATAAAAAAACAAGAGGGTGGGAGAAATTCCTAATATTTAATTAATTATCCTGATTAATGTATAGGATCTGCAACAGTTCCCTAACAACTGGACTATAGAAGAAGAGAATTGAAGGCTTCAGCTAGTACAATGGGAGTGCAACGCTGAAAACACTCAACAACTTAATCTAACATTTGTTACTTAGCTGGTTTTTGGTGCCTACTTCTTGCTGATCTGATTCTGTCCAGAGTTTCTGTGATTGTTGTCCAATCAAGCTATATTGAGAGGCTACCCTGTGAAAAAGTTCTCCTAGATCTATATTCCAGTTTCTGGTTTGCTGGCATCATCATTGGCCTGGTCGTCCCATCTCAAGGCCGAATTACAGGACCCTTGGAGTAGACTGAGAATAAAATCCAGAAAGGTTATTAAGAAAGGAATGGGTACAAAGTGGTATGGCAATGATTGTCCAATTGTTTTAGCAGAGTTTGTGATGCAGCATATACACATAATGGGCATATATGTGCGTTCTCAAAGATGATTTCTTGCGACCATGAGACACAGAACATGAGAAATGGGCTCCAAGAAGGCTCATAGAAACTGCATGGATGGTGGTGAGGTGTGTTATAGAGACTGCATGTGATGGTCAGTGTATGTTCATGAATGGCAGCAACCAGTTTCTTGAATATTGTCCATACATGACTTGAACATAATTATATTAAAAAATGAAATATGTACAGTGTACAGGATGATATTATGCTCAGTGGAGGTTGGAAAGGGTAGATATATGGCAGAGCTGACCTGTCAGTGCAAATGTACACTCTTTACACTCTTAACTCTTTATTGTTGTAGTGTAATATGAGCTATGAGAGAAAGACTTGTCTCCATGTCTACAGCTACAGCTGCTTGATAAAAAAAACTAACTGACAAGTCACAGTTTAAAGTCTTGTATTTTTTGACCCCCTAACACAGATAATTTGTTTAATATAAATTTATGTTGCCCGGAAAACTCTTTATCAAAAGAGGTACATGCCAAAAAAATGCTTTCAATGATAAAATGCTGCTGGACATCTAAAGTTTGGCAATAAGATGTAGGTTGAAATAAAGATTTGTAGGCTAGATCATTCTACTTTGGGCTACAACTATGATGTTTGAGCCATCTGCAAATCTAAACCACTCTATGTGTGACATTTTTTAAGTCTGGGCAGCCCCACACTAAGTGACACAAATACATTTTTGTCACATCAAACAAAATAGCATATTGTTTTGTGGTTGTTTGCATTGATACAAAATAGTTTGAATTAAAAATTCAAGCACTTTGTTGAAGAATCATATTGTGATGATGTCCAAGGACAGACATTCATCTTGAGATTTCCCTATACACTGACGTTTTAAGAAAGATGTGTGTAATGTGGCAGCATGTTATGATTTTTGATCTCATCCATCACAGCTTCTTTGTCATTTTTGCATATTAAAGGAATAGAGTTCCTTATAAAAAAAACACACTGTTCATGTCATTATCTTCCAGTACCTCATGACATCACTGAGACAAATTAGCATAATTCCTATTTAGTAGATTATTTGCCCCATTTTTAACATCTCTAGGAAACTCTATGAAGGCCCATTATAAAGTTAATTTGCACTAGAAAGGCCTCAATAAAGAATTAAATTGTCTCACAAGCTTGCAATATTTTTATATTATTACCTATTAATACCCATATTTAATATTATTTAATCATACTTCATTGAACATAATACTTAGATAAATTTGAGCTCTGTGACTAATATTAACAACAGTTTGGAGCAAGTTTCTATATTAATGGCATCATGGCATGTTAGGGGAGCTCCCTTCACAATGAATTTGAGCTTAACATCCTTGAATTCCTTAAAAATTTCAGTGCAAGTCATGCCAAACATGACAAGAAATCACATGATACAACCACCCAATGTTGAGGTAAAAGTGCTCAAACTGATACAAGTTTATCTCTTGTTGATGCACAGTATAATCATACAATGTGAGATGTTTTCATATAAAACACATATGACAACTTTTTAGGTATAGCTCGCTATCTGGTAAGAGATAAGAGATCTTTACTTGTGCGTAACTATTTTTTGTTGTTTCACAATACATCCATTTTGTGCTTTAATCTTTTCCATTAATTTGATCTGGTATATGATGGTGCACCTGTTCTTTTTAGACACACGTCTCTAACTTGTATCCCTCAAACACATATCAGTTTCTCCCTTTCTTTCTCTCACACAAGCAAAATATTACACACTGTTCTTTTCCCTGGTTGTTTTTCTTTTATTACTGTCTCTGAGTTACTCCCTACATTATGTGCTACATTACCTACTCAATGTTTCTTCCTCTTTGATTTTAGAGCTACAGATATCCCGTTGCCCCTCTTACAGGGGCAAATGGATTAAACAAGTTTTGGCTGGACTGCTCAAGAAAGGGGCACAGTAGGAATAAAGACAGGAAGAAAATGTAGTTTTTTGTGGTCAGTTGCCAATGTTTTCTTTTCCTTTTTTCCTTTTTGCTTGGAATCCAAGAGTTCCAAACTTTCTTTAATTATTCATGTTGAAGCTGTAACTTTGCTTCCTAAACCAGCTAATGAAACCCCATCTTGCCAAGAAACTCATACAGGTCACAGCTACCAATTACTTAATGAAAATGATCAGGTTTCTTAAGCAGCCTTGGCTGAAGCTATACCTCACATTCCTCCAGTACTTCACGGAGCTGTAAAATAGTGTACAAATGTTTTTCTTATGTATAATGTGCCACCACTGCAGTCTTTAGACCTATCAAAATTCAATATAGCTGAGGCAGCTTTAAGCAAAGGATTATCACTTATTAAGAATGGTCAATGTATCAAGTAGAAGTTGGCTAGTGTATTTTTTGTCATCTATGCCTTTTTTCACATTTGCACCCATTAATCAGAAAATAGTTAATTAAAAATGCTATATCTTGTCTTTAAATCTGTTTGATCCATTATAAAATCCATTGCAGTGCGTAAATTTCTCACTGCTTTTGCAGTCCTTTATTGCGGCTGCCCTCAGACTATATGGTGGGCGTTTCTGCATTTAATTTTTTTTCAGCAAATGTGTGCCTTTTGAAATAAGGAACACATTGACAGTGGATACACTAACCTCAATACGGCCTCAAAGTTTTTAAGATATTTGATGGCAACGTTCTCTACCAGATTATCCATACAATACGTTTGGCAGGTGTCTGAATATGTGGCAAATCAACGCAGCCTAATCGCCTCATTTTCCCTTTACGTCTGCGCTCAGTCTCCTTCTGTCTAGTCGGTTCCCTGACTGCGGTCACAAAGCAGCTTTTACTATATTATTGTGAACGCATGCAAGAGCAGACCGCAGCCTGTTACCTCACTGCAGGCTTTGCATGCAGCCCCCATTCTTAGGATTTCTGCCTGGTAATTCAAAACCGAAAAATTAAATTATTTAATACTTCGGGCCTCTGCAAGGATTAATCTGAATGGAACGATGTAATTGGTTACTAATATATTTTTTCGAACCAGTGGAAACGTCTTTTGCAGGAGGCTTCGTGCTCTTGGAAGTGCTCAGACTGTATGGAAATCCAACAGAGGGGTGGCTTTAATAATTTGTCTTAAATCAAGAAGTGACATTAAAGATACATTCAGATAAGACGTCGAGTTTGACTAGCTGAATAAACAATGCGTGACGTCGCTATAGAAGTAATTTCTCATTATATTGGTTTATTAAGGCAACACTGAGAAAAGAGATTTCAGTTTATTAAGATGACCATTTAAAGCAAAATTAGAACATCTTTCAGAATTATAGTCGAATTTATATACAAACCATCGCACCATGAAAGAGTGATCGATTAAATGCAACCTGTGCGCATGGCAGGCAATGGAGCGATATTGAGTCGAAGGCGGTGTTGTGGTTCTACAGTGACGTTTTAAGGCAGGTCCTGGTCAAACCTACCAATGGTACAAGTCGGTCCTAATCTATTGGGACTGATCGCGATGAATGGGTGTCGGTGTTCCGAACGCCAAAGGAGCAACCAAAGCGAGTCGAGGCGATCAAGGGGATGCGGCATCGATACACGGGAGCTGTCCATCAGCAACCCCCCCCAGACGAAAAGCAAGGAAGCTGCGCGCAGAGCCGACACCAAGTCGCTCCAGTTTTCAGCCTGCCGCCCCCACCCTCTTCTCACCACCGAGACCGCACTTCCACCACCGTTCACCGGCAGAGCCTCCAGGAGCTCCCGTGTCTGAGCCAGCCTTCTCGGAGACCTGTTCACAGCGGCGACCCTCTACCTCTTGCAAGCTACGACACCACCCAGCGACCTTCACACCGAGGCGGTGAACCCAGCACCGAGAAGCCGGCGCACCTGCAGCTGGATCTCTGGGCCACGGCCGGCTGTCAGCCCCAGTCTTTGCCGCCGCTTCAGTCGCAGAGGGAGTCTATTTTTTCAGGCTGCCACTGCAGTTTTTCAGAGCAGGAGGCGAGCCTTTCCCAAAACCAGACCCATCCTATCGACCCTCTCCCACCGCAGCCCTCCCCACTTTTCCCACCTCCTGTACCACCGCCACCAACGTCGTCCGCCTCTCCGCAGCTCTTTTCCCGGGAATCAAAAAGGGGTGGACGTCTCCAAAGGAGTGTCAATAATTACCAACAGGCGAGCATCGTGGAACGCTGCAGGGGGGGAGGAGGAGCAGGGGGGCACCGAGACCACAAGCAGTTGTTGCAGCAGCAACAGCGCTGTCATTTAAGACTCCAACAGAGGGACCCCTCCCCTGAAGGAAGCCGTGCAAACTCACAGAAAGGGCGCTCTTTAAATGTATGCGAGTCAACCGACGTTAGGAGAGCATTCGAGTCTCAGACTCAGGACCAACAGCAGCAGCAGCAACAGATTCCACAATTACGAGCGCAGCAACAGCTACTGGTGGGAAGCAGCTTGCCTGTCAACTACTGCGCCAGCGGCTCAGGAGAGCTATGTAGGACTCACCAGGCTCCACTGCTGCAACAGCAAGAGCAGCAGCAGCGGCAGCAACAACAAGGTGTACTGGGGATCTGTCCCCAGCGTCCGCAAGAGCACTGTGAACAAGATCGCAATAAGTCTGGGAGAATCACCGCGCTAGGCGGTCAGGCGCAGCCACACAACTACGACTCCCGTGAAACTCCCCCGGCAAGACCACAAATATACGCGGGGAGCTCGTCTTCGACTGGCAGCAACAGCAGCAGAGACAGCCCCAACTACGGCTCGAGCTATCACCTGTGGCCAGAGAGCCCGCATAAAGGAGAGGAGAGGATACGCGTCGACCTCCATAAGGTACAATTCCACATTTCCCTTGTAATTGTTGCACTAATTAACCTCAAATAAACAAGAATTAAGTAACTATAACGTTTCCCCTTCAATGACCACGCCTGTCATATGATTTAGAGCACATTCGCTTTGGCTACCTGTACGCCAAAGGTAGTGGGCGCGCAACTTGTGTGTGTATGTAAGGTGTGCATTAGAATCATTATTCAATGTTTTTCTGCTTTGACGTGTCATCTGTCGGCGATATAACTAGTCTGCTATAACACTGTATATGGTGTCGGTTTCATTCGATTACACGGGTACGCGCACGAACGCGCAAACGCAATAGCAAACACTAACGCTACACACACCTGTTCCATGTTACAGTGCTGTTTTGGATAACCCGCTGTCAGCAGCCTAATGACTCTCGCTGGCAGCTGAATTAAAAACAAAGCATTTGTTGCTTCCACTGAACAGAGGGGAGCGCATTCATATTATGGCTTCCAGACCGAAGACACAGTGGTAAGCATTATGTCATTAGGCCTGTAGGCAACCTGGCTAAAATGAGCACATGTTCCCACCTAACTTACTTTATACAATACAATGTGCATATTCCTGTGTTTTACTGTAGGCCCAAAAACAACATTATGATGCTGTGTAAGGCTCACACCAAATGGGACCAGTGAAAACCTCAGCTGTCCAAAAAAGAAGAAATAATTCAGACATACAATCATTTTAAAAAATCTGCTTGCCATCAGATGTGAAAACGTGGCAGATATATGGAAAGAAAAAAGAGACAAACAAATCACTGCAAGTAATGAAGTTAAATTGAATAAAGTGAGCGCAATAAAGCTTACAAAAAATAGACTGTGATATATATTTACTTTGTGATTTATTTATTTATTTGTTTTTTAATTGCTTTTTAGTTAATTCAGTGATGATCCAAGTGTTTTGGTATTATTCTGAGTTTAAAGTTCAATTCAAAGTTCCACCAGTCTCATCTTTACTGAGTGAAAATTTGTCTTGTTGATTTTCAGTTTACAATCAGAGTAATCGTCAATATTAAATTAGTCTAATCTTTTAACTGTCAGGATAGGGAAAACAAATAGAGTCTAAAGTTGACCAAATTCCTTGTTGATATGCTGCAGCTGTTTTCAGGGGCTGAGTTGGCACTAATAGCAAAATATGGTACACTGGAACACCTTGACATGACTGTTCTGAACTTTGTTCAATTTTAGAGCATCAGCAGAATGACAAAGCGCCAACTTTATGAAAATAAGTTAACTCTTATCTTACAGCTGTCACCGTCCTGTCTACCAAGAAATTACTAGATGCTGGATCAGAGTATGTGAAAACTTGTCTTAAAACAGTGTAACTAATTTTACATATCACACAATCTTAAAAGCTGAAGAGAAATAACATAAACTGCCCCAAGTATTTGAAAATAATATCATAAAACCGTTCGTGATGGACAAATCAATTAATTTGTTTCACTTGATTTTAGAGATAGATTTAATGTGTGGTTCCATTAACAGTTAACTTTGGGTATTAGTTTGACACAAACACACATAAAAAAACAAATACATGTTTCATTATGTTATATTTGTATTGTGCAAATGAATATTACTGAGAGATTATTTGAATTTTTGTGGAAATACTAATTGAAACTGAAAACAACTTGAATATCAACTGCCATGAGAATATTCTTTCAGAACATGATTTAGCTAGATTGTTTTCTCATATCCAAACCCTATAAAGTTACATTTAAAGCGTTCGGTGAGTAGAAGCATGCAACAGCTACAACCTTCTCAAGATGAAGAACTTGCAATGCGTAGTTTGTACTCTTACCACAGTTTTTTTGCTGTCAGACAAGCATTATGTAATTCTATTTCAAACATAAATCAGAAACATGAAACTATGATAATTTCAGAGATGCTCTAAAGTGACACACTCTGAACATATCAAACTCTTTTTCAAACCATGCACAGTACTTCCAATGTGACAAGTTATTGACTCACCCTTAATGACCCCCCCCCCCCCCGGAAACTTTGAAATCCTTCTAATAAAACACTTTTGACAGAAACAAGCCTGGTGCGGTGAATACAATACCACTATCCCACAGCACACCCTGAAATTCAATAGCTTTACCCACTGAATAAATGGCAGGTAGTACAATATTATGTCCCGCCTCAGTAACATTGCCTTGAAAGGTGTCCTGCCGGTTTTATTGATAGGCTGTGTAAGTACTCTAATACACACCACTTACTGCTCTGGTAATGTCCCCTGTAGGAGCACTGTAGTTCATAAACCGTCGCGTATTTTTTTAACTGTTCAACAACACTGGTTTTTGTGTATGAACATTTTTTGTTTAGTGTAAATCTGTGATAAATGATTTTAAACCATGTCAGATTTTGATACAAACCAAAATCAGAAAAGTGAATTTGACAAAAAATTAAAAAAGCTAGCAGAGATTAAATTGTGAATGCCATTTTTGACTACTATGGTATATCAACATGACTCTACTCTTAGAAGATCATGTGATTTGTGAGAATCTGGTGGCGTGTGAAAACTTCTAAATGGATTATTTAGTTATAAAACACACTAAATTAATAGACGTTTTTAATATAATCAAAAGCATATAGAATGAAAAATTAGACACTCGTGTAGGAAAAGCTCGAGCTATAAAGATGTTTCTGTTAAAAAATCTGGAAAGTTATTACTGATTACTGAAGTTGTCCATTGACTTCATGCCCCTAAGATCAGTATATTTATTTGTTTCAGATCTACTTAGTTTACTTGATTGTGTCAGAGGCAACTTTGCCAATAGATCATAATCATAAAAGGGTATAATTAGCCAGGAGTCATCTCTCCTTTTATTCAGTCACATCACCCATTTTATTGGGTGCAACAGGCCTGTAAGATGGTCTACAGTGGTGTGTGTGTCTCAAATGTGTGTCAGCCTACCTTTTTTGAGAGCATAAGGTAATATGTGTCACTGCAGAATGAATAGCTTGAAAGAGGAGGACAGCTATTAAAGTAAGGGCTTTTGTGTAGCTCCTGCCAAACTGCAAGCCAACATGTGTATGATCACCCTACATGATCAAGGAAAGGTCAACACAGTATTCATCAAAGTGCCACTTGGACACAACTTAGAGTCTCTTCGACAATGTCTAGGGGATGTATATTAATAATTATTGGTAGCTGAATGCAAGTTATATTGTGGGAAAGGGAAAGTTTTTCCTTCTTTTTAGTTGCATCCAAGGTGCTTTTTATGTTTTTCTGTCTACACATTTTTTCTTCTTAAATTCACTGTTAAGGTTCAAATGTTCAGTTTTTATTAAAACTAAATGAATGAGTTTTTAGTAAGTTTTACTTGAGTTGTAATTTTTTAAATCTGTTTAAAACGATCGGGGTAAACTGGATAGTGAGCTTTCTTTACAGTAGAAGTCTATGTTATCAGCTGTGTGTTTGTTTTGGCTCTGTGATATGACGGAGGTATTGTTGAAAGCCGGATCTTAGAACAATTGATGTAGACAGATCTGCTTATAGCATTAGAATTTACTTGCAGGCTTATGCCAGGAGGAACATTATGTGGATTTAAACTTTTTATCGGTCATTCTGTTGCTATTACAAGACGTTTGCTTGTTTTTCTCTAATTAGGCGTCCGTGTTTCCACTGATTTCTGCATTCAAGTCTAAGAGAGCTGCCAACACCTTAAAAGAAAACACACCTTGCTGAACAATTAAATGTCAGATGCTTGACTCACATCCTCTGTATATGTCAAAGGGGTGGCACTGCAGTAGATGTCTGATAACAACTTTACAAAGAGTGCAAAGTGTAGGAGCCTTTTAGTGTAGGCTGCAGCTGGCAACACACAAGGATAGTAAGTACAAACATGAAGCTCTTTTAATAATTGATCGTTGTTTTCCCTTTTTTTGGTCCACAGTTTTAAGTGCTACGCTGAGCTTCTGCTCTGAAATAGATTTACGTTACCATGTCTGTGTTGCTATGGAGAGATCAGCCTTGTGTTGTGTTTCAGTTTTTCTCTGGGGTGTTGAGTTTGGTCAAGGAAGCAAAGAAAGATAATCTTTTGAATTTACAATTCATTTCACACCATCAACATGTGTATAGTGTTGGCTTGCATGCACACAGTTTGTAGGGCGGAGCCCACATAAACTCTCATTTTACTGTAAGTGGTGTTTAACTAGTGTTCTACCTGATATAATTAATTCACTTTGTGTTTCATTTGAGTGAGCCTGCACAAGGAGAGGTATATTGAATTACCTGTGGTCCAGTTCTACAAAGAGTAGAAAGAAAGCGTGTTGGGGGGCTTTCTCTGTGATCCTCAGTCCTTACTTCACAAGCAGGGTAACAGCATATTGTCACACTGTCAGAAATCCATGTAGTTTGTATTTTAACAAGTTTTATATTTTGATTGATTCTTTTTCTAATTTGTTGTAAATAATGTTTTCATTTTTTCTTAAAATCTGTAGTATGCCACAATAGCTCTTAGTGTAATGAATTGTTTGCCGTTTATTTATATGGTAATTTGTGTGAAATGTTTTGCCAAGAAATGTCTGGCCTTTAATGTATCACCACAATGTATATGCCTTATGGCTAATTAGGTTATTGATCTGAGGCTGTTCCTGCATAAGGGCATGATCACAACACAAAGAGTTTGAAAGAATGAGTAATGTTGCAGCAAGTAGATATTTGTCGTTCATTATAGTGCTTGAGAGATTCAGCTGTACAGTCACAGCTTTGTGTTCTAGTGTGCAAGTGTGTATGTATGCATCCTTCCACTGCTGTTACAATATTGTCAACAACCAGTTGTCTGAGTCATTTTAGCATCACCCGCTCGCTGTTTTCAAACGTTTGTCAAAGATTTTGTTTGGTGGGAGTGCTGAGAAAACAAAAGATGTGTAACTGCATAATACTTTGCTCAAATGTGCCCTTAAGAAATCTGGTTTTGAAAGTTTGTGTTACATTGAGAATTTTACTGAAGAATTTTCAATTTGTGTATGGGAATAACTTGACTTGTACATTTGTGTGTTTACTGCTCTGCCACTTTCATTCAATATTTTTTTACCCTTCCTTTTTCTATGTCTTTAGACAGGTCAGAGTTTGACTGCTTATTTCCTTAGATGTCATACTACTTAATTTACACAAATGACACAGCCATTACCCTGAAAAACGTAATCACAGCTTCCTTCAGCCATTGATGATTGATTGAGGAGGAAGTCCTAGCTGATATGCAAACCTGCCATGTGCTTTTGACTGTGTTTTAAAGATAATTTAAGCGCAATGGTTAATACAACCATTAATCAATTTTCTATACCGCTTATTCCCATCGGTGTTGGGGGGGACATGCCCTGGAGAGGTCACAAGTCCATTGCAGAACCACACAGAGACAAACAACCACACACTCACATTCACTTCAAGAGGCAATTTAGAGTGTCCACTTAACCTAACATGCAGGTTTTTGGACAGTTGGAGAAAGCTAGAGTAGCTGGAGACAACCCATGCAGACACAGGGAGAACATGCAAACTCCACGCAGCAAGGTCCTGGTTCCCCGGAGGCTTGTGTTACAAAATTAAAGAAATTCTTTGTATGGATGAAAATAAATCATTACTGTATGTGTGCTTAATACATTCAGATTTTTGAGAGCATGCATAAGACCTATCCAATCTGTGGTCTCCAACTCAAATTTTAGTAGAAACTGTGTTGTATGTCACCACGATTCTTCAGCGTTTAGGCCCATCTTCATTATCTCAAATCACTGTGACACATAGGATTATGGTGAAAGGTGTAATCTGTTGAGAGTGTGCATGGGGTTGACAACAGGTAAAAAGCTGGATATAGAACATTTGCTCAACCAGGCATTACTCTCAAATGCATTTGTGTGTTCTGGGTATTTCTGTGGGTTTGCTCTTTTATAGCTATATTTCAAGCTTAAAGGATAGAGAGTGAGTGGGTTGGAGCATAGTTTTGGTATTTCGTTATTATGTGGATATGACATTCACAACATCGAATGGCAAAAAGTGATATTACATGTATTGCAGATTCTGTCAAATGGATTTGAGGATCCTTCAATGTATCATGGTAATGTTGTTTTCTCCAGGAATACTTTCACCCTAGCTTGACACTAATATTACACAAAGTCTGGAAATCTAACTTTCCACATTTGTGTTGATAGTGAATAGATTAAAGTATTTGTCTTTTTTTTAATTAAACAGTTTTAGTAGTCTGCACAGTGTTGACATGCTGAAAAAAATGTGGCGCCTGTTTTCCTTCCTCACCCACTCTCCCTGTGCTTTTTTTCTGGTTTATGATAGTGGTTTCTATGGTGTTTGGCTCTGTGTGCTGCAGTTCCTATACAGCCTCCAGCCTCCATTATCAGCCTCCCTCTGACTGTTAACCCCTTAATGGTTCAGCAGTTCATGCTGTTCCCCTTTTGTCACTGCTGTTTTCTCTTTAACTCTTCCACTAAAACAGATGCTTCTCACCTGACTCCATCTCTTTCTTTGTCCATTCGCAGTCACTTTTCTTGGCTCCACTGTAACTTTTTCTTATATGTCAGACAAAAAATATTTTTAAAACATCATTATTAAGGCCGATAAAGTTTTCAATGCTTAATTCTATTTTAAAAGAGATAAGCAAAAATCCATGTTGTTTGCACAATACTTTGTAGATTTGACTTTTTATGTGCAATGCAATGAATAAGGTATGTTAGTGTGTAATAGTTAAATAAGTGTAGCTCATTGCCAGATAAAGAAAAAGGTGTTCAGTTATTCTGAATCTGTGGAGTGCCACTACACCAGTCACAGCATACTGCTATGGGCCTGCTGGTTGAGTTGAAAAATTGTTAGAGCTAGTATAGTCATAATAATTTCAGTAATATATGGTTTTATATATCTTTTGTTTGTAAATTTAATCTCAAATACACAGATAAAGGCATGATTTCAAAATGGGAAATAAAACTGTTGTTCAAACAATGCATGTATTTCAACTCAGAAAATTAAATCTAGTTATAAGAAAAATCCTATTTAAGTTTCTCATTAGCATTAACAACTGATAATTTGTCCAAAAATGGGATTGGGATTTTCTTATCCTTTAGCTGTTGGCTTGTGTTTTCCTTCCAACATAAATCTCAAGCAGGATATTTCTAGGCAATTCTCTAGGCAATCTTTACTGAGTTTGTTGTGCTATTGATCTGTCCTGTGCTATAGGTTGTCCTGGCTCTTCTCTCTGCTATTGATGTTTTCGCCTCAGGGAGAGAAAGAAAGTGTCCCAGCCAGAATTTACTGCCGGCTTGTTTTTGAATTAGTTAAAATCTCTCTGTCATGGAAATAGAAATTGTCAGGCGGTGGCATTTATGCATTTGAGGGTGTCATTGGATCTCATTTTGGCACTTGTGGTTTTATAAGAGGTAAAGATTGTAGGATTTTAGTGTGGATTATAGGGCACTTAAGAGTGCTAATGTATGTGAGGAATGAGTTGCTGTTTGGCTGTCAAATAGTCTCCCAGGGAACACTTACCTAATGAAGAAGCTTTACTTATCTGATAGACTAAAGCTACAAATAAATCAAGATTCTGTGGTTTGGTGGTCACTGTATGTGCTTTCTGACCATGTCCACTGCTCAGTTTTAGAAGTGGTATAATGAATTTGTTTTAAGAGTAGAAAAACACACTTCTAAGTCTGATATTCTGACAATATATTTTTCAAGATGTTCATTTTCAATCAGAGACAGACTTCTTTTGTTGAGGGGGCAACAGATTACAATTTTATTCAAATAGATTTTTGTAGTAAGAACATCTAAGCACGACGTGTGAAGAGGCTCTGAACAAATACCTCAATACGAGGTACAAAGCTGCTTTAAGTACAGAAAGTAAAGTTATGTGGTATAACCACTAGCAGCGCCAGGAATTTGATTGTGTTGAAAACTAGATGAGTTATTTGAAATAATCTGTTTTTCAGTGCTTTTCTGCGGTACTGAGGATAGCGACTCAGTAGCCTACCTGTGTAGCTCTAGTGTGTATTGTGTCTTGTATTGGTGTCCTCAGCCTCATTGTCTTTGCGGGGAACAGTTTTGGTGCTAGGCTGCTGAACACTGTCTCCTATAACACATAAAACATTATCATAAACCACTCCTTCTCTGCCTACTGTCAATGTTATTTTACCCTCCAGAAAATTTGCGTAAAGACAGCCACACACTAATGTCCTTTTTTTGTCATGTTTACATATTAGCTATTGTCTGTGTCTTTTTCATTCATTGCTTGCTTGAAAAGCTTGTGTGCCAATGTCATTAATTTCACTGTATCACTTGCTGGCAACAATACAGCCTATGGACAGGCTCCACACATGGGGCAAAAGCCACTGATTGGGTGAGAAGCTTTCATTCAAAGCTTTCCTCAGGCTGCTTATTGGATGAACAGCCAGAATGAAAACTAATGCTGTGTCCAAGGGTAGGCCCAGGCCTAAAATGGGTGGGCCTATCCCAAATAGTAGCAATGCGGGTATAACCTGTAAGAAAGAGACCAAATTGAACCCAACTGCTGTAGACATTTATTTCTCCAGATACTTAGGGTCATAGAAAAACATTACACTTCTGTATGTTAAACATGTGGTAATACCAGAGGAAAGCAACTCTCAAACTTAGCATGCAATCAGTTGAACAATCTACCACAAATACACTCACCGGCCACTTTATTAGGTACCCCATGCTAGTAACGTGTTGGACCCCCTTTTGCCTTCAGAACTGCCTCAATTCTTCGTGGCATAGATTCAACAAGGTGCTGGAAGCATTCCTCAGGGAGTTTGGTCCATATTGACATGATGGCATCACACAGTTGCCGCAGATTTGTCGGCTGCACATCCATGATGCCAATCTCCCGTTCCACCACATCCCAAAGATGCTCTATTGGATTGAGATCTGGTGACTGTGGAGGCCATTTGAGTACAGTGAACTCATTGTCATGTTCAAGAAACCAGTCTGAGATGATTCCAGCTTTATGACATGGCGCATTATGCTGCTGAAAGTAGCCATCAGAAGTTGGGTACATTGTGGTCATAAAGGGATGGACATGGTCAGCAACAATACTCAGGTAGGCTGTGGCGTTGCAACGATGGTCAATTGGTACCAAGGGGCCCAAAGAGTGCCAAGAAAATATTCCGCACACCATGACACCACCACCACCAGCCTGAACCGTTGATACAAGGCAAGATGGATCCATGCTTTCATGTTGTAGACGCCAAATTCTGACTCTACCATCCGAATGTCACAGCAGAAATGGAGACTCATCAGACCAGGCAACGTTTTTCCAATCTTCTATTGTCCAATTTCGATGAGCTTGTGCAAATTGTAGCCTCAGTTTCCTGTTCTTAGCTGAAAGGAGTGGCACCCGGTGTGGTCTTCTGCTGCTGTAGCCCATCTGCCTCAAAGTTGGACGTACTGTGCGTTCAGAGATGCTCTTCTGCCCACCTTGGTTGTAACGGGTGGTTATTTGAGTCACTGTTGCCCTTCTATCAGCTCGAACCAGTCTGGCCCTTCTCCTCTGACCTCTGGCATCAACAAGGCATTTCCGCCCACAGAACTGCCGCTCACTGGATGTTTTTTCTTTTTTGGACCATTCTCTGTAAACCCTAGAGATGGTTGTGCGTGAAAATCCCAGTAGATCAGCAGTTTCTGAAATACTCAGACCAGCCCTTCTGGCACCAACACTCATGCCACGTTCAAAGTCACTCAAATCACCTTTCTTCCCCATACTGATGCTCAGTTTGAAGTGCAGGAGATTGTCTTGACCATGTCTACATGCCTAAATGCACTGAGTTGCCGCCATGTGATTGGCTGCTTAGAAATTAAGTGTTAAGGAGCAGTTGGACAGGTGTACCTAATAAAGTGGCTGGTGAGTGTATATTAGGTAAACTTGAATTGTTATTATACACCATTAGAATTTTATTCTAACTGTCATACACTCAGTTATATAGGTATACACTATTTCTGTATCTCATTAATACTCATAGCAATATGGTATTTAGAATTTAATTGAATTGACACCTGTTATAATCTCTTAAACTTTAATGAATTACTTTTTATGTGCTGATATACATATTTACAACTACCACAACAGCTTACCACTTTTTCCACACAAAACAGCTAAAGTAGAACCCAGACAATTGTTGTTGAAATTCGATTTCTAAGTAATCTTAGTCTGTCTGAGGAAGTAAGAAATATACATTTATTAAAAGGGAAAACTCTAGTAAGTGAGCGCAACCAGCACGGTCATACAAGTGGTACATACGATATACCAAGCTGCTCTGAAGCAAAACAGAATCATAAGACATTTTATATCCTGGATGAGGGAGGTGTGATACTTCTGACCCTCACACCCATTCAGGACAGGTCTGTCTCCCATCATACAGTAACCAGCACATGTCATGAAGGCCATCTTCGATGATTAAAAGAATGTACCAAGAGAAACCGGGAGAAGGTATGAGAATACTTTTTATCGGACTGTGAAGGAGGGAAAATTCCCATGAGACACGAAAATAACCTTCAAAATAGATTCACTTGTGGAAAATCCCCAAAGAGAAATTAACAAATTGATTATACATATATTTATTTCCATCACATTACCCATGATTAATCTGCTCTCTGAAGCATATGATCAACTCTCTTATTTTGAATGATGTTTTTAGTAAGAAGTATCTGATAAGAACTTTCATAAGTCAGCTTGTTCATTCTTTCATTCACTCATTTCTAGTTTTGCTATACTTACTTGATCTAGTTTAGTAACACATGTGGGCTGGAGCCTGTCACAGGTCAATCTGTATAGGGTGCAGTCACACTCATCCCAATAAGACACATTAATCACCAGTTAACCTAAATTGCTTGACACTGAACTGTGGGAGGAAGCAGAACAACTTGGTCAAACAGCCTCCATGCACTACACAGGCACTGAGAGTACATTCAAATCCCTGCATAAAGTTTACTGATAGGACTAACCTCCACCTCTCATCATAATATAAAATTAGCTTCTCATTGTATCTTAAGTTACCAATTTATTTTTTTGTACTTCAGCTTGATGCTTAAAAACACAACAAACTGGTTGTCACTTTACCAGCGATAGGGGGGAAATTACATTTTCAGACTAAATAATCCAAGTTAAGACTTGTTTTGTTACAAAGTGAAATGGTGACAAAGACCTGAATGCAATGGTATAGGCTGGAGACATGCAGATCAGGAAAGGATGATTTAAAACAAAAAACAACCTAAATCTTGCAAAGGCTGAAAAACACTTGATAAACAGAGGAAGAGCCTGAGCTAACAGAATCCAAGCGTACAGAGACGGTCCGGAACAACAAAATGTTAGATAAAAGCATTTGCTAAATGCATAAGATAAAATAATGTAAGATGATAGAGGATAATATAATATCAAACACCATAACGAAACGTAATAAAACGCTGATTGGCGAGGGTGTCACACGATTAGATAGGAACTCAGTCAGGTAAACCCTACTTATTCTAAAAATGGGGCAACGGCGAAGGTGTCATTTCAATATTTCTGTGACCATATACGCTGTATATGCCTAATACAACAACCAACCCCTTTGTTCAACACTAAAGTTTGGATGGCAACAACTTGTGTTATCAGAACTTTTTATGAGTTCTTTGTGTCACTCTCTACTGTTTAAAATGTTTATTTAAATCTAAATGCTAGACACCCATTACAGTGATAGTCCATTACAGTCACTGCTGGTAACCTAATATCCTTTGATAACAAGAGACTCCCTTTGCAGACTTGAATGTATTATCTAAACCTTGTCAAACATGGTTAAAAACCTTGCCTCATGCTCTCCGTGATGGGAATGTGTGATAGATTGCTTCTTCTTTTGAGTTATCAGGCCAAATCTTACAACATCCAGCAATCCTGTATAAAGAGAGTCTAGAGAAGCAAATGGGAATATATTGTTTATTAATTGAAATACAGAGTGCTTTCAGGAATTGATTCTCAAAACATTAAATAGTCATTTACTCCCAGTCTCTTTTTTGGTGCTGAATCTCAAGGATGTGTAATGGAGGAATTTAGTCATCAACATACATGTTGTGAATGTCAGATGGAAGACATTCAACTTGCATCTTGACCATCACCCATCTAACCTGAAATAGGCTCTTTGTAATAATTCTAATAGCAAGTGAAGTGCAGTGAAATTGTGTGGAATTTTGTAAGCTCTTCATATGAAGTAGTATTCATTAATACTGTAAATAAACAATAGTCATAAATTTGAGTGAGAACATGGTTGAACATGAATTGAACATTGCAGTCATAAGCCATCAAGATACATGAACTAAGCTGAAGTCAGTGAAAATACTATTAAATCTGATGATACTGTAAAACTGATTTACAGCTGTCCTAAACTTAAAATATATTATAGCAATTTAGACATAAGGATTTGATTAAATAATTTCTCAAATAGCTTAGCATTATGTACCCTTAACAAAAACAAAATTAGTTTTCTGTTTTTGTTTATTGGTATGTGTCTAGAGACTGTTTGGGACTCTAATTGTCACTAAAAGGGAGAGTTGTAATCATGGTAAGAATATTTTATTAAACTTTTTTGTTAACAAGAAGAAAAGCATTTTGCATCTTTATCTGTTTACCTTCATATCAGCCATATGACATTTGTGTTGTTTCATTGAGAAAGACACATCCAAGGTTGTAATGTTTCAGTTCTGCTGACACGACCCAGTTGTTGGTGTTGTTGCCTTGGCAACACAAGTTCAGAGTTAGGCAGATATAGCTACTCGAATGAGCATAGAGAGGGAAGAGTTTCAAAATCAACAGTATCCCCCAGGAATGGTACTCCACTTAAGTAAGTTACGGGTACTGGTATGTTGATGTTCATATCTGAATGGTCTGAGCTAAGATGTTAAGAAATGGTCCTATGTAAGATTCTCCCTATAAAGTAAAAGGAAACAGGGAATTAAAAACAAAAACAAAGAAGGAATAAAAAAACTGCCTGAATGGGATTTTAAAAAATCAGACTTTGAGTGTCCTGGATTTTATATCATTGTAGCAGCGTGTCCTTGTAAAATGATGTCAGACACAGTTTCATTCAGGGACCACTGAGGAGCTTTATAATGCTGTGATTTATGTATACCTTAAACTTGCTCCACCTTGAAGATCTAGAATTGTATATATATATATATATATATATATATATATATATAGAGAGAGAGAGATAGATATATAGATATAGATAAATGTATATATAAAGTTCTAGATCAAATTTAAGCTCTAATGAGTAGTTTATGACGAAGAGGAACACCCTTGTAAAACCAAGTGCTGCAAGATCATATACACTGTAAAATGTGTTTCTCATCCATTCAGGAGTTTTGGAATCGTGGTGTGTTTACACAATTTACACTATTTGTGACAGGGGTTAAACACCACATGATCTATAACTTTAATTACCTCATAATCTTAATTATGTTTAATGTCTGTTAAGTAGTAGTTCCACTTTATTGCAGACATATTTAATAACTACATCATCATTCATAATTCAAGAATCGCTTGGACTTTCAGCCTTTACTGCTCACGTGGGAGAACTGTTAGTTTCTCCTCATAGCTTTGACCAGTTGAGTGTATCCCAATGTTGAAAGCTGGATGGGTACAGGAGTTCATTGAATTAATCAAGCAATCAATTTCCTTGGTGGACCATTTTTCTTTTTCACGACCCCTCTCTTCATGTTTGCTGGTTGTTTGTGGTGTTAAAGATCAAATTCTATAAAGAAAATGGTAAAAATGACATTTATATGTTAACAGCACAATAGATTAAAAGCAATGTAAAATATATCTAATACTGTGTCTTTTGCAGCAGTAAAGACCGTACAGTCTGATATAGGCATATATTTTAGGTTTAAATTTATTATATCATTTACGAGGAAGTCCAATAGTCCATCTTTTATGGCCCCTTATCTACACATCAGTTTTTGAGCAACATCCTCTAATTTGCTGGAAATTAGAATTGTCCTTAATTTGGCAGAGTATGTCCCAAAGGAAAAGTAACCCCCCCCCTTCAGTTCTAGCACTGATCTCCCCAGGACCTAATTTATAAGATACACACTCATGCATGCACACATGGAATAACCTTGTTAGATCCTAATTATAATAGCACTAGCACCAGGTTATTTTTCCTAACAAAACTTGGTCCCATAGGCATGTACCTATGACTTTGCTCTCCATGGACATTTGCCCTTGTTTTTGGCAACTTTTTCTTTTTTCTCTATGTAGAGTAAAATATGAAAAGCACAAGGGCAAAAATTGTATATGTTAACTGCAAGTTTGGGCAAAGTTGTTCTGTAAAAAAATACTAATTTATAACTGTTCTCTTGAAATTCTACTGTACATTATTTGTTATGTTGCACCATACAGCATAAGTAATTTATTATTTACTTGTTATGAAAGGAGCCATTTTTAGAAAGCGTTTCAGTTTTTGATCAAATATGCCATTAGTGGTTATAGTCTGCTATTCCCTTAGTTTGGCATTTTCCTTTGTATTGCTGTATATGTTTGTCATTCTTATATCTGTATCTGGGCGGCACGGTGGTCTGGTGGGTTCTCTCCGGGTTCTCCGCCTCCCTCCCACCGTCCAAAAGCCGGCATGTTAGGTTGCTTGGACATTCCAAATTAAGGGAGTGTGAATGACATTGACAATGTTTAAATCCACGCTGAAAACGGTTCTGTTTAACTGTGCATATGGAAACTGAATGCAATTTATCTGCGCCCTTCACTTTTTATCTAATTTTTATTATTTTTTCTTTTCCTTGTTTTTCTGCTTTTGAATTCTTTGTGAAGCACTTTGAATTGTCTTGTACATGAAATGTGCTATACAAATAAACTTGCCTTGTGAGTGTGCATGGTGGTTCGTCCTTGTGTGTCTCTGTGTGGCCCTGCGGACCATCCAGAGTGTACCCTGCCTCTCTCCCATTGACTACTTGGTTAGGCTCCAGTCCCCCCCCGACCCCATTAGGCAATTACGAAGCGATTACGAAAATGGATGGATATCTATATCTGTAATTATATCCATATCTATACCTACATATGCATATATGTGTAAAAACAGAAAAAAATGGGACCCAACTGATAATAGCTCATTTATAATGTAAGATATAAAAAATAATTGTAAATAATATTTTTTATGGGATTTTTAAATCTTTTAATTCTCTATGTTTCTGGCCTAATTTTTGCCATGGTAAAAATTACTGTAATCATGCAAGGATAACTAAATTTTACCATTTACACATGTAAACTGTATCTATACAACCCATTATGATCAATAATGCAATGTCTTGTAGTCGAGGAATACTATAGACAAATGAAAGCAACGTCTGGTACAAAAGTGACATGGTAAAATACCAAAGAAAATTACATAAACTGTTAGCTCATCTTAAAATGGATGCAGCTGCAGACAGGTTGTAACTGGGACATCAAAAGCAACACATATCTTGGAAGATGTGTTTGATGTTGAATTCAACTGACATCTTGACATAAATATATCTTTTCTCTTTTTTCAAACAACAAATCAGACGAGAAATAACTAAGAATACCATTGTAAATAAACTTAGCCTAATGGTCCCTGCATTTGATATTTTGTTCACTGCCAGATTGTTATTCTTATTTTTGTTGTTTTTTTCTTGTCTTGCAGTTTGATGAAGGATGTTTCTGTTTTTTTCCTTTTTGCCTGCGTCTTGTCCACTTAGACTTACTGAATGCTATACTGAGTGGAAGATTAGTTTGAACCTTGGACACTCACCATTTTGTGTCCTTTATCTTGGTATTTCCAAGTTAGTAACTGGTCATTTCTAAGTGGCATTCAAAGGGTGGTTTCACATCGCCAGATCCAAAATCATATTACATCTCATCTCAATATTGTATTGGTGTGCAGAAGCCTGAAGTAAGATGTTGGTAGGCTTCAGAAATACACTGTGAGGATCCTTAAATGTGTGATGGATGATATCTGCCAACTGTATGGGATAAAAATCATCACTTTGGCCTTTTGGGGCATTAGTGATGATAGATGCTGAACAATCTGCATAACCAGACATGACTAGATGTACAAGCAGGACTGGATGACTGAATATATGCATGAAGTGAAATCATACTTGGCTCTGGGCATTTTATATGATCTAACACACATATTCCAATCTTGTTGAATACTCATGAGTTCCTGACTTCAGTACACACTGTGTAGTTGTCAGTATATTTACACATTACAGTCAGTGGGCGAAAGGCAGGGTACACCCTGGATGGTCCGTCAGTCCATCGCAGGGCCACTCAGAGACATACACGGACACTCACTCCTAAGGGTAATTTGGAATGTCCAATCAACCTAACATGCAGGTTTTTGGATGGTGGGAGGAAGCCGGAGAACCCGGAGAAAACGCAGACACAGGGAGAACATGCAAACTCCACACTGAAAGGTCCTGGTTCCCCCGGGGACTCGAATATTATTATTATTATTCTTATTATTAATAGTAGTAGTAGTAGTAGTAGTAGTAGTAGTAGTGGTAGTAGTAGTAGTAGTATTGTGTATATTTTTTGACCGTAAACTATTCATGCACGCTTCAAACAAAGGCAATAGTTAGGCTAAGGAAGAGAAACAAGAAACAAACAGACTAGAAAAGGGAGAATAGGGAAAAGAAAATCCGCAGTGTCACCATCTCTGCCATTGTAAGATGATTGTATAAATTGTTTAGTTATTTATTTGTAATGTCTTGTTACTCTTTTCATTTTTAAACATTTGATGTTGAAACAAGATCATACATCAAATATTAATCTTTGCACCTTTCTTCAGGTGTGGACAGCTGAGATAGAGTATTTCGATTTCCTTGTGATTTTGCAGCCGCTGGCTTCTCTCTGTCTCAACTACTGCTGAGTAATGATCCACATGCTGGTCAGGAAAGGACGAAGGAGCTCTGATGCCTGCTGGCCTGTCAGGGAAATGTGACAGTGTCTAGGGCGCAGGGACAAACTGGAGAGTGTAGCCTGCAGCGCTCAATCACTCCAGGGCTGGCAGAGACACCTATTGGGAGCTGTCTTCCATTCCCTTCATATATCTGTCTTTTTCATCCCATTTGTAATGTTTCCTCCATTTCTACATTTCTATCCCATTTTGTTACCTTTCCATTTGTTTTAGTTTTCAGTCTCCCTTTTGACCTTGTCAGTGCAGTCTATACTCACACAAACAAGATAACCATGTCCCTCTCAAGCTTAAATCACTGCCTCTTGCTGTCCAGTCTCTATATGACCTAAACGAGCACACCTACATGTCCTTGCTATACTTATACAATTAGAAGTATTGCATACTGACAAAGAGAATTGAATTAGCAGTTCATGAGATACCATATTGAGAATTTCAAACCTTCAGAACCACTACCCAGTGGGCCATGTAGCATTTAAGAATAAAGATTTAGCATTAGACTGGAGTAAGACAGACAGAAAGAGAGAATGGCATGGCCAGATGTTCCCTTCATTTAAGTTGTTCTGCACTAAGGCTTTTCAATTGATTATGAGTTTCTTTTTTCACAGATTCTGGATGCTGCATGCTATTAAGACTGGAATATGAGAAATTGGTTGGCTGGACAAGTAGTCTCTCTGTGTCTCTACTCTAAGGTTATTACAGGGTGACAAGGGCATGCTGGCCAGCCATGCCCTTTTGCCACAATGCTTAGTCTGCTTGCAGGGGAAATGCGAAATGTAATGTGGTCTGACTTTTTGGCCAAGTGGGGAGGTAGTCAGCTGATGGCTCTGTGGGTTTGGAAGGTGGCGTGAGGACTCTGTTAGTTTGCTTTAAAAAAAACTGTTTCCGTTTTAGCGTTGATATATTTCTTATCCATCCATTATCTATACTGCTTATTCCCACAGGGTTTGTGTGTGTGTGTGTGTGTGTGTGGAAGGGGGGGGGGGGAGTTCAATTGACCTAACATGCATGTTTTCTGATGGTGGGAGGGAGCCAGGAACCCATTCAGAACATACAAATTCCTCACAAGGGACCAGCAACCCTTTTGCTGTAAAGAGACGATGGTAATCATCACACCACCTTGCCACACCGCTATATTTATCACAACCGCTAAATCTGTCTCTGGTGATAAGAAACAAGGGAACATACTGTATATATTCCCCCAAACTAATTGATAGAACAGATTCTCCGATTTTGGGTCAGTCCTGACCTGGTACAATGACCAACGGTCACCTGAAACAGGAAACCAAAGCTGAGCATGTAACAACAGCTCTGTGCCATCTGTGTTCACCATCACTCCTGTTCATTACATTATTGGAACAACTCCTCTTTGGATGTTCTCCTTTTACATCTCAGGCCTCTGTATAGTACCGACACTGTCACAACATAGCCACGTTACTCTGATGCATTGCCACATAATTGGACATTGGAACCCACATTAGGGATACATTTTGTGTCAATGTTCACTTCGATTAATCATTTGGATCTGACACTAGTAGAACTGCAACCTTTTCCTGGCAAAGCTAATCTGTGATGTATTGATGTTTAGTCAGAAAACGTTTGATAGGATAACAAATAGATTTGTAATCATTTTGCATATATGGTTGCTATACTACTCAGGGCAGAGACAAGGAAATATCCACCATTGTTCAAAAGCCAGGCAATATGTCCTGGTAAACCTGTACATCTTTGAAGGCACCAAATAATACTGAATGATATGCACGTTTTTGGCATCATACTTTTCCGAAAAGGTTGAAAAAAAGAAAAGGTATCTTACTGAGTCCATTGAAGAGGAATATACCTCAGAAAAAGCTGGAAATTTCTGTTGAACATAATTCAAAACCTTCCAGCCCACCAATTTAAAATGGCCTTATAATGAATCTTGACCCCAGACCATAGAGGAGCTATTCTCAAACTAGTGAAGGTCTTTTTAAAATGAATAAAAACACTAACTGAGGATGACTGAAATACCTTAATATGCTGAAACGCAAATCCTTCTTGCCAAAAAGTTGTGTATGAACAGTGTTGCTTGTAAAATTGACCATGGGGTACTTGCTGTTCACTTTACTTCGTTGGACTAAAAAAATTGTAGCTCTGATCAGCATACTCACTGTTCTAATTTTATGGTCTTACAAATAACTTTGTTGACCACTGGCCAGGTCAGCATCTTTTTCTACAATCTCCTGTTATCCATACCCAAAGTTCACTCACACTAGACTTCAAAAGTGTAGAGGGATTCTAATGGCTCAGATTAAAAAGCAATTTAATACAGAAAAGGGGATTAGAAACACTATGAGCTACACTAATCCTTAACCTTTAGACTTGTTCTCATGTGCCATAATATGGGGAAGACGATAGCATCACAGGGCTAGAGTTAGTAAATGTCCATTAGGGCTGCCCTTCTGTATTCCCACTAGCAAATTTAAAGGCATTAGGCATGCTTTGTCAAATCTAATAAAAAGGGCCAGCAGTACTATCACACATCCCTCACTTGGTTGGAAAAGGCACTGTTTCATGTAAAGTTTTCTTAACCCATTATGGTAATCTGCCCAAATCTCTGAAGAGTTGGGGATAGATATCCAGGTAGATGCTTCTAGGTTGACTGCTCTACATCCTCTGCATGGATTTAACATTTTCTGTCACTTTCCGCGGGTGGAGCAGAAACTCCTATCAAATAAAAAAGCAGAAATTACTCAGTGAAAGATGTGTTTGATTCCACTTGTATGTTCAGGTGACATCCATCCATCGATTTTCTCAACCGCATATTCCCAAATGGGGTCGCTGGGGGACATGAACCTATCCAAGTAGTCAATGGGCGAGAGGCGGGCTTACACCCTGGATGGTCCGCCAGTCCATTGCAGGGCAACACAGAGGCACACTCACACTAAGGGCAATTTGGAATGTCCAATCAACCTAACATGCACGTTTTTGGACGGTGGTAGGAAGCTGGAGAACCCAGAGAGAACCCATGCAGATACAGGGAGAACATGCAAACTCCACACAGAAAGGTTCTGGTTCCCACGATGACTTGAACCAAGAACCCTCTTGCTGTGAGGCGATGGTGCTAACAACCACACCACCGTAAAAACGGGTTGACGGTATTTTTTCAAATTGATAGAAATAAAGTAGTCTGAGTTAAAAAATTAACTCAGACTACAATTCACTGATTCAGCTTCATATTTCACTGACTTTTTTTCATCCTTTCTTCTGCCCATGAAATAATTGAAAGTTCAGTTATGCTATATTTTGTATACAATTGTTTTTTCTGCAGGAAGGATTATTTGGATGACATGAGGGTTGTGGTGCGCATTAATAATTTATAAATATATTTGTGCAGCGAAAAAAGGTTCAATTATCTGCACTTTTTAGAGTCTAACATTAGCCATATAGTTTTAATTATACATGCAAGTCTATTATTTATTTGTCTGTGGGAGTTCAATTTTTTATGCCTTTTCTTTTGAAGGAAAAGTTGGTATAAATTCACCATACTGCTCGGCCAAAAAACACAAACTGACATTCTCTAAGAATCTCTCAATTTAAGTTAACTTCACGATTTTAAGAACCTTTACCATTATGGTTCATAGTACAGTAGGACCTTTTAAGTACTAAGAATTAATTGTAGCAGCAAAAAGTTGTCTAATAAAAACAGTTAATTAGGCTACCGGTTTTAGCTTGGTAATATGCCATACCAGTGTCCTCTACACCACTGTCCCCCCAAGATGGAAAAAGGAATACAAATCATATGATTCTTTAGATACTGAAAGAAATTCAATATTCAAGTCTTTCTATCAAAATACACAAAGTCTTCATACGGTGGGCTATAGGGAATATTTTTACAGTTTGAACCATTCACTTTTATGTAACTTGTGTCCAACACAGTATAGTTGTTTTTTTTCCCTTCAGACTACAAATACAGTTAATTACAAGAACTAGATGTTAGAAAACATCTTTGTTGAGGGTTAGGTATTTCTTGAGTGGGTTTAGAAAAAAATCATAGTGTGCTTTTATAAATGCATGCATTTTTCTAGTCGTCATGGTGACGACCACAGGGCTGTCCTCTCTCCCCATTGCTCTTTACCCTCTTTATTGAATCCCTTGCTCAATGGCTGAGACAAATGGATTGTATCAGGGGCATCACGATCAATGGGGAGGACCATAGAGTGGCTTTGTATGCACATGATATTTCAATATATACACTATATTGCCAAAAGTATTTGCTCACCTGCCTTGACTCACATATGAGCTTAAGTGACATCCCGTTCCTAATCCATAGGGTTCAATATGACGTCGGTCCACCCTTTGCAGCTAGAACAGCTTCAACTCTTCTGGGAAGGCTGTCCACAAGGTTTAGGAGTGTGTTTATGGGAATTTTTGACCATTCTTCCAGAAGCGCATTTGTGAGGTCGCACACTGATGTTGGACGAGAAGGCCTGGCTCTCAGTCTCCGCTCTAATTCATCCCAAAGGTGTTCTATCGGGTTGAGGTCAGGACTCTGTGCAGGCCAGTCAAGTTCATCCACACCAGACTCTGTCATCCATGTCTTTATGGACCTTGCTTTGTGCACTGGTGCACAGTCATGTTGGAAGAGGAAGGGGCCAGCTCCAAACTGTTCCCACAAAGTTGGGAGCATGGAATTGTCCAAAATGTCTTGGTATGCTGAAGCATTCAGAGTTCCTTTCACTGGAACTAAGGGGCCAAGCCCAGCTCCTGAAAAACAACCCCACACCATAATCCCCCCCTCCACCAAACTTTACACTTGGCACAATGCAGTCAGACAAGTACCGTTCTCCTGGCAACCGCCAAACCCAGACCCGTCCATCAGATTGCCAGATGGAGAAGCGCGATTCGTCACTCCAGAGAACGCGTCTCCACTGCTCTAGAGTCCAGTGGCGGCGTGCTTTACACCACCGCATCCGACGCTTTGCATTGCACTTGGTGATGTATGGCTTGGATGCAGCTGCTCGACCATGGAAACCCATTCCATGAAGCTCTCTGCGCACTGTTCTTGAGCTAATCTGAAGGCCACATGAAGTTTGGAGGTCTGTAGTGATTGACTCTGCAGAAAGTTGGCGACCTCTTCGCACTATGCGCGTCAGCATCCGCTGACCCCGCTCCGTCAGTTTACGTGGCCTACCACTTCGTGGCTGAGTTGCTGTCGTTCCCAAACACTTCCATTTTCTTATAATACAGCTGACAGTTGACTGTGGAATATTTAGGAGCGAGGAAATTTCACGACTGGATTTGTTGCACAGGTGGCATCCTATCACAGTTCCACGCTGGAATTCACTGAGCTCCTGAGAGCGACCCATTCTTTCACAAATGTTTGTAAAAACAGTCTGCATGCCTAGGTGCTTGAATTTATACACCTGTGGCCATGGAAGTGATTGGAACACCTGATTCCGATAATTTGGATGGGTGAGCAAATACTTTTGGCAATATAGTGTATGTCTGGCCCCTCAAATACATTTCCAGAATTATTGGCCCTTTTACAGAAATTTGGCAGTTATTCTGGTTATAAATTAATCGTACAAAAGACTCAGTTATTGGCCTTTAATTATTCACCTCCAAAACCCTTCTGTGATCAATTTCAGCTCAACAAAATTTCAATTATGAAAGACACCCCACTTCAGGCAGTACTGGCCAATACAAATTTAGATGTATTCATAAAGGACATCCAAAATCATTTGATTAAAACCCAATTAAAAATTTGGACTAAAGTTGAATTAGAGTACCAATTGACTAATAAATTACAGATAATTCATTGGTGCCCCTTGACCCAAGATTTAGGCCTTACTTAATGGATAATTGTTTTAATTCCTTGATATCCAAGGGTAAAACAACATTTGGTAGAGGTGTAGTTTTAATCTTTGGGTTTGTACTTTTTGTGTCAGTGTTGGTATATGTTTTTTTTCCTTTCTTTTCTCAATGGGTCCCAAATAATATAAATATGCTGGCCCTTATGTACCACCTTTTTTTTCTCTCCCCTCTCTTGGGGATGTTTTATTTATCCTCTTAACCAAAAAAAATGTATGGTGCCACTATCCTCTTGATGGAAGTCATTCTATTGAACATTTTGAGACAGCAAATGCTCCTGCATGCTTGTCTTATTTACAGTTGAAACCTATATAGGTTTCTCAATCACACTGATCACTTTTTACATGGTTATGTTACTTTACATACCAATTTCTTCTTGTTCACAGGACACTACTGAGCAGAAGAAGCCGAGCCATGCTGGATCCAAGCCCTCCCTCTCTGAGAGCAGTTGCAGACTCCCTCAGATAGCCATGAACACCTGCAAGTACAATGGCGGAGTGGTGAGACCACTAGTAGGCAGCCTGGCATCCTCGTCGCGCCGTAATCTTGCAGAGCTCGACTCAGAGACACAACCCTTGCAGACGCTGCACAGCTCTGGCCTAGAGGTGGTGGTGTCCAAGGGAAACGGCGGCGAAGATCCCAGTAAAGCATCCAATGAAAGCTTGGTCAGGGAGGGCAGTGGGCGAAGTGAAGGCAGAGCTCCCCAGAAGAAAAACAAGGACATTGGTTACAAGCTTGGACATCGGAGGGCATTGTTTGAGAAGCGGAAGAGGCTAAGCGATTACGCACTCATCTTTGGGATGTTTGGAATTGTTGTCATGGTGACAGAAACTGAACTGTCATGGGGGGTATACACTAAGGTAGGTTGTTCATGTGTGTGATGCATGAGTGGGAGTACTTTGTGCTTTATTGCTGTTATTATCATTTGAGTTGTGTGGCGTTGGCAGTTGTCAGGTTTATGAAGAGTAATTATTAACACTGATGTGTATTGTCTATCAAAGCTGTCATGTAATCTGAACAGTGACTCCATTTCTTGGTAAAAATTTTATTTATATAGTAATTTATTGACTACAACACAGCAAGCAACAGACCCAAGTGAGACTCTTGAACACTGACATCAGCGAAGAGTTATGTTTAAGGGTTACTATGGCATTGCAACTACTAGACTTCTGGGTCAGAGGAGGGCTGGAACCTTGCCCAGCTGACGGTGGCTGAGAGGCGGGGTACACCCTGGACAGGTTGCCATTCCATTGCGGGACATAGCATACTCTGCTTATGTCTTTTAATGCAAATGTTCTTCTTATATTTGCAGATTTATTAACTTTTGCTTATTGTCTTTACTGGTATTAGAATCACAAATATAGGCTGTTCTGGTAGTTCTTGTGTTGTTGTCTTCTTTATGTAGATGGAGAGAGGACACAACAGGGAGTCTCATGCCAGCTCGGGTCTTCACAATCAGTTTAGAGTTAGGATTAATTTGGGCTGTTTTTTTTTACTTTTCTTTTTTTTTATTCTAAACAATTGTGCACTTATCATTGAAATTGAACAAGAAATGGATAGTTACTAATTCTGCCAGATTAATTTATATTATACAAATACTCTCTTACCTAAATGTTGAAGCTCTAAAAAGGGAACCTGGACCAGGCACAAAAATGAATGTGTTTATGCCTTTCAGGTGCGTAATGACTTAATCACTTTGCTTCTATAGCAACTTTGTAATACCAAAATAGAGTAAGCAGCAGGTACAAAACAACAACAAAATTTGTTTAATTTTACTGTTTAAAATGCACACACTAGTTGGTCTGTAATCAGTTTAAATTAGCACAACTTTGTTGGAAAGATTGTGGGATGAATATTTCTCACAGTTTTTCCTGTTTGTCCTCTTAAAGTGATTAAAATTTTGTTTCAGAGGACCACTGCTGTCTCCACTGTTAGGGTAGTTAGTCAGAGTAAGTCAGTCTATAGTAGGGTCAAGCTAGGTGGTATTCCTGTGATATATGACATTACTCAGTATGGTTATAACCTCATGAAATCCAGATATTAGATAAACCTTTCTTTTGTAAAAGTTTGTGTTAAAGTTCAGTATTGAATGGCAATTAACACAGTTAACACAAAATTAGCCTTATCTTCACATCTCTTCATATATCTATGTTGCAGGTTTGTTTCTTAAGGGCCACTGCTTCTACGTAGAGATTTAGCATAGTTACACCACAGTTATTGAAGGTGTAGAATCCAGGTGATGGACAGGCTTGCTTCATCCCAGATCTCTTGCAAGATGAAAGTTTTTGATGCAAACAGCAAATATAAAAAATAACAGTTGCTTGTTTGACTCTTAATTGAGCTATACAACCAAAATAAAGTAAAAACAAACAAATCGCAGATACTAGTTATGATGATTCTTAAGTTTGAAAAGTTTTTGATGTTTCATGAAATACCAAATATGACAAAAAAGAGCATATGTTGTTAAGCAGCTGGAATCCTGCATCAACAGCTGGGAGTTTTATGAGGAATTTTGTGGCATTGGGAGGCAAGTGTATGTCACTTTTTTATGTAATATGGTTGTAGTAAAGGGTTTTTGTCACCTGGAGTTTCATTATTTTTGTTGGAATACTGTGTGGATGTGATTGTGTTGGGCAGGTTTTTAGGTTCTCTTTGGACCGCCACCTTACAGTAGTGGAGGGGTTTGCATGCCTCAAAGATCCTAGCAGCTATGTTGTCGGGGGCTTTATGCCCAAGGTAGGGTCACTCATGGCAAAAAGGTCTCTAGGGGAGGGACCAGACATAAAGTGGTCTAGACTACCTCTATGGACTATAAAAAGGTTGGTGTCATGCCGTGGTGAATTATGTTGGGTTAAGATTACTTTTTTTTGTCATTTGGTCTTGTCAGTTCCTGTTTTAATTTGAAACTTTAACTCTCCTTTCATTCCAGATCACTTGCTCTTCCTCTTGTGCCAACAGTCTGTCTTCCCTAATTCCCTATTGTGTCTACCTTTTCCCCGTTTTCCTTCATATGTATACATAGTCTGTGTCACCCTCTGTCCTGTGCAAATGTACATAATAACCGTCCTGGTGAATGAGAATATCGAGTGTTTCATATTCCTTGTCAAGTTAAGTAAGCCATAGTCTTGTTTTGATTTTTGTATTGTCCAAGTAAGAGCTTTTTTTGTCAATCTTATATCTTTGTGCTCCTTCATCTGTTTTCTGGAGTGATTATTATTTTTGTATTCGCGTTTCATAGCTTATAGTTCCTCTGATTAGTGGAGAGATTATCGTTTAAACATAATTTTTCATAGTTCTATCTTGCCTCCGTTAAAGGAGAGTTTATTATTTTGTCAAAGCTTAATAGCATAGATATCCTCTGCCTTTCGGAACAAGTTTTGTTTCTAGATAATTTTAATTGCCTTGTTGTCTCTCTCTGTAAAGAGAGCTTCTGTTAGAATATAACTTTTCATAACAACTTGATTTATTTCTGCTTCGAAGAACAGATCAATAAAGACCATTTCCAACTTGATTCCTGCATCTGTGTCCTGTGTCCTGCTGGTTCCTGACATGCGGGTCACTGGGGCACCCCTGTTGAGCTAGTCCTGCAGTTGGGCATGGCGGCAAGCGCCTGGTACCCAGGCCTTTGACTGTGGGTGACCCTGCGAGGGGCATAAAGCCCAAAAGGACAACGTAGGTCCCCACTCCAAGAGACCGGCAGGTGGGGCCACAGGGGTCCAGTTCACTGTAAGCTGGGTGGCATCTGAGGACGAGGACCCTGGCGGTCTGATCCTTGGCTGCAGAAGCTCACTCGAGGGATGTGGATCATCACCTTTCTGGTGAAGAAGGAACCTGAGCTTGTTCGCTTGGTTGAGCGGTTCTGGCTAGATATAGTCAGACTCAACTTGACACACAGCCTGGGTTCCAGTAGTTATTTTGGGTTAATTGGGCCAAGAACCCCAGCTCTTACTGGAGCAATTTGCAGCCGAGTATGAAGTGGTTGGAATGAGAATCAGCACCTCCAAATCTGAGACAATGGTCCTTGGCCAGAAAAGGGTGTGGTATTTCGAGATCTTGTTCACAAGTTACGGAAAGCTAGAAAGGAATCAACAGGTGGATCAGTGCAGCATCTGGAGTGATATGGACCCAGCATCAAGTTTTCATGTTGAAGAAGTAGCTAAGCCAAAAGGCAAAGCTCTTGATTTACTGGTCAGTCTACGTTCCTAGCCTCACCTATGGTCATGAGCTGTTGAGAGTGAATGAAAGAATAAGATTGTGGATATAAGCTTTCTACGTTGGGCGGATGTCCAAGCTTCTCACCCTGTCTCTAAGGGAGAGCCCAGTCCCTTAGACACAGGGTGAGAAGCTTGGTTATCTGGTAATGGCTCAAAATAGAACCACTGCCCTTCTACATTAAGAGGACCCAGATGAGGTGTCAGGTCATCTGGTCAGGATGCCTTCTGGACACCTCCCTGGTGAGGATTTCCAGGCACCCCAGGGAAGGCCCAAAACATGCTGGAATTACTATGTCTTTCGTCTGGCCTGGAAACACCTTGGGGGGCTGGTAGATGTGGCTGGGGAGAGGGAAGTCTGGGGCTTCTTCGGCTACTGACCCACGATCCTCCAAAACAAAAAAGCTGTTCCTTCATGTAGTTATTGGGGAAAATACATTTCTTTCCATTTTGCATAACATACAATCACAACATTAACAGTAGTGGCTTTGCTAAAGTTTTTTGTGCTAAGAAGGAAAAAAAATATGACGTGACAGTGAGCACTTTGAGTGTAAAATTCTTGAACCTCTGTTAGATGAATTAATTGGTTTAGTCAATGTTATTTCACCAGGGACTTTTCAAAACAAACTGCCTTGAGAATACGTCGCTGAACTGAGGGGCAAAATAATCAAGTTTAAAGATAGAAATACATTTTGAAATATGGACCACCAAAGGACAAAGTAATACGGAGGAACATTGGTTGTTGTCCCACTCACAATATTTATACTTTTCATATGCATTAGTTGCGTATTCATTAGTGTTCATTAGTGTACAGTCACAAGCAGCATCCAAGTAGTTTATTTAATCACCACCAGTGCTTAACGTGGTTGATTGTTTTTACAAGTATGGATGTTTTTGTCTGTTTATCAAGTAAAAAAAGGTGTGTTTCTGTTACAAATAGTTTTGCTTGTCATTCTCTTTTTAATTATAATTTTCCAATATTGAGTTACAAATAATACCTCCTTTTCATCTTTTTTTGTCCAGTAATACTGTATGGAAGTGTATGTTTCTGTGTTGCATGTATATTTTGAAATTCCCAAACTGATCTATTCCTAATATTTTTTTCATGTCCTTTTTTTCTTATCACAGGAATCTTCATACTCATTTGCACTGAAATGCCTTATCAGCCTTTCCACTGTTATATTGCTTGGTCTTATAATAATGTACCATGCCCGGGAAATCCAGGTGAGTGAAAACACTTTCTTTCATATATTTATCAGACACAATGAGTTGGTTTGAAATCAGTTATGTGAAACAGTAAGGAGGATAATTATTTCTAATTGTGACCAAATTTAAATTTATCAAAATGTTGCCTTTAAATGCGGAAAAATGTATTTATAGTGCAGCTGGAAGTCAGCTGAGTTTTCACCAATCACCAAAGACCTTGGGTTTCACTTTTTAAATAAGTTCTTATATAACAAAACTACTGACACAAAGTTAAATGGTTTCTTTGTTAAGTTACTTACTGAAAATAGTTATTTGTAGTTTTTTACAGAACTTTTGCAGTTCCTTACAGAATCACAAACGCAATATTAGCTCTACAGCACGTTATCAAAAAACAGTAATTAGAAATTAGTGATTTTACAAAAGGAAAGTGACTCTATTGCAATTATGTCTCTACTTACATATGAATTAGTTTCCTTCAAAGTGGTGACTTTAGCCAAGGAAAGTCAATAAATGGGGTTGTAGCATCACCATTCCCGAGTTGTCGGTATCAAACTGTTGATTTTTCATATCTGAGGGACATTTCTTTGCAACTATCAGACAGTATGGCACAATCGGCTTTCCACTGATGTTGTCCTTCATCTTTTCACCCACAAATTCAAAATAATGCAAAATGTTAATATCAATCCCTGTCATCTTGCTGTCAAAGTGAGCTTTACACAATTGTGAATACATATTGAATTTGAACTTTGCCTCTTTTCCAAAATACACAGGGAGAAAACAGCAAAAGGGATGTTAAGATGGCAAAGTATATAATAATTGATTTCCATAACTGTAAGCCCAGAGAGTTATTTTACTTCTACTTGAGTGTTAGCAGTACTTTTTTATTTAACAGCATTTCAAAGTTGTAAGTTTCCTTTTCTTATGTCACACTTTGGTGAAAAAAATCAAGTAAAACACAACCAACAGTCAAATACAGTGCAATACTACCTACAGTAGTTATGGAGTGTTAAAACGACAACCTTTCTTGACCAGCTCTTTTATTTTACTGATGTCACCAAACTTGTACCTCAACTTTGCAGGAAATGTCAAGAACAAAAAATGAGCCATGTGTTCTTCTGGAGTAAAATATGGAGGGCTAAGTGCGACCAAATAAAAAAATATATATATATTTTGTTTGACAAGTGTTGCCGTATAGGTGTCAGGGAGGTGGGTGGTGACGGAGGACTCAGGTGCGGAGATGAGGGAAACAAGGTTTATTATAACAAAACGGTGGAAGTCCAGACATGAGTACAAATCAAAGCTGTTGAAAACTGTGGGCAAAGTATCAAAGCAAAGCAAACAAGACTGTGGCAAAACTATGACAAAGTAACAAAATAAAGATTAACAAGACTGTGACAAAACTGTGACTATGGCTGTGGCAGAACTATGACGAAAACAAACCTGGCGTGGGGGTGACGAAGGACAGGACGGACATGAGACGAAAACGGAGACAAGGGGAAACAGGACTATTTAAACACATGAGGGAGGGGAACCCCAGGTGTACACAATGGGTAATCATGACATGACGAGACACCAGACGTGACAGAGCCCCCCCCTTAAGGGACGGCTCCCAGACGGCCCTAAAACACATGAGGACCACGGGAGGGTGGGGAGGGGGAACCGGAACAAACACGAGGCGTGGATCATGACATGTGACTTGGCTGTGGGACTTGACTGGGGAACATGGCTGGGGACATGGCGAGGAGCATGGCTGGGGACATGGCGAGGGGCATGGCTGGAGACATGGCGAGGGGCATGGCAAGAGCGTGGGCGTGGCGAGCCTCCCTGGCTCGACCACGGGCACGGCGGGATGACGAGAGCGTGGGCGTGGCGAGCCTCCCTCGCTCGACCACGGGCACGGCGGGAAGACGAGGGCGTGGGCGTGGCGAGCCTCCCTGGCTCGACCACGGGCACGGCGGGATGACGAGGGCGTGGGGGTGGCGAGCCTCCCTGGCTCGACCACGGGCACGGCGGGAAGACGAGGGCGTGGCGAGCCTCCCTGGCTCGACCACGGGCACGGCGGGGTAACAAGAGCGTGGGCGTGGCGAGCCTCCCTGGCTCGACCACGGGCACGGCGGGATGACGAGCGCGTGGGCGTGGCGAGCCTCCCTGGCTCGACCACGGGCACGGCGGGAAGACGAGAGCGTGGGCGTGGCGAGCCTCCCTGGCCCGGCCACGGTCGGAGGGATGACGAGGGCGTGGCGAGGAAAACGTGGCTTGGCGAGCCTCCCAGGCTCGCTCACGGTCGGAGGGGGTGGAGAGGTGAGCGAGCCCTCCTGGCTCGCTCACCGCCATGGCCGGAGGGTGTTGCGGGGCGTGAGCGAGCTCGGGGCTCGCTCACGGGCAGGAGGACGGACCGGTGAGCCGGCCTCGGCTTCCACCTGGGCATGGTGGCTAAGCCCCCCCATGGGCTCGCCCAGAGCAGAAGGGGGGGGGCCGCCACCGTCGCCGCCGCTCCTCCGAGGAGTCTCCGCTGAGTCCATTAATGGCGAGTGCGTTCTGTCAGGGAGGTGGGTGTTGACGGAGGACTCAGGTCGGACATGAGACGAAAACGCACCCGCGCCAGACAAGGGGAAACAGGACTATTTAAACACACGAGGGAGGGGAACCCCAGGTGTACACAATGGGTAATCATGACATGACGAGACACCAGACGTGACAATAGGTACACTGAGTGCACCCTGATGGGCGGTGATGCTGACATGAATCCTGGGTTAGACTCACACTGTTATAATATTTCAAGTTCCAGCTTTCATTTGACTTCTGAAAATATGCATTTTAATAGATTCTATTAATCTAAACTGACCCACACAGGAGAGCTACACCTCTCTATATATAAACCCTTCATCGAGAGGGTTGCTGGTTTGAATCCCTCCCCCAATGCAGCCTGTCTTTGTGCACTAGGGCGACCAACCTGCCTATATATTACTGTGTTGGTCTGAAGTGACTTTTTTAGCTTCAGAATGATGCGTTGACTAAGGAATGAATGAATAGTGTATTAAACTCTAAAGCATCTTTCAGTGTCTGTGAAAGTGCTTTGTAAGGTGGATGCTTTTTTAGTTATCATTATCATACATTCGGATTTACTGTCCTGCCAAATTTATCAGAATTATTTTCCCAATTGACATAGACTATATTCAACTAAAATGGACTGTTAAAAAAATATTTTCAAGACTGAAAATTTTCAAGTACTTTCAATTCTTTGACTTTTTTAAAGGAAATACTCCAATACCTTTCCTCAAGTAATGATTTGACAGCGTTACTTTTACTTTTACCAGTGGAATATTTACCAATAGAATCTGTACTTTTACTCAAGTAATGAAACAGCACTTTTCCCACTACTGATAGTGTGTGAATAGATAGTAGTTTAGAGATGAGCCTGTTTTTGTGGAAGCAGAACTTCCAGAATTCTGTTGGCTTTGTCAATTTTGTTTCAAGTGCAGTATAGTATATATAATCTTTACATCGTAGTGTTAAGTCAATAGAAGATAAACTGAACCCATGACACACTTTACGATCACTCCCCTAATTTGGAAAATAAGGTGGAAATGCACACAGGAAGAACACTGACACTTGGAAATTTTAAATAATAATAAATAATTCAACTTGGAGAAATGGCTTGAGATTTTCAAAGGGGTCATAATAGAAAAGTTAATACACCTCTGAACATTTTGATAGTTAGCATCGTCAACTCAGTGCAATAGGGCTTCTATGCCTTGGTGGCCGAGGGGCCATTCTGCATTTGACCTTTATTTTCCCTTGCTGTGTGTTTGGGATCATTGTTATGCTTTCTTTCTTTCTTTCTTTCTTTCTTTCTTTCTTTCTTTCTTTCTTTCTTTCTTTCTTTCTTTCTTTCTTTCTTTCTTTCT
>JABUIW010000209.1:451237-493273 GCA_013363375.1 Menidia beryllina
TCTTTCTTTCTTTCTTTCTTTCTTTCTTTCTTTCTTTCTTTCTTTCTCAGCTTATTATTCTTTTTTGCTCCGTCTGAAATCAGGTGGAGAAAACCTGGTTGATTACATTTTCACTTCTGAGTGATGACCCAACAATATTCACTGGAAGATTAATTGGTTTAGGAATTAGTCTTTAATCCATGCTGTCAGTATGTTTTGTAACAATATCGCAAAGACCTTGATTGAGCTCATTGGTTTTTATTGGTTTTCACAAGAAACATTTCTTGTGAGCCCCAATAGAATTTTTTACGGGGTCATCTTTTGGGGCTGAATCAGTTGATAGTGGGAAGATTGCTTTCTAATGACTGATTTTCTCTGGTGCCATGACTTCCCGTGCCTTTTTGCACATCCCTTTATTTGTTTGTTCAATAATTTTTCCCAGTGTCATATTTTAGTACAATTTTGTAGTACTAATATAGTTTCTTTGCATGTATGGAATATTACCGACTATGAGAATTTCATGTCAATACCGCCTTTAGAAATATATTTACTTTTAAAATTGGTGATATATTCAATATTCAATAAGTTTACTTAGCTATACATTTCTGTAGTTTTCATACTCTATGGATGTAAGACTCTACTATGTCAGTAGAAATGAGTACAGCCAAACAAAAGGCATCTCTGCATGTAAGAAACAAATACATGTGCATAACATATCGTGATAGAGTGTGTATAGCATTTTTGCCAGGGCTAGAAAAACAAAGAAATTGCTTAAAGTAAAACTTTAACCTACATCTTTAAAACCAACATGTAAAATAGCATTATTTACTCCTCCCTTTTGGTGAAAAAAACAACAACTTTATATTCCTTCTTTGCTAATTTTCCAAATAAGAAATATACATTGAGTGCATATTGTGTTAGTGTGTTAGTGTTAGAAAAAGTTGAGACATATGAAACTAATAACGCTTTTAATCAAATATCTTTGTTTTGTTCCCCCAGCTGTTTATGGTTGACAATGGTGCGGATGATTGGAGGATAGCCATGACATATGAGCGAATCTTCTTCATCGTGCTGGAGCTTTTGGTGTGTGCCATTCACCCTATCCCAGGCCAATATGTCTTTACCTGGACGGCACGGCTGGCCTTTACCTACACTCCATCTGTGGCAGATGCAGATGTGGACATCATTCTCTCTATTCCAATGTTCCTGAGACTGTACCTGATAGGCAGGGTCATGTTACTCCACAGCAAGCTGTTCACGGACGCTTCATCCCGCAGCATTGGGGCTCTCAACAAGATCAACTTCAATACACGCTTTGTCATGAAGACTCTCATGACCATCTGTCCAGGAACTGTTTTGCTGGTGTTCAGTATATCCTCCTGGATCATTGCTGCATGGACTGTGCGTGTCTGTGAGAGGTAAAACACTGGGTTGTGAATAATGGATGTTGCTAGATACAGACTGAAAAACAAAATGGCTGATACACGGTTGTGTTGCTTTGTCTGGTACAAGACACCTTTTTTCCGGTCACTTTTATGTCTGTTATGTGCCATGCTTCTCAGTGTTACCTTGTTTTGTGCCACTCACAGCAGTTTTCCATAGAGATGTCAGCAGCATAGGTCACATGTAAATAATATTCATGTTTCTAAAAAGGTATTCACTGGTTCATGTGCAAATTGTACTATACCACCACCTGAGTGTTTAAAAACACCCTGACAGAGGTTTCATTAACTCAGTAATTGCTCATTGACTTTCCACTCCTCGTTTTTATTGCTATTTCATATAGCTTGTCCATAATTCATAAGGGTCTAATTGTTTGTTTGCTGAATGGTTTGTTTTGGTAATGCAGGCAGCCCCCAGGATCCCCTAGCCTGTTTTCTCCACAAAACTGTGCACTGGGGTTTTTCTCAGGGGGGCAGCACTGTTTCTCATATAAAATGAAAGAGGCAAGAGGAAACTAAAAGCTTTCTCTTTCTCTCTCGTTCTGCATTTGCATAGAGAAATTAGACTTTAATGCCAGCTTTGAAGTTGCAAATTAATTTTTTTTTGGTTGGTAGTTAGTTGAGTAGGGCTGGCGGAGAGTGCATGCTTTATCACAGATGAACTTGTGAGACCTAGACTGGTGTACATCCGCTACCTCATAGGAATATCAGGTCAGAGGAATGTTTTTTTCAAGCCATGCTTAGATTCCTCTTGCAGCTTACCCTGCCTGCCTTAACTAAATATGCCCTACACTTTCCTAATCTGTCATTGTTAACCTGTCACTAACCACCCCTTTCACACACTTTACTACTTTGCTCTTGGGCCCCCAGCTCCTCTTGCTGCTGGATTTAGACTTCATAAGAGACACTCAGTAAGCTGACTTTTGATAACTGCTTTTGTGGAACACAGTAAAACAGTAGTACTATTGAATCTCATTGATACTCATATCCATTATAGCAGATTTAGTTGGCCTGATTACATATCTTTCTTATACCTAGCTGCTGATGGGCTATAAATTAATATATCTGTAGGACTGCCCCTGACAAAAACTTTGGTTGGTAAACCAACAGTTGCAGTTTTAAGGCAAGCACAGAATTATTTGTTAGACTTTTCTATTGATTTTTTGAAAAAATTGGGTACTCTACACAGATGTTGAACACTTTGATGAGTCACGATCAGAAAGTGCTCCTTATCCCACTGTTATCAGCTCGGTTCATCAACTTTGACACAGTTTTTCAGACCCTTGTAGTTTTTTTCCTCTTCACACAAGTAGCAGCTGAGAAAATGTAGCAACAACATGAAAAAACAATTCATTCTGGTATGGGACTTTCCCATCCAGCACTTCTCTTCTTTAAATCACAAAGTGATAGACTTTTAATCAATGCTTACCATAATGATCACTCACAATCATCACCGCAGCTAATTCATATAACAAGGAGAAGGAAATGATGTGTGTGAGAGGAAAGTCTTCTTTAGCTTTTAATCAAATAAAGTTAACTGAAAAAGTAAGTATATGCAACCATTTGGAAGCAACTTCACCCACCTCACAATAAACTGGCCAATGAAAATTGGTGCAGCTTAGATTTTTTATTGTCAGTTAAAGTTGTCATGGTGCAGCCCCATGCAATTATCATAATATATTCCTAATACCTCTTTTGATGTGAGGAAATTTATGAGTTTAAGAAATAGAACAGAATACCAAAATAGTATCTGACACCAGGGATGGGCGATACAACAATTTTTTCTCAGGGATATTTTTTCAAATAAGGGGAACTGAGATAATACGTATTTTATACTAGATAACATGCTTCTTCCATAAAAGCTGTTAGTGTTTATGCCTTTCTTCTCAGGTCCCTTCATCTTTTTTCTCTGCATTTAGGGGCAAGCAAACCCCGTTTGGTTGAGGTTAACTTAATAATGTTGTTGCCAGATTTTTGTCTTAATGAAAAAATGTATTGACATCTTGAGTGAAGAACTTTGTGAACCTGAAAACTTTAAAACTATCCTCTCTGTTATACTGATGGTAATTATAGGCAGCAGCATAAGAAACTGAGCTGTGTACTTGAAACAGTTTTCTCAGAAGAATAATTTTCAGTATGTTTCAGAATTTGCAGTTCTCTGAAACTTTAAAACAAACAAATTGCAGAGGTATTACAATTTTCAGACAATTTGAAGAGACTTCAAATCACCAAAAAATGAATGCACTTATGTGACAGCGGCTTCTTGTATTTATAGTAACTGACACTAGTTTTAACTTATTCATTTAAAGTTGTATGTATAGGATCATTAGATAAATCCAAGAGCTTATGAGATGATAGAGAACACTAACTTGAAATCAGTAGCAATGTAATTTAGAGAATAAAATTTTAACTTATTGTATCGCCCAACTCTACCTGGCATTACACAATTAATTTAGTTTTCAGGATAAGATGGGTAGAAATGCGTATGTAAGACTTGTATGACTTGTTTGTTATTATGAATGGGTGCTGGCATGCACATTATGGTTAGTGTGCGGGTGCATGTGCGTGTGTTTGTATAATGTTTTGTTGTACTTTCTATTTCCCCACTATGCTGCTCCATAGGGATACCATGTGAGTCCTCGTTCTCTGGCCATGGAAAAACAAACGTATCATTTTTTCACCGAGCTGGCGCCACTACTGCCCTGTGTGAGATGGGAGGGTGGGGGTGGTGGTAGGGAGAAGGGGCAGCCTTTCCAAAACTGATGAACTAAAAAATCCATTCCAAACTTTGTTGTCCAAAACAGAATCAGGTAGGCCTACTAGTTGGCTTTAAAGTGGCACCATACCTCTGCAAAGAAAATAGATTTTTTTGTGACTATAGGAGCACAGCAGAGACCAATATTGTGAGCAGCACTTTGAGGCAAGCGTCTCTTTGCTATTTTTTGGGACATGGTGGAAGAAAATAAATTTTGTGCACAAATTAAGCTTCTCTTTCAACTCACCTTCAAAATACTGCCAGAGGACGACTTTTCTATTGATTTTCCTCTCTTTCTGTCTCAATGCAATTGTAAAAGATCCATATAGCACTATATATAGTATTTTTAGGAGGAGCTGCATAGATTTTTATAGGCAATAGAGGCCTCCTGTTTTTATGCCCAAACTTAATCATCTCATTCTCTCCCTTCATAAGATTGATTGCAGTGTAGTAATGATTTTACAAAGAAAATTTTATTGCATCCTCTGAAAAGATTTTATCTGGTGATGAAAACATATTTTTGTCTAACAATGGTTCCAGTTTTCAAGGAGAGAACAGTTATCAAGACATTTCTGGTCATTTTGTTATGATGTGTGTGGTACTGATTGATAATTAGAAATAAAATAAAAAAATATTACAGAAATTAGCCAGGACAAAGGGACATTGCTTTTTATTGCTACAATTAATCAGAGGCACATTAAAATTAGTAGACTGTTCCATGCCAAATGGAAATGTCTTCATTATTTGTTCATTTCTATGAATTGAATATAATCCCTCTTTCCTCTTTTTCTTTCTAAAGACACATGACAAAAGCATGACTCTTGTCATGTTTACTTGTCAGTCTCATCATATCAAGTAAGAAAAGGTTTAAAAGAAAGAGGCGCTTGTTTCCCAAAGTGCTGTGTGTGACTTGTAGCCCTTGCTCTTACACTGTCACGCGGGCCATGCTCCTGACCTAATTAACGGGCAATACAATAGGAGATTGGACGAACACTGAATCTACCTGGGAAACGCCTAGATGGGGGGAATGAAAGGCATACATTGATGGGGACAAAGAAGGATGGAAGGATAGAGGGAGCACCTAGATGAGAGGAATGCTAATGTTACAGTAGGTAGATTTAACCCTGTTAATGGACCCTTTTCTCTACTTACTTAATAAAGTCCATCCTCATAGCTAACCTACCTCCCCTAAGATCCTCAACTAAGTTCTTTTGACCCTTTACTTCGCAACCAAACCGCTCCCTCTCTCTCTCTCATACTCTTAACCGATCCCTTGCAGATCTGCTAGTTCACCCATCTAATGTGGCATGCTCTGCGGTTCCTCCTCATCTCTCTCTACAACTGATTCCTGTTGCTACTCCTTATCCATAGCAAGCAGGTGTAATACAGCTCAAACACTGTTACACACTTGCATGTTTGCCTTGCCTCCCTCCCTGGTCTCAATCCTTTTTCTCTTTTTTCCACTATCTAATTTTCTTGCTCAACCTCCTGTTCTTACTCTGTAGTCAGAAACAAAATGTTATATTTCAAGGCCATGGCAGAACACTGTTTTTTTAATCTCTTCTTCAGTAAATGTCCATGGGCTTTGTGAAAAACAAGTTTTCGAAATGTTTAACTGACTTTCCCTCAGAGCACTGCAGCAGATTATAAGGTTTTAGGTAGGTGTCAGTTACACTTACACCCAATGTCTTACTTCTGTTTCGTGTCATTGCCACAAGATACAAACAGCTTAATCAAGAACAGGTTAATCAGAGAAAGGTACACCAGGGTGACTTGATTTGTCTCACGCCAATGAAAGGTTCACATAAAATATTCAGGTGCAACCGTTACAAGTGTAACCACACCAGTCTGTGTCTGTACAGTTCAAAATGACCTCATTTACAAAGATAACAAACTAATTGAACTTATGAAGTCTGTATCCAAAGCATTCAAATATAATAACCTGAGGATGAATCCAAAAACTCCCAAAATGACAGGCATGTTTATTCAAGTGTTGTATTCGCGAAGGGCTTTATATCTTCTGCAGCAATATGACATGAACACTTAATGTCTCCATAAACCTTTTTTCAATCTGTGTGCTTCCTGTTTTTTAAAGACCACACGTTTACTATGTGTGCGTATGTAATACAACCTCAAGTGGAGTCTAAGAATGGACTATAATAAGAGCAACTACACATCCACTCTGCCTGCTCTGGTATAATTGGGTCCTTGTTGTTTTACTTAGGCACTGAAATTCCGTTGGGAATCCATTGACCTACCTTTTCTCTTTGTTGGTTTGCTATGAGCATTTTTGACATACAAGTGGAAAAAGAAATGCCACTGTCCCTATGTAGTTTACCCTATCTTGCAAAAGTTTTCTGAACTTCTGTCACTTTGGAGAATCGTACATCATCATTATCCATTGATCAATTTTCTATTTTGTTTCACTTTAACCAAGTCAAGGGGACAGTCTATCCCAGCTATCTCTGAGTGAGAGGTAAGAAAGAAAGCTGAATTGCCAGCCCATTACTTGGCTCATGTCATATAATGAAAAAACATCTCTAGATGGAACGCAGCAATCAGACAAGTGCTTTGTGTTGTTGATCCACTGTTTATAGTGACCAATAATGTAGATTCTTGTGGGCTTCAGCTTTAGTCTGCCATCCACACCACCCCTACCTGGTAAACCAAAGATTGTGAAAGTATAGTACAGTATGATTGAGTTTACTCATGTTTTATTTACAGCCTGCTATTAGGTAGACTTGTTCACTACTGGTTCACAAATCTCAACCTTTGAAATATATATCGGATACATGCATAGATTGTATGATGGCATCTTATGGCCACAAAATTGAATTACTTTCGGTTAACTGATTGAATAATTAGATATCTGCTTGATCCCCCTGTCCTTCTCTCCCTCTCTCTATATTGCCCTCTCTTTCTCCCACCCCCAACCAGCCGAGGCAGATGGTTGCACACCCTGAGCGATGGTTCTGCTCAAGGTTTCTGCCTCTTAAAAGGAAGTTTTTCCTTGCCTGTGTCGTCTAATGCTTGCTCTTTGTGGGAATTGTTGGGCTTCTGTAAATATTTTCAGAGTAGGGTCTGACCTAACTGTTGTTGTTATTTGGCACTATATAACTAAAATTTTATTAAACTGAATCATTTCGAATTTTTTAGGAAAATACAGAGGCTCAAGAGGGAGCTGACTCAGCTAGTTACCAGGATAATTTGTATTTGTAATTTGGAGTGGTGGTGTTTCAACGTTTTCATGTGTAGGTCACAGAGAGGCCTTCTTTATGATGAAAGAGGGAAATATAGAAAAAAGTGACAGGACTTCCGATAACAGTTTTTATATGACAGTTATCAAAAATGGTACAATCAGACTCATATTAAGTCACATATTTAGTTACTTGTTATGATTTGCAGTGTTTTAATACTGCATACTTTATGGAAATGCTTTTGTTTCTGACTGATATATATGAAAAAAACTGTCCTTCATATATAAAAGGGCCAAATCACCATCTGCCTTTGGAAGTAAATATGTAATATCTATAGTAATAATTACATTGAAATCAAGGGGTCTTGAAAGTACCCCGTTGGGAATAAGAAATGGATTGCCTTCACAGTAACTTTCTGTGCATAAAAGTTATTTTTTATCTCCTTCCTACAACAATGGAAGTTTTAAAGCACATCCACATAAGTGCATTATGAGGCCTGTTGCTTCTTAAATAAGTGACTTAAGGATGATGTCTGGTCTGACATTCACATAAAACATAATTCACTCTTGCCCCTTGTGCTTTACGGAATACTACTGTATGTGTTGTGCATAAGGGAATGAATGTATGATATCCATCCATTTTCATAACCACTTAGTGCCCAATGGGGTTGTGGGGAGCCTGAAGCCTAACCCAGTAGTCAATGGGCGAGAGGCGGGGTACACCTTCGACTGTCCGCCAGACCATCGCAGGGCCACACAGAGATGCACTAGGACGAACAACCATGCACACTCACACTCACTTCTAAGGGCAATTTGAAATTTTCAATCAACATAACATGCAGGTTTTTGGATGGTGGGAGGAAGCCGGAGTACCTGGAGAGAACCTACGCAGACACAGGGAGCACATGCAAACTTCAAACAGAAAGGTCCTGGGTACCCCAGTGACTTGAACCCACAACGCTCTAGCTGTTAGGTGATGGTGCTAACCACCACACCACCGATAATGTATGATATTATATCAATAAATACTGGGATCAAACGCTCAGATTTTTAGACACAAAAGGCCTGAAAAACAGAAAATTAGAAAGTTAAAGAACACATTTACTTTAGGATATGTCTTATTTATCTGACCATAAGGTCATAATTACGCTTTGTTCAGCAGCACCGTTATGACACACCTTTGAGACTGCCACTCTTACGTGTTTGACTTTCAATTGAAGGGTCACTGTTGCATTGAGCCCCTTGACTGCTCAAGTGTGTCTAGGAATTCATTGAACAGAGATTAACTCAGACTCTAAACCAAGAGATGAAAGGAGATTCAGATTTTATTATTTGCCCTCTGCCAGTGTTATCGTCAATGTTTTCATTGCAATGACACCAATCTTTTATTGTGTTTTTTCTTTTAATGCTAAAAGTATAAAATAATGAAAGAGATAATAGCTTCATATGCTAGAAAATATAAAATTCCTCAACAGTAATGTTATTGTACTGGTGGAAAAGACTTCTTTGTCTATGGCCTTCTCTTGTTCTGCTTGCTGGCTTTGCATTACAGTTGGGCTGTAAAGACACTGAAGGGTTTTTCACTTTTTCAATTAGGTCATTATTACTTTGGATTAAATCTGCTCATGTTTACTACAACTAAACACACTTCATGAGAAGCAGAAAGTGTTTGGTCCCCAGGAGGTCCTTCCTGAGGATCAAACATATTTGTTTCCCACCTGTGTGCGATCTGCTGTACAGCTGACAGCGGAGGAAAGTAAAGCGGGTGGTGCTATGAATCTCTAGGAAGAAATACAAAATGCACTGTAAATACTGGATTAAAAACCGATCCTTCATCAAAAATATATATTTAGGAAGCCAAAACACAATAGTACCAATTATAATTTGTGTAATACCTCAGTTACACCAGTTTTTTTCTTCGGAAATATACCTATGTTTATGGATATCTTTTCAAATGAAAGCAGTTTCATAGATTTCCCATCTGTAAGGTGGTTCAGTCAAAGAGCGAGCAAGTGGAACCAACGCTTGATGTCATCTTACTGAAAAGTCTTGAGATGGAAGCCAGTTACACAATGTATTTCTTTTGATAGTATTTTTAAATATTGCACTTACAAGGCTTTCCTTTAGTTCTGCTTAAATGATAAAATATGTTTTTGTGTGAGTATGTGCACGTGAAAGAGAAGGTTTTGAGAGGGGCAGAGTCTGTATAAAAGTATTTTCATGAAGAACTATAAGTGTTTCATTCATATTTGATTCATTAATATGGTTTGGGATGTATATTTGTCTTCATGGGCCTCATAGGAATAGTGTCATTTACAATGAGATAATCTGCCATTTCTAGTAGTTGAAGATTAAAATGACTGGAATTGTGGTATCCTAAGGACACATACACAGAAAATGTGCCTGTTTTGGTTTGCAGGGCTGAGTGGACTACTTAATACTTTGATGTTAATTTGAGTGGACTGCTGAAGCTACTGTGAGGCTATTAATAATTGCTCTTTCTATTGTTGTCCTGTTTTGTTACACAACATTATCTCCTGAAGCTCAGCACGCACCTTATGTATTTGTACTTATACAGCACTAGATAGATATAATTGATACATCTGAGTGAATTATCTGATTTTTTCATTGTTAGTGTCAGAGATACTGAAACCATGGGGAAATACTATACGCTTTTGGTATTGTCAACATCTTGTCCTGGTATAGGTCGAAAGTGGTGCCAGCTCTTCTCCATGCTATTCCAAAAGTTTACACAGTATATTGAGAGCTTACAATACTGTATTAACTACCCATGTTGCCTCGAGCTCTGCTCTTGTAATGCTGTCTACTGCTTTTTTCAGAGAAGAGAATTACTATGATACCTATAAACGAAAGCATACAGCCACATGCACCCTTAAAGCTGGTAATAACAACAGAAACAAATTAAACTTAACCATTTTGGAGGGCATATTTTGGATTGTATTTCAGCAGAGAGAAAACTAATGAAGTAACATGCCATAAAATTGCAGTACATTTCTGCCTGCTTTGAAAACTTGACTCAGCTTGATGACAAGATTAATAGAATTAACAAACTAGTCCCTTTATTAAGAATATTTGTGATGTTGATCAGGTTTAGGCCCCTGGCAACTATTTAAGAGCTGCTGGTGAATTTTTGGATCACAGGTAAAAGACATGAGTGTCAAATTCAATAAGTGTAATCCTTTGTTAGTTATTTAATCCCAAACTCAATGTTCAGAAAGGAAAGCTTGTCCAAGAAGACAGTGAAATCTCCTTCGTGGTCAAACTACAATATTTTTTAGAGCCTTTTTGTCATTGCTAAATGGACCCTAGTTTTTGTCATTATTCCCTTGCTCTCAATATACTGGCTTTGAAGCATGCAGGATGCAGACATCTTTTTATTCCTGCATGGTACCGTACAGACTGCTTCTCTGCATGTCATTTAAAAAGTTTGAATCCTGCAGAGCACACAGGACAAAATTTCAGTGGGACAAATATGCTTTTAATAATTTTTTCCCTTGATTAAGAGCATGAACATGAACTTCAGGTGATTTTTCAAACTACAGAAGGCATGATAAAGTAATTTGTAGTCTTTGATAGTGATGAACTGTTTTGGAGGAGAAAGTAAAGTTGGTATTCCTGAAAAAGTGGCACCATAGCCTATTCTCCATTCTTCAGATTTGATTTATTTGAAGTTTAGAAATTCATAATTGGCCCGCTAAGAGTCTTTAAGAGAAAATACTAACAAATACCATGAATTAAAAGTAAATCTATGTTTTCTGATAGTGCTGTAGGATTCAATATTTGTTTAGAATAAAAGACAATTTTTCTTTTACCTCCTCCTAGATAGCTCATTGGTTCTAATCTTCCAAAGGGAATGAGAGTGAGAAGATACTTACTGGACTTTTGTTTTGCTCCAGAAGGTATTGGTATTTCATAATCAGTGCGGCTATTTATAATTTTTGGAATAGATTATTTTTCTTTGTCTTTTTTTTAAAGACCTTGTTAGCCTTTGGATTGAAATGTCAAGCATGGTTGTCAGCTATTTTGGAGCGAGCAAACATGTTTGAAGGGATGAGTTGCTTTTTTTCAGTGTAGCATATTCTTAGATGAAACATTTGCTGCCAACTATGATCACTCGCCCAATTGTGAAGATATACTGGCAGATTTAGATTCTTAAAAAAAAACAAGTTTCACCTGTAGCTATCAACTCAGTCATGTATTACAACATGACTGTTTTCAGGAAAATGTTCACCTAAAAATGTCATTTTATGCTCCATCTCTGATTCTTCAGGTCAGTTCTCTGAATGTTCCTTCCTATTGTTCATCACATCAAATGATTTTTTTACTGAAAGACAATATAGATGACATTTTCAGTTGCTTTAGTCTGAAGTCATTCAACCTTTAAGATAAAATTAAGGAAGTCACCGCACATGTATTTTCCCAATTTTATTGTTTAGGTTTTAGGTCCAAAAATGAGATGATAAAAACACAAAAAATAATAGAAAGTATTCACAGTTGAACCTTTAAAAGTACAACATACGTTTTCATTGATGCCTTTCAAACATAAGTTTTATGCATTTTTGACACTGTGCCAAACTGTTTTGAATGCAAATATCTTTACTTTCCTTTCCATTGTGATTTCTGCCCTCTCCTTAGTTCTCTACTGTTCCACCCATCACTCCTGTTTGGTTCACAAAGCTCCATGTCTTACTTCAGCATGTTTAAAATCAAACTCTCTGTCTAATTTTTCTGACTGTATCTCTTTACTCTGCCTCTCTATATTGTTTCAGGTATCATGACAAACAGGAAGTGACCAGTAACTTCCTGGGAGCCATGTGGCTCATTTCAATTACCTTCCTTTCTATTGGCTATGGGGATATGGTACCGCACACGTACTGTGGGAAAGGCGTGTGTCTGCTTACAGGGATTATGGTAGGTAGCTCTTATTCTCAGATAGGTAAATGTACAAATCCACTTGGGATAGATTTACAGTTTTGTTCTAACTATTTTCATGAAAAGTGTTACTCATTTGCTTGAGTTTCAGGCAAAATAAAATGATATGAATTAACTTTCTATATGATTCTCTCAACAATCAGTGCATTCAAAGATTTGGTGTCAGTGACATGTGTATATATATGTCAGTGTTTAATTGCCCTTCATTTTCTCTATTATGAAGTTATTATACTGCACTGAATGCATGACAAACTAAATTATGCTGTGTTTTTGGGATTCTGTACTTTCACTGCAGGGGGCTGGTTGCACTGCACTGGTCGTTGCAGTAGTTGCCAGGAAGTTGGAGTTGACCAAGGCTGAGAAACATGTCCACAACTTCATGATGGACACACAGCTCTGCAAACGAGTGAGTCATAGTATATTACACCATTTAGTAACTTTAATAATGAAGCAGGGTATTGGTTACAAACCCTTGGAGCAAACACTCCCTCCTCCACACAACATTATGAAATAGAAATAGTTCCAAGTTCCCTTTTTATTTTATTTTTTTTCAGTCCATTATATAGTTATTACATAAGAGCTCCTGCAAGTGTAGTAGACAGTAGGGCATGTGGGAGACTGCCACTGTGTGCGAAATTTCTTATATTTAAAATACTGCAAGCTGCTCTGGGAAACCAGTACATTGCTGTTTGAAAGTTGAAGGTTTCAGCACACATAGTTCGTGTTATGTCATCATACATACATACTATAGAGTAAAAAGTCAAATATTACACATCTTTGAGAGCTTAAAGTAGGCTTTCACTTACCTTCAGTGTATAGTTCAGAATTATTGTGCGACAATACCTGCAACTGTTCCAGGAATCTTTTGATTTGGGAAACTGAGGGACTGTAATCCATTCTACTATACACAGCAGCTTCAGTTTTGTAATGCTGATTATTTCTTCACATAAAGTGCTTTACTACAGATGGCGTTTTTCCTGTCCTCAAAAAAATCACCTCTCATTTAAACCAGAAAGGTCTGTTTTGATCTTATCCATCGGTGTTTTCAACAGTCAGTAAATTTCTTTATGCATAAACACCTGACGGTTGTGACTGTTTTTCCTCAGTTTCAAACTCACTATTAGTTTCCCACACATTTGTATAAACCACTTAACCTTCTGAGACCCGGCGTCCTCATATGAGGACATTCCATTTTTGCCTCTCTTTACCATGATGCTTCTTTTTTCTTTCAACTTTGTTCTCTTGGCCACATAGTAGACGCTATCAGACACTACGGTTCGAAATGTAAAGTAGAATAATTTTATACATTTTCAACTAATCATGTTCTTATTGTGTTATTAAAATTTTGTAAATAAGTAATTTGGAGTGTATAAACCAAATTGCAAAAACATTTAATTAAATATATAAACAAACATTTTAAATGAGAATGCAAATTATGCACACCGAATAAAAGCTCAGGCCTCAGGAGGTTAAACATACAAATCATTGAATGATTTAAAAAAGAAGAGATTAAAAAACAGGAGAATAGATATTGACCCAGTACTATTTTAGCTAGGTTCTTTCATTTTTTGGACCTGTATTGAACCCTAAAATAGTTTTTTATATTCACGTTTATTTGAAAAAAGGATTATTATGTCTAATTTTGTGTTAATAACAGTTTTTGTGTATTTTGGGAGTATCCACTGTAGGTTACTAAAAGAGATACTATGCTACAAATTGTTGCACACACATTTGCCTATGTTGTTCACATATTTAGATTGTTTTCTGTAGTGAGAAGCTGGTGTCCAAACAAACTATACTTGCTTTTGTGTCACTGATATGTCACTCTTCATATTTTAAATGTTTTGTAGTGTCTAAACAAAAAAAAGAAGTCAAAACATATAAAGACGGAGTCCAAGCTCTGACTCTGATATGATTTTAAAAAAAAAAACAGTTCAAGCAAAGACATATCAAATATCTTTTTCTTCATTGAATCACAGGTAAAGAACACAGCTGCCAATGTACTCAGGGAAACATGGCTCATTTATAAACACACAAAGTTGGTCAAGAAGATAGATCATGCCAAGGTGCGGAAACACCAACGCAAGTTTCTCCAAGCCATCCACCAGTAAGTCCTGTACTCTGGCTGATTTACATACACTTGTCTGAATATTAGGGGGCACTACTCTTACCACTAAAAATGTGTAATCATGGGCCCAAACCAAAACTATGTATAGATTTATGTGGTTCTATATTTAAGGCTTGTCATTTGCAGTGTTAATAATGTTACAAAATTCTGCAGAATTTGTGTAGTGTCTCCATACAGTGTTTGTTACTGTGCTCTCTCCTAGCATATAATTTCCTTAGATTGTTATGCCTATTCATGTGCAGACTTTGACAAATCCACACACGCACTAGAAACTGTTGTTATGGTTCCTCCTAGTCCCCTGCCCCAGCTCTTCCCCTTCCAACCCTCTTTTACCCTGCGCTTAAAGCGACAAGTGTAATGGTTTCACTCGTTTCGTGAATGTTGTGGGGTTAAAACTCTGTACTGTGTTCTGTCCTTGTTATGCTCTATCACTGCAGAGCTCAGAAGTAAGTTGAGTCTTCTATGTATCCTTCTCCTATTGTTTCCTTTGCATCCTTCTTCCCCTCCTCTCTCCATGTCTATGTTTGACATGCATGAAAAAAAATGCTGGATGCCAATTTTTTTATTTCTGTGTTTCCATTTACTTCCCTCTCTCATTTTCCCTTGAATGGAATGAAAAAAATGCATTGACATTATGTCACCAGTGTGCAGTATTGGAAGAATGTTTGGAGGGAATGTCTGAAGGAAAATCTTCTTGCACAGAATGAGCGTTGACCTTTGTTGGACCTTCAAAAAGTTCATTCTCATCTATACAGTAATGCATAATGTTGCCAATGATTAATATAGCTTCTTTGTGGGCTATATTAACCTGTATCAACAGAACTCATCCTACACTTTTGGATTTGTGGGGACACAAATACAGACAATGCATTGTTTAGTATTTGAAATGTTTGCAGTTCTTTTCTTTTTTTTCCTTTTTCTATCTAACATAGGATCAAACCCTAAAGTTTAATTGAGAACAAATCATAGAAAAGTCTCAACATATTATGCCCATTTAACTTCTAAAGTTCTCGAATGGAGAACTTTCTTTTTAGCTTTTAGCCCCTTAAACAACCATAAGAGATAACAAAAGTCAAACATGTGTATAAGCTGTAGTGGTGTACAACAGAGATACAACCATAAGTGAGCAATGTTCTGATATACTGATTTGCACATGAATAAATGTCCTTGAATGTCATCCTGTCTCAAACAGGAAAAGTGCTCCTAACACATACTCAAATTATGTCTTGGGGATGCCACAAGTTACAATAACACATTTTTCACATCAGCATGAATACATCTTTTAATTTATTGAAGACTTAACAAAATACATCATGTAGCACTGTGCCAGTTGCTCTCATGTTTACATACCTGCATGTTCAGCAGTCTCAACAGAAACATAATTCTAATTCACTTTTCTGAGACAACATTCAAAATACCAAATTAAAACATACGGTTGTATTTGCAAATCTCACAAACCAATATTTATTCACAATAAATCATGGAAAATCTATCAAATATTTCAATATTTGGTAAAAAAAAAAAAAGCTTGTCTTGAACTTGAAGGCAGAATCCCCCCTCAAGACTTTGGGAGAGGGACATCTTTTCCACTTTATCAACAGGGTATTGAGGACACCAGTTGCATGACCTTTGGAAGAAGAATGATATATAGATTTTTACTGTTTTAGTATTTCTGTTGCTCAGCAGACCAACAGTTTTGAATTTTGTACAATAAAAAAAGCACCGTGCTGAATATTGCAAGGCTTTCCTGCAAACAACTATTTCCATATGCGTGGTGCCTATTTTATAGTTACCAATGCATCCTCATACCATCATAGATGCAGGCTTTTGAACTGAGTGTGGATAGCAAACTAGATGGTCCTTATTCTCTTTACACAAATCATACACAGATCATCCAAGATTTCCAAAAAAAGCTTTGCAGTTCAATCTTTCTGACCATCAACAGTTTTACACTTTGTCTCAGTCCATTTTTATGTGACCTTAGATCCTTAGCTGGTCATGTTCAAATATTCCCTTTGTGTGATAGGGCTTTGCGAAGGGTACAGTGAACTATGTTCATACACAGTGATTTCTAGAAATGATTTTTACAGAAAATAAGGTGTGTGGAGTGGTTTCCAGGATAGCATAATTTCAGTTTTTAATGTAGTGCTGCTTGAAATCACAGGCATTCGATATGTCCTGTATAAATTGTGCACAAAGATGCCAAATTCGAACAAACTTTTAATGGTGTGATGTACACTAAATGATGGCATGTTCAAAGTGAATTTGGCAGTGAGGAAAATCAATATATGTGCTGCACGATGGTGTGCGTTAGTTGTATTGCCTAACAACAAGAGGGTTCCTGGTTTAATTCCCTTGATCTCTCCGTGTATATGTGGGCTTTCTCAGATACTAAAGTACTGTCATTTCTTTGGATGGTAAGATTCCTCCCATCATCCCACAACACGCCGTTAGGTAAATTGGTTATTTTGAATTGAATGGTTGTCAGCGTGCATTGTGTGTTTTGTATGTCTCTGTGGCAGTGTAGTAGACTGGATTAAAATGCTCTGTTGACACAGATATTTGCAGATTGATAAATCTCTGACCATACATCATGTTCCTGACCTGTTGCAAGCTAACCTTTTTAGGTGCAACATGTTCCTCCAGTTAGTACAATGTACTTTTGAGGTCTGTTGTTGCTCCTGTCCCTACAGTTTTGAAGTGTGTTTCTGCCATCAAACAAAGAATGAGTTGATATCCTTGGGGAAACTGTGAATTTTCTATGCACTTTGTATTTATTAATATATCCAATCTATATTTTTTAATGTGAGTAATGGCATTTGCAGATAGCATCAATCAAGTGGAGATGTATTTCTGTCAAGCGTGTTTTTTTCCCCACAGCACTCACAAATACATCAGTTTTCTACCACATGCAAAAGCACACTCAATCATAAAACAGAAAATGTCATTGTCCAGAGTCATTCATTGTCACTGCACGCTTACTGAATGGTCATTTTGAATAAAATAAGTATTATCAATAAGCTGTTTTTAGGACTTACATAGGGCATGCAATCATTTTCTTTTTTCCTCTGTCTTAGTTTTGTGGGGAAAGAGAAAGAAATGTTTTTATTTCAAACAGGAATTTTTTTTTCTTTATAGAAGCATATTGCATTATAGATGGAAAACATTCATTTGACCAGGGAGTCTTTCATGAATATTTAAATCTTTTTCCTCTGAGAATTTGGGTTAAACTAGAGGTGGGTGATTTGGCCAATAGATCAAATAAAAATCATATCCGTAGATTAACAGTCATTCACAAATATTTTATACTGCTTAAAAGCCTGTGTTACACGGCAACATTAATCGCTTAGCAAGACAACTTTAAGTTCATCTTTCGGTTTTTAGTGTTGCCTAGCTGGTTGAATTTTGACTGGAAAGTATCACCATTGAAATGTATGGTGCTAATCTGAAGTTCTCAGGAACAAATTCCAGTTAACAGATTAACACATGTATCTGTGCCACATTCGTACAAGTTTATGTTCTTTGAAAATTAATAGATAGATTTTCTTTCATTATTAAATTGATTAAATCATTGATATAGCAGTACTTTCCTCATACAGCTATTTAGAGTTTAGCCTGACATACTTGTAAAATCAGGCATCCAGTATTGTTTCTATGTTTATATCCATATCTGCACATAAAATGTTTTAAAATCTAAATCATTGAATGAGTAAAACCTCTTTTCTAATTAGAAATAAAGGAAACCTTTGCAAAAGCCCCCTAACTGGTTTGTTGTATTTCAGTAGGAACAGCATTTAAACCATCCTGTGCTGTATCTTAAGAGTAGTAAATAAGTTTCATGCCAAATGCATATACCTACAGCAGTATGATTAAATAACTTTTTATAAATAACACTATTTTTTGATAATATATGATCTTGTTTAATGCTATAGTATTTACACTGACATATTTGATTTAATTTACACAGTTTGGATTCTTTTGATATATCCTTGACTAACAGGAGCTGTGTTACTTCCAGGCCTTCAAACAGTTCAGGATTACAGTTTGTGCTTTCAGCACCTCCAGCTTCATTATTCTGATATTAATAGTTTAGTTCAACCTGATTCCTTGGACAGACCCCTAAGCAATGCACAACAGTAATTCTGTACTATGTTGAGTGGGAAGACATAGTTTTTAGTGTCATTGAGGTGTCTCGGTTTTAAGCTTGTTAAATCACTATAGCAATTTAGGTTTATCCCATAATCTGACCCAAATCAGTTTTATGTGGCCTGACAATAAACAAAAAACGTTCTGCTTTTTCTCGTCTTGCAACATTGCACAGCAAGAGACTTAAAACAACATTTAGATAACATTAAGGCAGAACTACTGAAAATCAATGTCTGACGTTGCAACAAAATCAGCAGTACTTAACTGACATTTTAATGACTTGTCTGATTTCCAATTCTTTGTTTGATAATATCTGAGCTAAATGTACTTTAATCAAGACAAAAGTTTAAGAGCTTTATGTGCGTGACAAAATTGCGGCCTTGTAATAACTTACTAATTTGAATAAAAAGATTTTCTGGCAGCATTACTCTGTGGCCCCCACTGTAGCAACACTCTTTTGTATAACAGTATTTAAATTTTGTATCAGAACTTTAGGTTAAATTAGTAACATTCTTTTCTCTTTTTCTAGACAATGTTGTGTTATTGAAACGTCACTTTTGTAATGAGTCCTATGATATTCCAGGCATTCTTCCCTGGGTTTTGTGCACTCTCACTTAAGAAAGGAAATTTAACCTTTACATAAGAATACATTTTTCACATAAAAGCTGTGAGAAATAAAAAACAAAACAAAGCAATGCAGTTTAAAAATGTTAGAATTAAGTGAAGATGAAAATTCACCAGGGATTTTCTTTCTTGTTTTGTGGGAAAAAAGGAGGAGAGTGATATATGAAGGTTTGTTAGCATTGACCCTTAATAGTGGATAAAACTATGTCACATCGCCCACCCCTGTTTGTAACAAAATTACCTCATATAATCTAAATTACTCTTCATTTCAACATTATCCTTTGTAGCTGTTAACTCGTTGAAATGTAACAAAGATGTTGTTATGATATAAATCTTTAATTTTTCAAAATGAGTGTAGTATGCTTCTGTAATTCTGCATGTTTTGGTTGGTTTTGTATTTACCAAGACCAGGAATGCTTGCTTAAAAACACTAATTGTACCGTATATATACATATATATATGAATATATGATTATATATACAGTATATGTATGCACAGATTTGTAAAATATGTTTGCAATGGATGTCTCTCTCTAGTTGATATCATTTATTTGAGTGAACAACCCTGATAAAACATATATTGTTCCTCCTCCTTTCTCTCTGTTGGCCTTCTTTCTGCCCCCTTTGACCCCAAACAACCTGTCTCACTGCTCTGTGCCTGCAAATCTCTCTCATTCTATTTCATTTTCCTTGTTCTTGTCCACCTTGTCTCCTTCTTTCTTCTTTCTTCCTTTGCACTTTTTCACTCTTTCTTTGTTCAACAACCCCCCCCTTGCTCCATCCCTGCCCTTGCCTCCACTCAGACTGCGCAGTGTGAAGATGGAGCAGAGGAAACTCAATGATCAAGCTAACACTTTGGTGGACCTGGCAAAGGTAACTCATTAATATTTTTATATATTATTATATATATTAATATTTTTACACTAAACTTCTACATTCCACCACTGACTTGATTATTGTATTAAAAACTCACTTTTTACTGCTTGACTCATTGTTCATACAATTTACCATTCTTATCCAACTTATCGAATAAATTTAAAACTTTGATTAATACCATCTCTGTTACTGATATTAGTAATGTTGGTAATGTAATGGTAACAAAGCCAAGACAGTCAGTTAAAATAAGGGTTGTTTCCATAGACAAACAACAGTTTTGGACTGGAAATTGCAATTTTTCTGATGTTACCCTGTAATAGTGTCACTTGCACAAGCTTGTGATATTAATCGTATAGCTGTCTGTTTAACACACTGATTTTATACTGTAAGATTGAGATGGGATTGGCTCGGCTGCGGTTAATTTGCCTGTTACTTGTAGTTGGAAAATGTATAGAAACTCTGGCTTGCAGTTTTTCAAAGTGACAATTAACATATTCTTGTAAAAGGTGGAGACATATATCCCCAATGTACAATAAAACTACATGATGTGTAATAATTCTTTTCTACACAAAGGTAATATTAATATCAGCTAATGCATCACTAAATATGAGCTATCCAGCTCAATGCTCATTAGAGGTTTTTTTTTTGTTAAAGTACAGTATAAAACAAAAGAAAAAGAGAGCCCAGGAAATATATGCTACAACATCTGATTTGGAAAAAAACTGACAACTTCAATCTCTGTCATTGAGTTCTGAATGTACAGTAAATCAAAGTATGCTTAAATGTACTGTATATTTATACAGAAAATGACTCTACTCAGACTGTGTCTCCATGAGACTAAAACCAACTGAAATATGATAGGTCAGTTTACAAATTGAGTTTTGGATCCATCCAAAATCATTCTCCTGGATGACAGTTAATGTAGATTCAGATGTACATATCTATTAATAAAGACTGGTTGGCCAAACGTCTGAACTAACTGCACAGGGCTTGAGCTGAATACCAGTTCTTTATTCGGAAAGTAATTTGAAGAGCTTTAAGAACATGCACCTTACCCCACACTGAAAACTCTTTAAGTAAGATAATACAGTGATGCCTCAGTAGTTTGTTTCCTGCTGACCCATCAGAGAAGAAAGGGGTTCTGCGGCCTCAATTGATGCGGATGACATTTGCACTCTAGTGTGTCTTTTAGCAGGTTCTAAGGCCAATCCCTTTAATGTGTTTGCTGTGTTCATTGGTCTGATCTATTTGGGTGTCAGTAGTTCAACAGCTCTCTTTTTTGAAGTAACTCTTTCTGCATGGCATAACACTGACAAACTGAGAAAGAGCCTGAAAGCCAAAGGTCCTACCAATGGCTGCAGGCTGTGCAAAGAGGCCTTTGAGGCAGTCCAGTACATAATAGCTAGGTGTAAGATACAGGCAGGTGAAATTAAGGTAGACTGCCATGGCCAAACGGTCATAGAAGTGTGCAGGAATGTTTGTGCCAAGAATGGGTCAAAGAAGTCAAACTGGTAGGGATACCTCCAAATGTAATGGAGATTGACTAGGCTAAAATCCTGTGGGACTTCCAGGACCAGACAGATTAACAAGTCATAGTTAACCAACCTAACATTGTGAACATACAAATTGTACAAAGGCAGATATATAGAGTCCCTTTTTTGTTGAATCTTCCATGATCAATGCTTTTAAAACAGTTTGGGCTGATTCCATTCACTGGTGTGTACATGTTCCATAAGTGCAGGGTTCTTGTGTTTCTTTCACCAACTGGCATGTAGCATGTCTGGACCTGGTACAGAAGAGCTCTTCCTACATGAAACTGTTTCTTCAGAAATGGTGACTGATTCTGGTTTTTGTAGACCACTGTGGTCAGCTCTTAAAGAGTAAGAAAAATGGAGAAAAAAAAGAAAAAAACAAAGATGAACAGAAAGAAAGTATAAAAAAAGATTTATCTTTTAAACCCTCATATTTCTATCAAGCATACTGTAACCCTAGCCACTAATGCAGATACTGAATGTGCCTTAATAATGGTGACACTTCTAACAACATAAATGCATTGTGTCGTTTGAATACATTGACACATTGAAACATAAAAAGGGTTCTATAGCTATAAATGTACTATACAGTGTGGTTGTTAAATCAATGTTGACAGGCTGAAACTTTACAACCCGTCTGCTTTTCCTCCCCCTGACACTGAGTAAGTATCTTAGACTGTGTACTGATGGAATTTATGATGGATATGAATAATGAGCTTTTTTGCATACATAATGTGTCTCAGAAGTTTTGCTGATTCCAGCAGCTTTGTGGAAAATAATTTTTTAAAATGTGTTTTAATGTATTTTCTGTGTTCTGTCCCCCTCCTTTTGTCTTTTCTGTCCCACTTCTCTTGCCTATGCCAAAACTCATGTTCTCCTCTTCATTAGACCCAGAATGTGATGTATGACCTAGTGTCAGAGTTGCAGGAGCGCAGTGAGGAGTTGGACAAGCGCATCGGCACACTTGAGGATAAGCTGGACTCGGTGACGGGCAGCTTGCAGGCGCTGCCCTGCCTCATCTCCCAAGCCATAACCCAGCAGCAACAGGACTTCCTGGACGGCTTTGTTCACCGCTTTCGACCCGCTTCTCTAGCATCAGAGCGTTCTGAACGCTCTGAACGATCTTGGACTTCCACTACTCGTAGGCGACGTTCTCCCTCTACAGCACCACACACCTCTTCTGACAGTGGATAACCTTGACAAAACTTCTGTAATCACGATCAGGCTCTGCCTTTCCTAAACTAATGCATCAGATCATTCTGGCCCAGCCGGAACCTTCCCTGTTTCCACTTGCAAGTCCTTGTCTGAAATGAACCCACATTTTTACCCATGACCTGATCCTTCCCCTTTATCTTTCTCCCAGTCAACCCTTCGTTCTATCCTCACCATCAACCAAAAAATCCAAAACCAATTCCTCTGTGACTGAGTCTTTTGTCACAGGCCTGGATTAGAGCGACTCAAAAAGAACAAAAAGAGGCAAAGTAACACAAAATATAGAAAATAAAAGAAAACAAAGACAATTCATAAAAAATATATAAGAGATAAAAAAAAATCAAAAGATGACAGAAAAACCGAGTTAGGTAGAGATATGGTTTATGTTTTAGCCATTGTATGGCTGTTCAAGTTAGCTTTTTTGTAAAAGCCCTTGTATAGTTAAAAATGATAGAGTTCAGGGTCACTGGGGTGAGAGCTGGCTATCACACCGGAGAGTCCTTAACCACGAATGGGAAGCTGGTCTATGGGTATGAGGGCTTCGGCTCACCTGCTGGCCCTATTAGGCCATGGAGGACATCTGTCCACCCATCTGTCCGTCTGTTTGTCCATTGAGGAGAGCGAGACAAACTATATGATTTTCCTCTCAAGTGTCATGGATTCTCTCCCTTAGGTGAGGGTGGAAGCTTTAGGAGAAGTTTTGAAAGCTCTGACTTGATGTCAGTAAACATGCACTTAAGGGAAGGGAGAAAACAAACACAAATGAATAGCAAAGGGGATTCATATGGCATTAATACTTGGTAGGAAAAATGTACACATTTGCCAACTTCAAGGTATCAGCTTCCTTGTTCTTACCAAGGGGAAAAGTGCGACTATCTTTTTTAGTTACATATTGACGTGATTTTTCAGTGCCTGAATGTATAAATAGTAGAGGGTTATTTAATTACTAATTTCAGAGCTTTTTTACGATGTTAACAGTCTGAATACAGCATTGCATTCCTTTTTCAGATACATTCCTCTCCAAAAATGTAAAGAAAATGTCTTACTGTAATGCATAACATTGCCTCCATTACACTGCAGTTCCAAATATTTTGAGAAACTTTTTTATTTCTACTAACAAGGTGTGAAATTCAAAGTAAGAAGAATGAGAAAATGTGAAACAGATAGAATATATTGTCAGAGAGAGAGAGAGAGAGAGAGAGAGAGAGAGAGTGAGTGTATTAACTTTAGCTCAATGCTGCACACAACAATGAAATATGAAGTAGTTTACTTTTTTCACCACCTCTAACTAGAGCTTCCTGTTGTTTTGGGCAAATGGCATGGCTTGAAATGTGCTGGCCTGCAGTGACACAGGCTAACATCACTGGTTGAACAAAGATACTAACCCAACTCTTTTGCATGATTCTGTGCAGAAGTGACAAATGATCGGTATCTTCCATAGATGACTTGATTATCTGTCTTTGTTTTTTCTCTTAATTTTTTCTTAATTTGACTGTTTGATGATTCTCTGTTCTTATTTTTATTACAAGTTTTCCTTTCTAGGATATCTAACATTTTTAGATTTGCAGATCCTTAGGAGTTGCAGTAATACAATTCTGTAAAGCATTCATTTTTTAAGATGCAGTAAAAATCACTAGTACAAAAAAATCCTAAATGGTGATCAATAAGAGTGCTGGCAAGAACCATGAATTGAGCCCTCACCAAATATAAATTTGCTTACAAACCCTCATGCTGACTGTTTGACTGTTATAATTCTTATGTCTGCACTGTAAATATAAAATAAGCTTTAGATGAGACAGGTTAGACTTCAAGGTGAAGTCATTAACTAAGTTCCAAGCAGTGTGTAAAAATTCAAATTTTCCTTTCAAATAGTTGTTACCAGTTCAGTCACTGAGATAAGTGCAAGGTCAGCAAAATTTCCAGGCAGAACTGAAGGAGTGAACTATGTAGCAAAGTGGGTTAATTAGACACATCTATCCAGAATTTACATAATACAAAGGACTTATGAAGGATTTGATATTGATTTATTAATATACCAAATTTCAGTATTTCCATCCAGATTTTTTAATCTTACAACCAAATAAAGTGCATAAAAATAGCTGAATGAACCATTTTCAGTTTTTGGCATTATTAAATGATTATCTTTACAGATTGCCTTGCTCAAATTAAAGGTCTATATTCACTTGATTTAACTAAGCTACCTACACCACAATTCAACACAACTAGTAACTATGTTATGCTATATTTGTGTCAAAAGTAAAACCTAAAATTTACATGTTGTGGTCAAAGGGGACAATACAGTGATTCTCTTGCTAGGTGGCTGAGCTAAGTGGTAGCTAGTGGTAACTTTAAATTTACTGTACAGGCCTGTACCTAGGTCTTTCCCTGCAGGAAATTTTGACCATTTATATAACACAATAATTGAATTGAAAAAGACAATATCATAGATTATTTAATGCCACACAAAGCTGTGAGGCATTACAAAGCTAAAGACAAATGTCTTTGAATTTCCCAAAGCATGTTTAAATAGCACAGTGAGTCCATGGGTTAGCAGGCTAGCATGCTATTGTTTGAATGATAATCTGAGCCCGACAGGGATAGACATGTTAAAAATAAAATGTATTGCCCCTGAAGATAACAAGTGGATTTGTTTCCTTTTTTCTACGTCATAATTTTGTCTCCAGGGTTCTTTAGGCTTAAAAGGGTCCAAGTCAAAGTTTGTGATAGAGTCATTAGTCCACTGTACCAAAATGTTTGCTGAATGGAACCTAATAATGCATGATTATTTGCTTTTTTTCCCTTAATTTTTGAGTTGATGAAGCATGACTATTTTTGATGCCCCTATGTCCAGCCACTTCTCCTACAATGTGTGCTCCACCTTGATGATATAAAGGTATCCATCACATCACAGAGTCTGGACAACTATTGGACAATTTTCAATTAGTTTTAATAGGTGTTTTTGTCCATGGGTTCCACCTCTTTTTCTCTTCCAAAGTTTAGCCTTACAATATTTTGTTTGCCAAGAATTAGAGCATCATGTCAACTCTACGCAAATCGGTTCCCGGACCGCTTGCAGTAAAGAATTCCAAGGAATACAAAAAACAGACAAAATGAAGAAACAAGGTAGATGTTGAAAGTATGTAACCCAGGGAGGGGTAACAGCACAGCTGTTTGAGCATACCATCCTTCATCAGTTAGCAGGAAATAAGTTAGAAAAGATGATAGCCATAGTTAAATAAATGTTAAACAATGTTTTTTGCTCAGGGGGGAGGGGAGGGGGGGGGGGTGAGCAGCAATAGTGGGTGTCCTGTATATATGACCTCATTGTAGATGTCACCACTGAAGCAGGACAAAGGTGAAGCACACTGAAGAAAAGTAGCTGGGTGCAATGCACAACCAGTACCTACAAAGTATTTGATGGACTTTGAATTTGGACTTTGAATTTAGAAAGTAAAGAAATAAGATCTGTTTCATATTATCAGATTCTGAAGGAAACTCCAATTTGAGTTATTTACTTTGCTGTAATGGTTTGTTTTCTCCTTATCCTTTGATAAACAAATACCTGCCAAAATGCCATTCCAATGTTCAATAACCTAATACAAATTAATTTGTAATAAAGTGAGGGACATTTATAATGCAATTCTGATGATGGTAGGTGAGCCAATGTAACAAGCATCCCAGAGTATTTTACTATCATGAGAAGTAGACTTTCCATGTGGAACAGGCATCAGAACACGGTTCTGCTAACAAGTAAGGAAACGAAAACCACATGAACAGAAAAAATGGAATTCAATCATTGTTCTGTGTACACTGCCACATGAAGCATAATGTACGTAGTAACACTGGAATAAATCAACTTTTGATGGATGGCAAATTGGTTTAACATATTCTCTGTATAATCTTCATTGATCCTTCATTTTACTGGCAAACTTTTGTCTTAGCAAGGAGACACCAAGCTTAAAACATTAAAGACTATCTTCAGCTATGGCCTTCATTGTTTTTTCCTTTATTCACTGTCAAAGCTTCACCTTATGTTAGATATAAGATTACATTCTTTATTTTACAGCACATCAGTGTTGTCAGGTCATTTTTGTATTTCATATACAAAGACTTCCAAATGATGGGTGATGACCCAACCTAATGCCAATTGTGACATTTCAAAAGATTGTTGACAAATGTGTAAACTGTTACAGGTACTACAGGTTTAGTTCTTAGGCAAACTTAAACATGATTGTGGTAAAACATATTGATATTCACATAAATACAATTCCAGAGAACACACAACTGCCTTGGCACTTTTCCAAGGTGATCTATGGGCTATACACATTTATTCACACAGAGCAGTTAATGTTAAAATAACAAGCTACTATTCATATCCAAATGCAGAAGCAAGGCACTGCCGGGTTAATTACTTACAATTCAGCAGGGACTATGCCGCAGACTGATATCCCATAAGAGTGGCAGACAGTCACCCTAAAATTGTTGCTACACAGACCCAAAGACATGCATTTGAAAAATAGGAAACGGCCAAGCTGTTCTTTATATTTCCCTGTGTGATACACAGTTTTTTGTCTTTAGGATGCAAAATTATAAAAAATTATCCATCACTTTGAGAAGGCATTAATTGATCAAGATCTTGTATTATAATCTTCTGATAGGCAATTTGACTACTGATTCCAGGAGATATCCAGTGTTGATAGTACCCTGTGAAGGTGACCCGTTCTTCCATCATTCTCTATCAATAACACTGTATTTCTGTCAAAAAGTTTGAGGAACGAGAAAAGCAGTGACCATTACCAATGATTTCTGCAAGTGGGAAGTCAATATGAGCCCATAGTTGCTAAGAAAGAAGGAAGCATGCTGTTGAAAACTGAAGATGACCTGCTTAAGAAAGAAGAGGAGGAGGAATCGGTTTGCAGGGTATTGAGGATGTGAAAAATCCTTGTGGGAGTTCTTGGAGTAGGCAGGGGAAAGTATTTAATTAATGTATTACATTTGTCACAGGCCACACTTGTCTCTTTTTCAACCTGAGAAGAACTAGCTGGCAAGTATATGCACCTAATGCCCTACTTATCGCTTTCAGCTAACATGGTTTGGGGAAATCGGAGAGAATGAGAGTATTGATTTTGTTTTTCACCATTTTAATACACAACGGGACAGTGATGGATTGTGGGTGTGAAGGGCTTTTTCACTCCTACAAATGTCTTAAGAGTATAATTTATTTCAGCATCTACTGTTTATGTCATTCTGTCTGTATCCGTCAATCTGCGCTTCTTTGCATATTACCCATTTCTCTGTAAATTGCAAGGCGGATGGAGAGGAGTTAGATTCTTTGTTATGATGGATGAAATGTTGATAATAAAAGAAAAAAGTAAAACATTTTAAATATGAGTAAATGGTTTATGTGTAAGAACTGTTAGGCCTCACTGTAAAAGGAGCTTTCATCAGTGAGTCCTGGATAACAGTAGAATGAAAAGAAAAACAAAAATCTCCTTGACTTTTTTATATTGAGACATCTTGTTTTGCATATACTGTCAAACCTATGTGATCTTACACTTAACCCTTCTGTCAGTCCAAAATGTTCCACACTTTTGGTTTGTGTACAAAGACATTTAGCCAATAATCTTATAGATAAACAATAGATTCCTTGCAGAGTCTTTTTGATTCACTGTTATTTCCCTTTGCAGAACTAAGTAATTATTAGAGCTGCAAAGGAATTTTCCAGTTCAAAACAATTGCCTTGCTAAGAAAATCAATAGATTGCACAAAAGCAACATTTCAATCTAATCCCCATTTTGAGTTTGCATAAACTGACTGTGGAAGAAAAATCTTGTTTTAACAGAACAAAACTTAACAAAAGTTAGAACCAGACTTATGAGTGCAGGTAAGAGGAACTATGAACACTGTAATGCAAGGCCAGGGATAAGTGCTATGGAGAAGAAGTACAACATAATAACAACAGTAATGCTGTATGTAAATAGATTTTAAAAAGCGAGGAGTGAGGAAAGGTTTATCTCTTATGTCCCCCAGCAGCCTAGGCACTTAGAAACACAACTACTGGATATTTCAGGGTAACCTGAGCCATCCAAATGAAGTTTTTATGCTTAATTTTCTATGTTGTATTCCTATGTTACCTTAAAATTTGGTTTTTACGCAAGTTCCCTCATTTACCATTCATCTTTTTACGGCAAGAATCTTTTCTTTTAGCTGTAACGTCATATTTAAGCTCAAAACAAAGTGGTTTCAGCTTTTTAATAAAGACATTTTTTTCTAAATTGTTCAGTCCTCATGTAGTTGTATTGCCCAAGTTTATGTTTTACTTGATCTCTCATGATATTTTTTTTAAAAAGTGATGATACTGATATTCTTTGTGTATTTTTAAATTATTTTAAACTAACATAAATTGTTTTTTCCCCTTTTTTTCACAACTGACGTAATTTGGTTGTTTCTTTTTCATCCAAAAAAATATCCCACCCCACCCCCACATTTGATCTTGTACCATTGCTTGCAGAGAAGGTACCGGTGCCTGCAGTAGAGGACATGCATGGCAGCAGCAGATGAGGTAACCCAAGGCTAAGGATATTGCTGAGATTCACTTGAGAGAGTGGGTTGCATCTTGTGTGTATCAGTATCAGCTATGAGTACTACATTGTGTGTGTGTGCATGTTTTCCAGAGGGGCTTTGGGGGGTGGACTACAGATGTCCTTGCCCTGAGCTCTCTCTTCATGAAATTCAAATCCATGCTGTTTTGGAAGATGCACAGGCACACATTGGCATCAGATTGGGAGGGAGGAATGTTTCTTTCAGTGGTAAATGGGCTGTGGATGCTGAAATTTTAGATAAAACATGAAGCATGGAATGATGTTAGAAAAAAAAAGTGATACATGTTGGATGTTGGATATATTACCATCACTGCCTGCTTTTTGCTTTTAGAAACAGAGAAAGGGGCATATAGAAGCTATGGAAGGGAACTGCAGGAGCCTGCTGCCCTCTAGTGTCAAATATCCAACTCCTGTCACACAATATGACACAGCTCAGGTGAAAATGAATTATTCATGAATAACGCAATGATAAAGCAGTATTTTAGGGATAGAATATATAAGATGTAATTGATAATACAGCAGTGATAACAAAGACTTGTTTGTCCACAAACAAAAATTGAATCTATGGGACAAGCTGCTATCTTTGATTGTCCAAAATTATATCTCTAATAGTAATATTACCTTCTAAACACCAAATGCATTTATACATACCCAGCAGTCTATGAAGCAGCATTAATTACTGGATAATCCAGTATTTTCCCTTTTCTTATCTATCAAATAACATCAATGTTATTTGAAAGTTGCTTAAATGGCAAAGCTGCTTTTTATGGGAGGCAACTGGTTGAGCCTCTCCATGTTTCCATGGTTTAGCCTAGTTGTGCCAGTTAGTACCAGCACAGGGGCAGTTCATGTTTAATGATTAAGCGTTCACTCCCCCTCAGTCCTCCACACATTCCAGCCAATTGCACTGTGGCTGTTAAGTTGTGGTGAGGCACTGTGGAAGGTGAACGATAGAGTAGGACTGGTGGTCACGAAGCCATTTTACATTTTGTAGAATTTTTGTTGTTACCCTGAAAATACCCCACCTCATGACTTGCAGGACACTAATATCTTTGTGGCAAGAGACTTAGAAAGGTAAGTCATTGTTATGAGAGATGTTTTTGTCTTAAAAACTAATATGGGCCTTAATAGTAATATGTTCTTAAATTGATGGTGGGACAGTTTCATGACAGAACTCGTGTATTAAGAGCTTGTAGCGTGCCTTGCTGAGTCATGACTGCAATGCATGCCCAATTTGGGCAGCAGTGTAGGCACACTTTGGTTCTTCAGTCTTTTCATCTTGTATCAGAGGCACCTAAGCATTTGTAAAGCTGAACCATAAAGTGCTTTTGATGGCTTTGTGTTGTCCATGTTGGACAAGTAACATACGATTGAATTGACCAACACTAAAATATTAAATAAGTAAAAAAAAAAAAAACATACATGTAAAACTAATGTTTTGCCTCATCACTATACCTAACTTCTTAAAGATAGAAGGTTATATGTCTGTCAGTGAAATTGAAAATTAATGTCTAGAGGTAAGCAAAGGTTTCACTTTGTCTAAAGATCTGCTGAACTCCGAGGTTTATTGAATGTTAACGGAAGTTAATCAGGTAATTATACAATTCTGATTATATATTCTGAACTGTACAATTTTTCCCACTCCCCTCACACACAGTTCATTGTTCTCTTGCTTTGTAATGATTCTCTGATATCTTCTCCCTTTGTAAAACCCTACAGTAAATCTGCAGCGTGCGCAAAAAAATCATGGATGCAAAATTCAAACGACAAGAACATGGAAGTGGAGACTTGACCTCTAACAGAGAGGCATCTGTGCCTGTGTGGGTTACTCACACACCAACACCTGATAATAAGACAGATGACAGCGATGATGAAACGAACTCAACAGACTGCACATCAAGCAAGAAACCTTATCCTGAAAAAAACAACAGTGACAAAAAGGGAAACATGAAAAGAAGGCTAAAATCACTCATCCCTCAGTCATGGGGTAACAACTTTTATAAATGTACAAATGAAAGTGACTCTGAAACCACCAAAACTGGAATACAGATCCTTCCTAATGGGACCAGGGTAAGCTCGCCTGTATGTCCCTTGTTGGAGAACGGGAATTGGGATGAATTAACAGACAGTTCCAACAAGAACTCAAATAAGATTTTGTTGAGAGAAATTCCCAATGACAATCTGTTTTGTCAGGGCCTGCAAGAGGAGTCTTTGCTAACCAGCATTCACCCTGCAGAGTATTATGCTGAAAAGTTGGAGGTCTATCAGCAGAAGTATTCTTACCTGAAATCATGGCCAGGATTGCTTAGGCTTTTGGCTGGCATTCAGCTCTTATTTGGGGGAATGGTCATTGCATGTGTCATTGCATACATTCAGAAAGACAGTGAGTGGTCCAACTCCTATGGACAGTACAATGGCATATATAACAATGGGTTCGGACCATCTGGCTATAGCTACAGAGGTCCCATGACTCCATTTATTCTAGCTGTAGCTGGTATTTCCTGGATCATTACCTTCTGTCTCTTGGTGATAGGAATGACAATGTATTATCGCACCATCCTCCTCGACTCCCCCTGGTGGCCCCTGACAGAGGCCCTCATCAATTTGGCACTGTTCCTATTCTACATGGCAGCAGGGATTGTATACTTGAACGATTTAAATCGTGGAGGGCTGTGCTACATGACAATAGGTGTTAACCCCATCATGGCCAATCTGTGTCGAGTTGATGGGGGCCAGATGGCAGGAGCAGCTTTCGTCTTCACCAACATGACCACATACCTCGGAAGCTTCCTGGTTTGCCTGAAGATGTGGAGGCATGAAGCTGCTCGTAGGCAGAGGCAGTACTTTGAGAATACAGTAGGTCTAACATTATTTTCTCTGTAAAAGTTCAGTAGGTTAAGATGTTTTTTATATTGTGTGATATCCTCAATGTCACGTCCTATAGAATTTCACTTGGTGATTTTCAGAACTTTTCTTCATGAGAACTCTGGCTGTCGTAGTTGTAGTCATTTTCATATAGTTAGCCTACTGTCAGGTTGGTGCTAACTGTAATGTTATCCCTCTATTCTAAGTCGTTTTGGATGAAAGCATCTGCTAAATGCATAAATATAAACGTTGATGTGCCAGCTTGTTCTGCAGAAACATATAATGCACTCAACCTCAAAGATTTGCCATGTAGCTCTGAACCCTGTTTTTCTGTTTATCATCCTCTTTATGTTTGTCAAAAACGGCATGGTCGAATGTGAATTAGAATTCCCTGTTTATTTTCCACTTCATTACACTTTTATATGATAGAAATAACAATTTTATAAGCAAAACATCCCAAAAGTGAACCATTAATGGTGAAATGCAAACATATCAATTTCCAACAATATATCATTTTATAATAATAGGTTTTACTCATCAGCGCATAAAGAAATAGGTTCAAGCTCTTATCAATTACTGAAATTAGGCTGATACTTCCAAATAATTTTCTCTTAAAGGAATTATATCAGTTTCCATTGGAGCTGTAGGAATCTAGGAAGCCAGATTTCTCAAACTCACAGACTGATGAGATTTCTAGAGCTAAAGTTGATGGCACATTGGCAAAATTAGAAAGATTAAAATAAAAAAGATACTTTTGCACAAAACTTTATTTACTCTTAGACTGTAGTATGATAATACCATTTAAGATGAGTCCTTTCAATCCTCAGGAATAATCCATTAGCCTCTCTACACAGACTTCATATAGAATTTGGTATAAAGAAATTAGTCTGATGATGGGATCACTTTTCAAAGGTCACAAATAATGATAACAAAGGGAGACATGTTACTTATTATTAAATGTGTTGTTTTTCCTTCTTATAATTTACTCCAGGGTGAGTTTCATCAGTCCATCCCATTAACTGCTCAAAACTCAAAACATATATCATTCAAGGATGAAACAGATCAGTCAGCGCCCAAAAATAACTGCTATCAGCATGCACTCCATTCTGATGTTCAGATCACCTCTGTCAGTCTGAACAAAGCGACAACATCCAATTACATGCCAAAAAGGCATGTGATTGCAGATTACATCTTGTAAGTAAACATAAAAACCATTGAATTGGATTTATTTTGTTTTGCTTTTCTCATTTCTGTCAGCCATATCAACTACACAAAAGCTCTTCATGGTATATTATCATGTTTGTAGGAAATATCCAGAGATCAGCTGTGAAGAGGAAAGAGAGAAGTACAAAGCAGTTTTCAATGACCAGTATCAGGAATACAAGGACATTCACAGAGATATTATTACCACTCTCAATAAGTTCAGGGAGATGGATGCCATGATGGCACAACTCCCCAGAGAAGGAAAAAGCCTGGAGGTGAGACAGATGTATTCAAACCTGAAGTTACTGATTTCTACATAAACCTTACGCAGTGCCTCTAGGTGAAGATAAAGCATTCCTTTGGCACAAACATATTCATCAGATGTCTGTCATTCCCATAGGACCAGCAGAGAATTCAAAGCATCTTGAAGAAATATCAAGAAAAAAAGAATGTAAGTGATGGACTACAATCTTCTTTGTGACTGTCAACTCTGGAACTGAAATGATTTGATCATTGTAATATACAACACAGACATGTTTTAGAATTCATTGTCGTGCATATAATATATGCTAAGTTGAAGACAAATCATAAGTCTAAAAATTACCAGAAAAAATCAGGTAACATGGCAAAAGAAGAAAAAATATAGCTCTAAACGAGAAAATGTTTTTCTGTGTTTTTAACAGGACCCTGTTTTTCTTGAGAAGAAGGAACGCTGTGACTACTTGAAGGCTAAATTAAGCCATGTTAAAAACAGAATACAAAGGTATGACCAGACTGCCACAAATTTTCGGACAGAGAGAATAGCTGAAAGAAATAAACTCAGTAACTGATGACAAAACTGGAAACTTTTTGCAGACATTTACATATTTTTATGTTCCTTAAGACAGAATTATTTCTATTGATTGATGACATTTTGCAGGAGTAACAACATTTTCTGGATAAACTGAATTTATTATGTCTAAAGCTAATATGAAGAGTCCTTTTAATTTAATTTTTTATAGTTTTCTGTTAGGAATATTATTTCTATTACTTTTTTTTTGTTTCTTTGTTAAAAGTCAATCTACCTGAAGCCATGTTAACATGCCATGTTTATCTAATGTTTAGCGTCAATCCCTGCTTCCATGCCCTAGACTCGTATGCCTTACATATTTTTTTTCTTTCTTGTACTTTTGTATTCATCTTTTGAAAAAATCACATAAAGCAGTCTTTTCAGGAAACTGTGGGACACAAACTTTTATCACTGTAGATACTATAATGTACAGAGTGAACAATTTGCTATAAAAACAATAGTTTACCTCACTGTACCCATAGAACACTGATATATAGGGCACAAAGTAATGACATACTGTATAATGTTTTATTTTTTCTTTAACAAGTGAAAATTTACTCTGACTTATGCTGTGTCACTCCAATAAAATGTGTACCTTGCACATTCTTGAGTCATTTATAACTTTGACAGCTCAACAGGGAATAAGAGTGGGAAGTTTGGTAAAGACTGTATGGTGCTGGGAAGTTATCACAAAGCACATTTTTACTGTGACATGGCTGAACAGCTCACAAGGAAATCTTCGTTTAATGATTGCTTATTTTTGTTTCCTTATCGTAACTGTTGCAATTTCCCATGACTAATCTCCTGCAATGATACAATGTACAGTATTAATGTTTGTCAAAATGGCCAAAAAGCAGATCCATCCATCCATTTTCGTAACTTCTTATTACCTATGGAGCCTATCCCAGTGGTCAACGGGCGAGAGGCAGGGTACACCCTGGACGGTCCGCCAGTCCATCGCAGGGCAACACAGAGACACACAATGACAAAAGACCATGCACACTCCCACTCACTCCTAAGGGCATTTTAATTTAACTGAAGCACCCTTTGGAGAAGCAGGTTGATAGAGGGGTGGACTGTGCCCCCGCTGAGACACGCATCTGATAAACCTCTTGAGTCTAGCTGCCCCACAGGTTTCGTTCGCATTTTTTTCTTTCACGTAATTTTAAACTATCAATCATAAACTAAAATGATAATACGTGTACACTTTTGTAATGTAACGGAAGCTGTGAAACGGAAGCAGGCAGGTGACGTTAGTGACGCAGTTTGCGCACCAATGATCTCTACAGGTGCTTCATATAGAGCGGCACCGTCTCTGTCCGGGTAAGTTTTGGATCATTTTGGTGTTGGACACTATACGTCAGTTTTTGAACACAGAACAGTATCGTAAATTAATTTGACGTTTTGAATGTGTAGGGAACGTAATCTGTGAATGAAAGACATTTGGAAAAGGAAGTGAACAGAAGTTAAGCATAAGTCGCAAGTACCCTTTTTCTGTGTCACATCCTGAAAAACAGCAATTTGTGGGATAATGAAACTTTTAGGATATCATTATTTACCGACGACAAGTTATTCAGAGATTTTGGTTTACTGTTTAGAACGATATAGTAAGGGAATGTATGGAATAAACCCCCTAGACTTTTTTTCTAAACACCTGGCCGGGGTTTTTCTTGAGCTTCCCCTGCCGTGGGGACCAGGGGCGCATAGGTATTGCAAATAGTTTCGATTTCATACAGGAGGGCAGGCATTCATGGTTCTCTCCTACAGAGACCAACGCGCTTTGGTGGCCTATCGCCTTTTGTCTGCTGTCTTTGTAAATAATTGAAGTCTGTTGGGTTGAGCTCTTCTGGAGTGGTGTTGTCCATCACTACAGGCAAAAAGGTTGAGGGAGGAGTTGAGGTGAATCATGTCACTCTATGCATTATTTTGATGTGCTATTTATGCATTATGTTCTTAAAAAACAATTATTGATAAGCTCTCTAAACTGGTGTGATACAGCATTTAAACACAGTTCGTGTTAAGTTAGCCTTTATTTTTCCATCCTTCTTTTAGGTGAAATTGTATTATCATCCACTGGACTATGTATGATCCTCGGTACTATGATAGCCCCCCTGTATACAGCCCACCTTACAGCACCACTTCCCAAAGTTTTTATCTTCCAAGGAGTGTTCATTCCCCTCAGAGCCAGTATGCCCCATACACCCATGATCTTCCTTTTGATTCTTATTATATGGAGGGGACGCCACAACTGTTTTATCGCTGGTTCTCCCCACCTGGTTTTGTCAAAACTTTTAAAGGGGCCACGGTGCTCATATGTTTCATCATCTTTGCCTGTGTAGCTTCAACTTTAGTGTGGGACATAAATGGATTTGGCTATGGGGGGTACGTTGTCCCAGATACAGGCTCTGTTGGAGCAGCAGGTTCAGGATATTATGGGGGCAGCTATGGCTACGGAGGCTCCTACATGACACCACAGTCAGCCAAAGCAGCAATGATATCTATGGCTTCCATCATCTTTCTGGTCTCCTTGGGATTTTTGGTGGCAAGTTTCTCAAGGTCCCCAAGCATGCGTGGATGCAGGTTTTACCTCACTGTGTTTATTTGTGACATCATCCTTGCCGTCTTCCAGGTGAGCCCACCTTTTTATCGTTTTATTATTCATTTGTGTACACACACACATATATGTATAACGAATCAATGTAATCATGTATCCTATCCATTATTTTAGAGTCCTATGCAAAAACCACACCTTAGGTTTGTCATATATCAATTATTTAGATTTTTACAGGGATTGATCTGACAGAAATTTGAATGATCAGTCTAAAGACTGTTGTCAAAAGCTGTTAACGTGATTGGTATTTTTTGTTTTTATTTCTATTTCTCTTCACAATTGATTATTGGCCAAAGATACTTTTCTTTTTAAACACATGCACTTTGTAAAATAGTCATAAGCTGATTTACATAATGACCAATCTGTTAGGCTGAGAGGATAATTAGGGGATAATTCACTGTCAGTTCATCGATCAAAATGATCCCTTTTACCATAGACGTGGCCAATTATTTTTTCCAATTGATCTAAAACTATTTCCTAGAATTATGCAGAATCAATCACTGTCTAGGCGCAACATTACACTAGTAAATAATGATAAGAGTGGGACCTAGTAATTTGAGCTAAGCATGACACTTACCAGATGTTAATAAGGGATTATGAGCTAGTACGAGTGTTATATGCTTGTGGTTTCTGGAACTGGCAGCATTACTCTCTAATTTTTCCCTATTGTGGCTTCTAGGGTATCATCAATATCATATTTGTGATTGGAGTGAACCCAATGTCTCAGAGTTCACAGAGCATGCTGTATAACCCCATGCTGAGGATGTGTCAGAACATCCAAGGCAACCCCAGCCTCAGCGGCAGTGTGGGGGCAGGTTTTCCTGGAGGGTTCCCCATGTATAATCAATACCTGCACCACTATTGTTACATGGACCCTGAGGAGGTTAGATGGATTAATTTGGTTAATTTTTTGTCTTACATTTGATTGACTACTATTATTTTCTATTCTTTTTCATTCCATTCTAATTTGCAATTTACATTCTTTCCTCAGGCAGTGGCGTTTGTATTGGGTCTGATCGTGGTGTTGGCCTTATCCCTCTCTGCTTACTATGCTTACAAGACACGGAGCAAGATTTGGCGCCACGGAAAATCAAACATCTGCTGGGATGAGACATTGAGGAGGCCAGCAGAGGGGCAAGTTGGACAGGACTGGGTAAGTTTGTTCAATTTAGCGATTAACAAAAGAGAATTGGGCTTGCAGTTCATTGGGCTGTGTTCAATTTAGCAGTTTTTTCTTTTCTTAAATGTTTTTCAGCTACACGTATAAAAAAAATCCAGTTTAATTTGACTGTTCAAGAGTTCACAATTGGTTGCTGTATTACAGTCCCTACAAGGTGTGTATTTGCAATGTTCAAATAGTCACAGTATTGATATTTTGATAGTAAAAACTGAGTTTCTTTCTGAGTGTTGACTCAGAGAGTATTGTTAGCACACCAAGGTTTCACTCTGACTAATGATTAACCAGGTTTGTGATAACAGTTGTACTAAGACTATATAGAAATGGACCTTTATGACAGGTAACAGACCCAGAAACCCTTGTAAAGTAATTTACAACATGGTTTCTCACTGGTTTTACGTTTTTTATTATGAGAATAGACACAGTGGCACACCCTGGATGAGTTACCGCTCATGCACACTCACCCTGAGGGGACAATTTAGAATTACCAGTTAACCCAACATGCATGTAATTGGAGAGTATCCCACACGTTCATGGAAAGAACATTCTAAATCCACACAGAAAGGTTCCACATAGGAACCAAAACAAATACCCTCTTGTGATAGTACTAACCACCTTACCACCATGCAGTCTTAATTCATCCATCCATTTTATATACCTGGAGGGTCACACCAGGACTGGAGTTTATCCTTAGTGGCCCTGGGTGAGTGGCACGGTACACCTTACTCCTACGGGCAATTTAGAATCTCTAAACTGAATATGCATGTTTTTGTATGGTGGGAGGAAGCCGGAGACCCAGAGTAAACAAAAGAAAAGCCCTCCACACAGAAATGCCTCCAGCTCATGTTTAAACCAAGAACCCTCTTGCTGTGAGCTGACAGACCACCACCCTCCTAACCATCACAATATAATGCAGGTTACCCCGATTTCAATCTATTCAAGACATTCATTCAATCCAATCCAAACCCCAGTCAGGGTAATTGCAATCTAAATGAGGAGTCATTAATCATTTGATGCCAATTTTGAAATGAGTAGTGCTCCTAAGAATCAACAGGTCATTCTGAATCTTCTCCTCAATTTAAATCCTCAGCATGTATGAGGCAGTTTTAGAGAGAAAAGTGTTCAGCATAACCATACTCTGTAAGGGTGGCCATATTATTTATCCTGTTGAGTGTTGAGAGGACTTGAAATAGAAGCCAACAAGCACCATGTCACCTGGCCAGGTTTTAACACAAGTTAATGACAAAGAAATGCCATCTGTTTTTGGAAAGTTAAGAAAAATCTTGTTCTCATTGTAGAAACTGTAGGAACATCAGGCAGAAATGCAATATGAGAGCAGTGTTCTTTTGGGAAGATAACTGAAAAGATCTGAGGGATATTTCAAATATGAGGTAGGTTAGCTTTTCTTTATATCACAAGAAGTTAAGAAGCAGAAGCTAAAACTGAAAAAATATCTGTTCCACTACATCTCATCAAAATCTGGCTGCAGCATTTTGGATCAGCTTGAGATTTTCCAGTGAATCTTTTAAACTAGTTAAGAATATAATCTGTTTGTAGTGTAATCTTCAAGTATCAAATGTATTGACCGGTTTTTCATCAACAGTCAGCAGATGTCTATGTTTTTTTAAAATAAAAAACAAAATCCTTTCTCAATTAAATAAGCAGTTTTTGATGGAAAGTTAACAAAGCATTGAAACTGTCAAAACCTTTATTCAAAGCAAAATACTATTGAACATACATGTTGCATCGTGTATTTCAGCAGTTGCTGATATCAGCAAAGACCCAAATTCCATTCTCTTTATTGATTCTCACTGACACTATTATTTTTGTAATTATCAAAAAGCCTCATCGAAGGATGGATCCACTCAGATATATGGCTCTGCACTCTACTAAACCAAGATCGACATATGGTCATCAATGTGTTTTAAATGTATCATGTATAACTGACTCACGCAAAGCATAGAAACACATTTAGTTAATATATGAAATTCTCTTCCTGTATTCCAAGCTCATACAGGCTATATTCAGGGGCACTCTCAGGGAAGATGCATTCCTTGCTGGGAGCCATTTATAATGTATGTGCCATGTATAATTGATAAAAGGGGTTGAGTTGCTTCAGTGTTGCCGTGTGAATCCCCACAGAGTATGGTGGCACTAAATGATTCAGTCTGTGAAGGGGCTTCTGCAGATATGACTCTGGGCAAAGAAATCATTTTGACATGTCATTAGCTACATTTTCATTTAACACTGGTGGAAAATTAGAGAAGATTGTAGGAAGTAGATCAAAAGGTTTTGGGGAAAAAATAAGCATGTTTTGACTATTTAGAAGAATACAATTTTTAGATTCTTTTTCTATCTCTCTATCTATCTCTCTATCTATCTATCTATCTATCTATCTATCTATCTATCTATCTATCTATCATTATTTTACATACAGGACAAACAAACCTTTGATACTAATCATAAGTGGCACTGAAGAGATATTATTGCTGCTATGACCCATAATTATTTGTCTTGACTTTATTGCTTTTGAGATTCTTGTCTTTTCTATGGATACATGTTTTAAATAAATGGATTTACTAAGTTTGTGTTATTTTTTGGTCTCTTTTGGGTTGTGGTGTTTTCATTATCAAAGTATTCTTTATTTTCCCAATCTGTTCTGTGGTTTAATCAGTTCTGAACGTATTAGTCCCCTTCATTTTTTCCTCCATCATTTAGATCCTAAGAGTAGCTACTACATTTTTTCCCTGGAGTAGTAATCATCTCAATTTTCATGCTTTCTTTATTAGTCACAACGGTACTTATTTGCCTCATCACTCCCTCTGAATTTAAGCAGATTTTTGTTGGAAAACCTTGTTATTACTGCTGCATATTTGTTAATTGCTTTTACTTATATTTCTGATACTTAAACAATGTCAATCTGATATGCTACCTTGTTTGAGGAAAAGCAAGAATGGCCTTTGTTACTTCATCTTTACAATAAATATCACATCCTATGACTCCACATTCATGAGATCTGTTTCACAAACCTTCTTTTTACAGACATGCACATCAGCTCACTGCACTCTTACCCTGAGATACTACATGGTGATACAGAAATGGGTCAAAGAGAAGGAGGCATCAATGATGCATTATACAGTACTGTGACTGTAGATCACAAGACTCCATATGCCTTGTAGTCTTTCATCGTCTTTTTAATATTTGGGACTTTTCACGCTACTTTGCTCATTTAATTTTTTACCAAGATTGCTTACAGCAATTGCAACATTACTTACTACACTGTGGGTTGAAAATGTTCAATTTAATAAGGTGTTTTTGACCCTGGATTAATCTTATGTAGGGCAGGGCCAAGAGGTGAGACATTGACATTGATGATTTTTTTAGGGATTCATGAATGTTGGCACTACCATTTAATTTAACACAGAACAGCTGTGTGTGGGTGTGTCTGTTTGGCTGTCTTTGTAGCTGTCTGGCATTCATGCATCTTCTCTCCGCCAAGTGTTTTTGGGCACATTCCTTATTCCCAACAGAATCAATGCAACATTTCCTTTTCAAGTTGACAGATCTCTTTATTCCTTATGAAGTTTTTTTCCCCCAGTTTTTTTCTTTATTTGGGTTATATTAACATTGTTGAAAAAAATCGAAGATCCAATATCTAACTGAAACGTTGCACTTTGGCATTCTGTAAAGCAGTTTCACAAAATGTTTTGCCAGTTGCAAGGAATTTCCAAATGTGTGGAGCATTTTTTACATTTACCTTTCATTCCACTATTGATCTTACTTCATTCTATTTAATTTGGGTTTAGGGTTGTTGATAAAGGACAGGTCATCTGATCAGTTATTTAATCCTCATTATTCTTCATGCATCCATCCATCCATCCATCCATCCATCCATCCATCCATCCAT
>JABUIW010000209.1:493283-552585 GCA_013363375.1 Menidia beryllina
ATCCATCCATCCATCCATCCATCCATCCATCCATCCATCCACAAAAATTTAACAAAGACTTTGCAAAGCTGTAATTAAAGCAAAATTGGGTCACTGTGTACAGTGTAAAATAAGACACTTTGGGTACCTTTGGGTGTCTTTGGTATTTTTACACAAGTAAAATTTAGTTAGTTAGTTATTTTTGTTTTTTATGTATGAAGCTTTACATTGAAAGGTATGCTTGACTGCTATTTATATTGTGCTACTGAATATGGCATTATATTCTACAATAGGGAAAGACACAAAACCCCATCATTTGAAGTCATTCCTTGTTTTCTATATAAATGGAGACACATTTCAAATACATTATACTTAAAGATTTAGAGCATAAAATCTGAGACTGTAAACCATGACATTGTATTAAGAGATTGTAGTCAAGGTAGAGTCCTCTGATATTGTTTTGTTTTTTTGTTTCTATACAGCAACATGTACCAACTGCACCAACTGTTCTGTCAGAAAGACCAGCACCTGACATGAGGGCAAAGGACAGTTTGCTCTCCCACAGCAATGGTACAGTCAGTATCCACAGTGATGGATGTTACAAAAGCAACAGGTAAGTAAACACACGAACATATCAGAATAGTCTGAGCTGAAAAAACAGGATATAAGAGAAGTCAATCTTGAATCTTCACATCCTCCAAGATGACACATGAATGTTTGGCTGTTGCTCTATTATAGTAATAACAAAAATTTCTGATTGTAACCTCTTCAATTTGGAATTTTCCAAAGTTTCTGTACAGACAACAGCATCAGTTGTGTTGCTGAGCCTCTGCACCAGAACAGCGGGGATGCTGTTTGTTCCAGAAGCTCAGATGACGCTGATGTTGTCAGGAAATCTCATCCTCATAACAGCAAAAAGGAATGGAAGAAGGGCGCTGAGTGTCCTCCTGCTGCTCAGGTGATGGTTGAGTCTCAATGTGAAACTAGTTACACTACAGGAGACACGGGCAACGAGCTGGTCCGGGACCAAACTGATTATCTCTACAGGTGGGTCAGTTTACTGCTGATGTGTGAAAGGGAATTCATGTGGGAAAATATTTAGTTGAGAAAGCAAACCTGATCTGGCCAGTGTGTTTCCTGTCTCTCACCTCTTGACAGTTGGGATTGGGTACGCACCCCCTTGCGACCCTGAAATGGAAAAGTGAGAATAGAAAATGGATGGCTGGAAAAGCTAAATCTTGCACTAGGAAATCATATATGAGCTTTCAAATAGCAAATAGAAATAAAACATGCAAAGCTTGAAAACAAGTAAATGAACAGAAAATCAAGGCAGAAAATTCAAGTTAACAAATCTGTTCGTTGTGAATTCCTAAATAAACTTGCAGAAATTCTTTGAATGGTTCTGAGATTAAAAAAAGTAAACTTCTGACTAGCTAATATCTATCTCAACCTTCACAAATGAGGCATAAATCATAAGAAATTAGACAGTTTTCATATTATTTTTCACTGAAAATGTACATGCGCTTACTGTGATAACATTATTTCCATATCATTTGTAGGTTCAAATGTTTTTTTTATATTAATATATTAATAATATATATTAATTTCTTTCTCTCAGACAGTACCCAGTGATAACTTCTGATGAGCAGCGCCACAAATACAAGAAGGAGTTTGATTCTGATCTGACCCTCTATAAGACCCTCTGCTCTGAAATGGATGACATCAGTGATCAGATGCACAAGCTGAGCCGAGACATGGATGCCTTGGATGAAAGCTCTACAAAATACCAGGTAGAAAAAACAAAGAAACAAACAAAAAAACAGGTGTAGATAAAAAGTTATTTTCCCATTTAGTATTGACAACAATTTTACATTTTTTACTGCGGTATTTACTTATGTTGTCTGTTACACACAGTTCGTAAAAAACAATGCGAGCATTTGTATTTATATTTTCAGGGTGTGGCAGATGAGTACAACCGACTGAAAGATCTCAAAAGGGTGAGTATGATATGCTCTATCATAAAATGACTTAAATGCAATAGTTTGATATCTTTAGACGAACATATTTGTCAGGTAAGAATTATATTATTAAAGATGTCTGAAGACTGTTTTCTTGTATCCAGACTTTATTCAAAGCTAAGGGTACCCTGCTTCTTAAGTAGCTTCCCAAGTATTAAAGTAAAGTCATTTTAAAGGCATGTTTCTATCTCATCAAATGTGAATGAGCACAAAATGTCTATTATGATAATAAAATTACTTCTGGTATTGTCTTATATCTGCTTGCCTATTTTCTTAGACGGCAGACTACCAAGCAAAGAAGAAGCAGAGCAAGGAACTTCGGCAAAAACTTTTCCACATCAAGCATTTGGTGAAAATCTATGACCAGGGTATTTGCTAGTGTAGGGTGATCATTTGTCAAACACATCTTGTCATTTCTTGCCTCCCTTCCCTCATTTCGCAGGGCTTTATCCCGTCCTACAATAGACACAAGGAGAAAGGAAGAAAAAGATATTCAATTAAAACTGGAGATAATTACCTCAGTCATTATTTTAAGCAATTGTTTAATTATAAATTGTAACACAATGCAGTATGTGTATATACTACTTCCTGCTGTATGTTGTCATGTGTGTTATATGAGTTGCAATTTTAATGACTGAACATATATTTACTTTAAATTATGTTCACAACTTGAAATAGTGTGTCATGCTTTTGTCATATATTTCAACCTTTATAAAGACTTCTTCACATGGGACATCTGTGCATCTTCATTTATCACTTCTCTAAAAAAAATTCTTGTCTTCCCACTTTTCTCCCCAAAAAACACTTAAAGGAATTAAACATTCCTAGAAATTACACTTTCCAGGTCACAGTCAGATGTATAAAAAAACAAAAACCTGGTGCAAGAACATAAAATATATGGTCCTGTGTGCAAAGAAACAAGTCTATACACAGCACTCATTAACCTTTCTGAAGCTCTCATTTTGGACATACAGTTATTTAACATGATGTTTTACCTTTGGGGCTGCAGAACACAGCTAACATTAAAATGCTAATATGTCCCATTCATCTTTTGGTGACCCTGTGTTGGACTGGTGTACTGTTCTTGGCATTACCAAGAGGTCAGAGGAGTTAGTATAGTATAGTATAAATCAACATTGAGTTCTGTTGAAAATATAAAAAATAACCAGTTGTGTTATCAACAGCAGCTCTACAAGTGTGTGATGGTATGAAGAAGAGTCCTTTATGCTTTTGTGATGTCTGCACGAACAGATGTGGTAGTTAACACAGTCGCCTCAGAGCAAGAGGGTTCCTGGGTCGAATCCCCAGGGAACCGGAGCCTTTCTGCATGGAGTTTGCATGCTCTCCCTGTGTCTGTGTGGGTTCTCTCTGTGAATTTCCACCACCCAAAAGTGTGCATTTCAGGTCAAATGAACACTCTAAATGAGGAGTGAATCTGAGTGTGTCTAATTGTTTGTCTGTGTGGCCCTGCGATAGACTGGCAACCTGTCCAGGCTTTACCCTGCCTCTTGCCCTTTGTCAGCTGGAATAGGCTCCAGCCAACCCGCAACCGTACTAGAAAAAAGCGATATAGATAATGGATGGATGGATAAATTAATTATACAAAATTATTTTTGAGAGTGAATGTGTGTATATGGTTGTTTTTTCCTGTGTTCATGGTGATGGACAGGCAATCTGTCCAAGGTAAGGTTGGATATAATCTAGGTCCCCTGCAACCCTAATAAGAATACACAATAAACACGATGGATGGCTGAATAGAGCATCAATGCACAGAAGTACTGTAAGATGTTAAAACACCACATGCTGCTGCAAAGACGTTTTGCAGGCTGTTGTATGCATTTTTCATCAACACCCTCAAACAAGTCACTTATCCGAAACTGGGCCAACACGGGAACAAACAACCACCCACGTGCACTCACATGGTTAAGTGAGAATTGCCATTTAACCTAACATGCATGTTTTTTTGTGTGGGAAGAAACTGGAACACCTACAAATCCACAGGGAAGTAACTAACTTCACAGAGAGAGGTATTCAAGGTTCAAATTGCACAGTGGATAACACAAAGTGCCACAATGGAGTGTCTTCCCTAGACACAAAAAAATATATTTTTCTTTACTGGAAAATGCAGAAATTGATACACCCTAACTATTTAAATCAAGCTGAGTGAACTGAATCTGAACGTGTTCCAAAGTTAAATTTAGGAAACCAGTATCAGTACATTATGATGGTTTAATTAATTTCAAGAAAGCAAAGGTAATACGCATAAAGAAACTGTCTAAAACTTGAAATCTAATCTCATAAAAGCGCTTACAGTAGTGTTAGATGTTACAGTGTTTATTTGGCATTCCTCATACAGATGAAAATAGTTTTTTTTCAAGGTTGAATAAAAAAAAAAATCAAATGATATTCTTCTAACATCATGTCATACAGATGGTAAAGAATCATAAGAAACCAGTAAAACAAAGATAAGAAAAGTCTTTTTTTCCATTTACAAAATGATTAAATTTTTGGTCAGAAGAAAATCATTTCAATAACTTACATTTAGCCCAGTTATCGATTAAAGAGCTATGTCACATCATTAAAATATAGTATTTTTCATGTGAAGCATGTGGAATAATTATGTTCTTTAAAAAAAAAGAAAAGAAAAGAAAATGTCAAGATCATCAATTGAAATGACAGTGAGGTAAATCCTAGTGGACCAGGGCCCTTCTTCCCTTACAGAATGACTTTTCTTTTTGGAAATGAATGTCCTTCAAGTGCAGTTGATCCATCATATAATCACCAACATATGACTGAATTTCATTCATCCCAGCAGACTGAAGCAGGATGCTTTGAGATGCTTTGCTTTGAGATGGCAAAATGAAAAGCTCTATGTCATTATCATTGAAAGGCAAAAGCGTCTTTCTTGACATATAAACAAATGGTAGAGGTATTTTTAAGTACACATAGAAAAAGAAAAACATTTTGGAGCTACCAGTGAAAGTAATACTTTAATGTTTCAATGAAAATCAAAATACATCAAGAAAATGAAAGAAACTTAAGAGATCCAAAACAACATTTAAACATGCAAAAAGACAGAATTAGCATCTTCCTGTACAGACGTGTGTGGGTATATATATATATATACACTGTATATATATATAGATATATATATATATATACACACACACACACACACACACACACATACAAACATACATACATACATTTCAATAGATTTTCAAGAGAAACCGTACTAACAGACGTAAACTGGTATTTAACTGGTAGTTTTGGTTATAAATTCAGATCACCTGCTTAATTTGTTTCTCTTAAGTTAGACTTGGTGAGTCTGTTATACATCATAAAAAAACGTCCCAAGCAGTGCTTAGTGCACCATATTTGGACAGTCAAAACTCTTGTTCAAAAGACAATTGAAAATGATGAGAGTGAGGGGTCTTTTTCTTTTTAAAGATACAAAGACAGATGCTTGTGATGCTTGTAGGATTCTGATCAATAGATGCCCCACAATGTATACTGAATAACAAGGCAGTTGTCAAAAAGAAGGCTATTTCTGGTGAACTAATCTTACAGAGGTTTGTATTGAGGAGATATCAGACCAAAGAATTCTGATGTCTAGTGAGGTATCAGTCTGTTATCAGTCTCATGGAGTTTATTTTTCTTCTTGGTATTCTTCAACTACTGTGACAGTGAGCCCTGTAAATGACTTTAAATGCACTGTTCACTTCATGTTTCAGTCACAGGCATCAGTTCATCCCCTTTTCTGGTTTATGATCTCTTTATTCTTTTCAAGTCTCTTAGGATGAAAGGGTAGACTTTGGTGAAATTTCCTTGGTTTTACTTCTCGGGTCTTTCTGAGAAATATTCTTCCTTGGTATCTTCCTCAGTTTAAAGGAAGAAGAGCTATAAATTCAGGAGTTTCCCTTCGAGAGCGAAGCCAGGAGCTTTCAGATTTTTCAGCCAGTTCCATCTGGAAAAAATATGATCATGTAATATGGTTCAAAGGGACACTGATAAACAAATGATTAGCCGTGGAAAATCAGTCCTGTTTGGAGGCTGGGAAAATTGTTCCATTTGCTTTCAGTGATGGGACAGTTTCATCCTCTAGAAGCAATTCGTGCATGGTACTCCTGCTCGCTACATCTCTAGTCATTATGGCATGTGGGTGATAACACGAGGAGCTATGGGGGCCATATCGGAGCCCAGCATGAGGAGCTGGTTTCTGGCATGGGACCTGGCACCAGAACAACTCTGCTGGCAACAAGACGCCTCAGCTTGGCATGGGCAAACCTTTTCTTTTAAGGGCCCATGTGGACACTGAAGGTTTGTTTCATGAGTGGAAATTGAGCATTTACAGTACAGCACATACAATGGCCAGCTGTCACTGCAGTTTAAAAGCCACACAGATGGACAGTGATAAGTCAGGAGGTTTCCTGTGGGTTTTTATCATCACTAATTCCAGATGGCGACCTCGGCCATCATGGAGCTACTGTCCCGGGACATACGGCCAGCTGATGGAGCTTCCGGAGAGCTGCATGTCGCGGATAAGCGTCTCAATGGGTGTCTTCCCTACCAGGCGCATGAAAAAGAGCTGGGAGATGAGGCTGGCAGGAACCGCGCGCAGGGCGGGCAGACGCAGTAGCAGGCGGCCGAATCTCTGTGGCTGGCTGGGGTACTGCATCCTCTCATACTCCGTCAGAGCCACCTGAGCCTTCTCCTGCAGAGACTCCACGTGGACTGGGTCTGTCAGACCACAGGCGTCTGAAAGGGAGGGAGAATGAGGAGGAAGTTACTTAATAGTGTGGGCAGGTTACATAAAGAGTCGTGACGAATTTAGACTAAGCTTGAAATACCAGTAATTTGTAAGATAAAAGCACTGAGTGGAGCACATACAAATATAGCACTCCGGCATGCTTACACTCCATGACAATAGTATACAAACCTTGATCCGCAAAACTAAAAAGTATCTGAAGTGTGGAACATACAAGGAATTCCTTTAAAAAGTTTCATAAACACCTAAATCAGAATATGCGGTGTTGCATGATAAAAGCAACCATATGCATCTTTTACAACATTAGCGCAGTTACATAAATATATCAGAAGATGGTGCTGTAGGAGGCCTCCCCTGTGCAGCTACACTCACTCAGTTCCTTTTTAATTTTTGGAATTGTGCTGCATTTTCATTAGCGATACGTTTTAACAGTTGACAAACTTCCACTAAGAAGCTATTTGTATTGGGCTCATTAAGAAAGGCAAATAATTAAAACATTGACAAATATTGTTATATCTTAAAAATCAAGTATTTATTTTCTTTTAAAAATGTATGCTTCAAATCAGAGGTTGCCCTAGACCTTTTCATTATTTCTCATTATTGACTGGGTTATAAAAAGCCCTTCATATTCTATTTTTATTCACCTTTTTAACTTTTAAAATGATAACGACATTCAATAGAATTACATTTTATTATCTATTTTTATTCAAATTTAGTTTAAAAAAAATAAACAGGCAATCCTCACAGTGCACCGTACCAAGCAGTTGAATACAGGTATTTTTTTCTCTGCAGTGATAACTCCTACTCCTACCCAGTAGCTACATATGGACAATGAAAGTAAATAAATAAGTTAATTATGAACTGTTCACCTGCTGTAGACTGAATGCATAGTTGTCACACCTTTCTCTTGGTCCACATAAACTTGAATTGCATGCCAACTTGTGCATAATCAAATCTAAATCTAACGTCTAAAGTGGGATTGTTGAAGGGCTTTTGTCATGAGGTTTTTTACTTTTTCCTCAGATTGACAACTTCTCATTTTTTCACCTCTTTCATCGAGATATGTTATTTCATGACATTTTTACAAGTAATGCCAACAAGATCATCCCACCAAGTTGTCATTGGTGGGAATTGCAATTTGGCAAAATGACAGATAGTCTTCGGATGTTGGTGAAACGGTGGGTGAAAGAAAATGTTTGGTTAACGCCACCCCTGCTTCAAATATACTGATTACTTTAGCAGATTTAGGAAAAGAGTGACAATTTCATTATTAGTAGGCTCCAGATAAAAAGTATGATATATGTTTTATTTGAATCTAGTGCTCAACTCTTTTAAGAGTTACCCAGGTAATGTAAGGTCTTCAGTAATTTGTTCACAAAAAAACAAAACAACATTCAAAGATGTAAAACCTGTTGTGTTTCAAATAGACACTGCCTTGATAAATGCATGCACATGAATTCTAACTTCAACAATCATCTAGTCTAGTGCTGGTACTGACAGATTCTCAAGCTCCTTTATATGGTCCTGATTAAAGTAAACCATTATAAAAACAATTGCCTTGGGGAGATACTGTTGAACATTGTGTTATGAAATTGAAGATCATTCACCTGGTGAGAAGAGCGCAATGGCCTTGAGGCAGCTATACTCAGCAGAGTCCACCTGCAGCCTTGTCAGCTTGTCCACTTGGTCCTGGAACATCCTCACCTGGTCCATGAAGGACACCACACGTTCCGCAGACATGGGCGATGAGTGGAAGCCAGCCGCAGCCAACAAGGGAGCCATGTGGAGTGGCAGGGCTGACTGGGCCGCATTGAGGATGAAAAGCTCACTCCAGCTCAACCTCAGAAGGGCTACCTGTGAATATGGAAGTATTTTTGGCCGATTGCTCTTATTCGCTATGTTCCCTACTACATCTTATTTGCTTTTGTCAGCAGAACCTGATGACAAAAAACAAACTTCTAAAAAAACAACTTATAAGTGACCTTGAAAAAATATTTTTAAATCCACTAACCTGGTCTGAAACTGGCAGCTCAGGAAAATATGGGATGTTTCTAGCCCACTCTACTGTGCTGAAGAGTAACCGGGCAGCCAATTCACATATATTATCTATGCCCATAGCATTATCTGGGCCAGCTTGCTGGTTGTACTGGTGTCCATAACGACTACTGGGGTACGGCTCTGCTCGCAGAAGCTGAGAGATAAGCTCAGACACTGGCTGGCCCCCACCACTCCCTCCATTGTTGTTGTTGTAGTACTCTGTGCCTCCGAGGCCACTGGCGCCACCTATGGGTGTGATGGAGGGGCTGAGGCTGGGCTGAGGTGGGATCCGACCGCGTTGAACTGCTGTAGTTTGGTTGGGGAACAAAGGGGAGATGGGGCGGGAAAGGGAGGACAGGAGAGGAATGATGGGATTTGGAGAAAAACCAGAGAGGAGGAAAAATTAAAACTGAGTTCAAATGGCTGTCTTATGGTACTTCACCTTTTTATGTGGGGGAGGGGAAAAGGTTCATGCTTAACACATAAGAGACTAACACAAAAGAAAAGCTATTACAAAAATGTAAATGTTACAAAACTGACTGTAAACTAAATGTTAAAAACTAAATCTAAATCAAGATAAATAATATGCAAGCCCATGGCAGCACACAAGTACGTCCTTCAGCAAAACCCAAAAACCTAAACAAAAAAGGCACTGAAATGCTCACTTCTGTGATTACAAAATGAAAAAAATAAGAAAAAATAAATAAAACAAGACAGGCTGCAGCTCAGAGAGGATGTCAGTCTATTCAGACCCACCAAAATACTGACTGAGGGATGAAGGAAGACTGAAAGTTTAGATGTTTCAGTTACATGTAGATTATCTGTCTGAGGGGCAATCCCTGACCCCTCACTTGATCTTCACCAATTAACCTAAAATTTCCATATTGGATCCTTCCTGATCGAGTGAATAAATCAGAGGGCTTATGTAGCTTCAACCTGAGGCTTAAGGCACAGGCAGGCGTCTTAGACAGAATCCCTTTCAGGCACTCCTACGCAGGAACTAGATTAAGCCACTTATAACATGGCATTGAGCTGACACACATGGTTAGCTTAAAATGATAGGCCAAAGACAGTCATGTGTTGCAGCACTATGGAAGAAAAGAGGTAAGAACAGGGAAGGCTACTTTACAACACAATTTAACAGAATTGTCATGTAAAGAATTCTAGGGATGCAGATTGTTGCTTTCAAGGCCCGCATCAATACTGAAGGTACTAATAATAATACTTTGTTCAAGTAGTCGATGCTGACACCTATTAACCTGTCATTTACAAGCTTATACTTTTGGTTTCTCAGCCCTTCAACCAAATATCTTTCAATACTACTGCATCTAAACACAATCATTTCAAATAAAATTCCAGATAAAAAAATTTAAAGAAATGTTTCAGGTGACTTGTTGAGTCTTAAGCCATCATCAACACTGAGATTTTTCTGTGCTTTATTCCCTATTTAATTCAAACAAGCTGACCATAACACATAATTTAAGTTAATTCTGTACACCACTCCCAATTCATATTTCCTACTTTTATTTTACAACACACAACAACAACAATAAATGATCGTGAACAGGATAGATACCTTCTTTGCGCATGCCAACGCGGAAACACTTCTTCAGGCGACAGTACTGGCACTGGTTCCTGTGGTGCTGGTCAATCTGACACTCTCTGTTCGATCTAAAAATCAGAATAAATAAAACCAGGAGTTTAGATTAACGTTGCAGAAAAAAAGAATTTAAAAAAAATTCAATTCAAGTCTTCGCTGTTAGGCTTGTGAATTTTTACCAAACTTTTACCATCACAGATTAACACGACCAATTGCATCTTCTTAGAAATACATAATCCCTTCCCCTTTAATACAGCTTCACCAAGGAAATAAAAACATTATATTTATTCAATGAAATATTTTCATTGAAAAAAATCCCATATGAATAAAAGGTGGATTATGTCAGTGACTGTAATCTGATGACAACACCCCTTTCACGTGTACAGTTGATATAGACTGCATTATGAAAGAGAACGAACCTCTGTGATACAGATGGTTGTCTCGTTTAGTATCATAAGAGGAATCTGAGTTAGGAAACAAAGCTTTCCTACTTCAACTCAGAGAGGGCTGATGTCACTCTCAAACTAATACTTACATATCAGCTGCAAGACAGTAAATCATCAATGAAAACTAGAAACACGTTTAAATGTTTTCACTCACATCCTCTCTTAACCTTGGCATAATAAGGTTTGAGCAAATACACACGCCCGGGTACCGTTTTGATACTCAAGGCACTCAATTCCCACAATGCCTCTGTCACCTGCACGTGTAGCTCAGATTGCGTCTGACGCTCCTCTTGAAGAAGCTCTTGCAGCCCTCGCAGGTGAACACGCCATAGTGTTTCCCGCTGGATTTGTCCCCGCACACCACACAGTCCACTACGCAGGCCTTGTCTTCGTCCCCGGCCTCCATGTCACTGCCTCCAGCCTGGGGAGAACCGTCCTCTTCCTCCCCCCTCAGGTAGCCCTTGTCCCCCAACCCGTTAGTGCCCCCATTGGGATCTCCCCAGCCCCCACTAACCATGGCCATTGCTTGGTAAACGAACCACCGCGGAAGAAAATGGGACAGGCAGCCAATATTTTTGGTTGCTGTCAAAGTAGCATAAAACCCCGAAGTCTTGAATGCGTATACCCGCGTCCCTCTCACATGAGCTTCGGTATTTTCTGTTTGCTTGTGTTCTCTTTAGTAAATTGGCAGTTAAAATTGAATAGTACACATGAGGAAAGGGGAAAGAGCCTTCGGGCTAAATGAGCAGATGCGAACGAGATAAAGCGGATTTTAGCCTTGAAGAAGAGAGTGTGTGGCAGGAAAAACAAGCAAATCCAGACTAGTCTCCTCCCACTTAACTGTGACCTGGAAACAGTCTCGGTGAGACAACTTTTACTTCTGCATCGATGTAAACCAGTCCTTTTAATGATAACTCGTGGCGTCCCTGTAGATTTGTCCTCCGAACCGCGGCTCGTGATGGGTAAAGCAAAGCCTGCGCGAGCGATGTCCAGTTCGGTGGTTCCACACTTCAGCCGGTTAACCTTTAACAGCAGACAACGAGTCACATATATATTGCTAATTCTTTTTTTAAAAGACAGCAAAGTCACAAAGATTAAAAAGTAATTGACACGAGGGGGGCTTTAATTGCGTACATGTTCGCTGACTGTTGTTCTGTGTCACTTCACAAGCTCTGTCTCTGTGGCAACAGTAATGGCTGAAAAAGGACCTCGGTGTAGCTCGCCTTAGCACATGCCTGGAGAGGATTTGACCACCCCTCCTAAGGTCCTCGTAACAGATTTTTTTGTCATCTTTCCAGTGCTTCTTTACGATGCGTGTGTACACTTTAGTCTCGGGGGTTTGTGGGGAAAACTAAACCTTACCTCAGAACAAAGAATAATAAATGGTTTAAAGCTTCCCTCGCTGGATGTGCTCTTTTTCGCATCAAATCTGCCCTCTATCCACGGAAGCTCTGAGCACAGGCACAGCTCTACTATTCTGCAGTAATCCGCTCAGCAGCACCATTGTGGCACACCGTGAAGATATTCCAGCTTGATCGATACGAGTTTTTATGTTATTGCTGATTTCTTCGCAGCTATGCCAGCTGCAAATGGAGCGTCGGTGAACGAAAGCGACGCAGACTGCTCCTCTCCCACTCCAGAACACACAAGTGGATCCCAAACACTAGGAAGTGCTCCCGCTTCCCTGACTGTTGTAGGACGACAGTGACAGTATCCTCAGTGCTGTTTCCTTCCTCCCTCTCTCTCCTCCTCTCTCTCCATCTCTCTCTCTCTCACACACACACACATAAACAGACTCACAGATGGGGGAGACAAATCAAACGGAGAATGAGAGCGTCCGTGTCCTCAGTTATGGTTCCTGCGGATGCTCTCTGTGCATCCAGGCAGGCTTATTCTCCTCAGTCTTTTGTCAGTGCTTGCCCACCAAGAACTAATGACTTGCGGCCTAGCCCTGTGTGCTGCTTTTCGCCTCTTAGTGTGAGAAGCCTCTCCCTGCAGCCAAGGCAGAGGGGAGGAGGGGGTGGAAGAGATGGGTGCTCCTCTCACCACAAATCAGATGATGAATTAAGAGTATGCACGAGCCTTACTTACACTTAATTTATATGCTAGTTTTTAATATCACCCCCCCTTCCTTTCTTTACCAGTGTTTTTTCACCCTGTGACTGTGTGCAAGTCAGTTTTGAGAGGGAGAAATTTAGCAAAGAGGGAGAGACAGACTGAGAGAGTGGGAGGGCGCAGGAGTGTATGCGGAGGGGGAGGGGGCAGTCAATGTTTGTGTGTGTGCTCCCAGGGATTTGACACTGCTATTCAAGCCCTGTGGTTACCATGGTGCTGGCTCCCTTATATGGCCATTGGAGTCAAAGAGCAAAGAGAGTGGGCTGTGTGGAGCCGCATGCACGCAAACATGCACTCGGATGAAGAATGTGGAGGATGTCTGTCCTCAGAGATGCAAGGAGCATGACCCTAAGGCCTGAAAAACCACCCAGACAATACCACATTACCCACTAGTCCCACAAGAGACGGTCACAAACTGATCTCCTCTCTTAGCCTTTGTCTTTTAGAAAGCAATTGAATGTTGTGTCCAAATATGTTTATACAGTAACAACCTAATTAGGAAAGCAAGGAGAGCAGCAAGGTTCTGAACTCTGGTTTTCAATGTAGTGATGCATTTCCCTTTGCAAACACATAAAAACAAGCTGCTTTATATCATGTCAGTGTGGTGGAAAATAAAAACATGAAGGTTACCCTATTGTAGTCTAGTAGTAGTTCTAACACACTCTGTCTCAGCACATTGTGGAGGTCATGGTAATTTTTGCCCAGGGTTAAGTCAAATGAGGGGTTGGGGGGGGGGGTTGGTTGATGGATCTGCTTAGAAATGTACGGCTCTTTGGGCTGGCTGGGGGAATGCAGATGTGGATTCACTATATTCAACTGGTGGTCTAATCTAGTGAGCACTTGCATTCTGAAGGAACACCCCTCCTCCCCATCTATCTCACACACAGATGTTTTTACAACTTGCCTCCCTCTAAACCCTGCTTTACCCCCTGAAGAGCACAATGAGTATGCGTTTGACAGAGAAGCATTGTCCCTGCCATTGTATGTCTAATGGGTCATGAGAGAGTTGTGTGTGAGTGTGTGTGTTAATTTGGAGGAAAGTCATTTTAATTACACCTCTGTGTGTGCTTATTGTCACTTCTTGTGTTGAGAAAGATTAGGCTTGTCAAATAAAGGGTGCTTGTAAAGAACTCTGCATTTCTGTGTCAGTAGATGGGATTTCCAACAGGGCTGTTAATCAATATTTTCTTATTTGGACAACAGTAAATTATCTGTAACACTTTCACTTTCTTTATTTATAAGATAAATAAAAAAGTTAAGTTTATAAAGTAACTAAGAAATAAAAGCCTGGGAGATGATATATAATTTTGGTACAAATCAAATATTCAATTTTTATTCTTTATATCACCATGAAACAGTTTCACATTAAACATATAACAGTAATGTGCAAACTTTGTGAAAAAAAGTTATCCTTTTACACAGAAGTGCCATATGATTTATTTCATCCATCCATCCATCCATTATCAATACCGCTTATTCCCTGATGGGGTCGCGGGGGGAACTGGAGCCTATCCCAGTGGTCATGATTTATTTCAGTTTAATTAAATTTCTACTTTACTGTTCTCTCTCGAATATTTTTTGAGCTACTAGATAACTCAGCTTTGCACCACCCCACTACATGTTACATTAATTTATCATGTGCGCCAATGCTCTCCCAGCTGATGTGTACCTCTGACTGTACTGTAAAAATATTCATTTGCGCATCATTTTTACAATTGCAATACATTCACTTACTTGCTGTTTTGTTCGTTAAGAGTAGTCTACGGTTACAAATATATTTATCAATGCTACTACTCTATTCATACTGAATTCTTGATCTTTTATGTTTTTCTTAATTCTATGTATATGGTGCATGTTCTCCATCACAACCAAGTCAAATTCCTTGTATTTAACAATACTCGGTCAATAAACCTGATTCTGATAATTGATATCCTTTTTATAAGTAATGTAACAGTTTCATCTGACCTTAACACTTAAGCCTGATATAATGCAACATAGTTAAAAACATCTGGTTCTGATTTATGTAATACAACTTTACATGAAAAAATGCAAATAGCATATTAAACCATGACATTATTTCTTGAAAAGAACAATCGATATCTATTGCACGAATGCCTGAGATGACTGAATGTGTTTTGGGTTATCGTGTTATTGAATCATCCAGACACAGTGTAACTTCAAATCTGTGACAGATTCTTGAACAATAGTCACTAGAATTGGCTAATGTAAAGTGAAATCCATGCAATCTTTAACTTTAACAAGATTCCCCTTAGCAGCACTAGCGAAACAGCACAATGGAAGCACAATCCAATTTTACTGTAAGTAGTAATTGTTTTTGTATGGAATGCTATGTCGCTTTGCCCATATAGTTAGTGGAGCTGGCTTTGCTCAAATGACTCAATCCTTGCTTAATCTGTCCAAAGCACCTTATTCCAAATTTAACCTGGTTTATGCTAATGTGCTTTTTCATACATCAAGCAACTCTTTGGCGTGTGCTCATAAATGGCTTCTCCCGGATCACTCCCCTATACAGCTTTTCCATGTAAAGTACGCTAGATTGTTGAAAGATACACCTGTGGCAGGATGATCTTGTAGGTCATGGAGTTGATCTGTGGGTTGTTTTTGACCATTCTCACCTTCTTTTATGTATAGAATTATAGAATTGTTCTTCCAGTTCTTTTTTTATCAAAGGCAACAAAAAAGTATGACAAAAATTATTTCTGATACAAAGACATATGCTGCATGTGCCTGTCATCACATTCTTTTATGGGTGAGAGTGGGCAAGGGAGATAGAATTACACCTTTGAACTAACATCAAGGAATTCTGTTGCTTCGTGTGAGAAATGGTGAAATGAAGGGTTGCAAAAAATGTGTCAATCTGCTAATATGACTGATGCAATATTACATCAATATATACTAATATAAAGCTAATCTTAAAAAGTATCAAATTAATATAAACTTACAGTTCACAGACTTTAACGAAAACAGACTATGCTACCTGTAGTGCCAAATCCTAAAAAAATTTTAACTTGTTTATGCGTAGAACATGTATAAAAGTCAAATGAGTTTGAATCTGGGCTTTTGTTTTTAGCTGGTTCTATTGCCAGGGGTAGTCAGGAAGCATAACAGAAAACCTGAATATGAAAGATTACTCTTAACTAAAGCTTTCAAATAAAATGGTTTATTATTTCTTACATCATACATTTTATCATATTCAAAATGTGCAGAAATGCTACTATGTTTTGAATCATACAGCTCTATTTTTTTGATAAATGGTGTTTGATGAACCCTCAAAAGTAAAGAGAATTAAAAAAAAATTCAGATTAGGGATGCCTTGAGGAATAAACTCCATAACACAGCCTTAGAACAAACTCCATGCTTTCCTATTCTTAACTCCCCTTTTTGTGGAGAAACTTAGATATAAAGACATGTTATCCACCTTTTATATAGATCTTTTGATACAATTTAGTATGATCTATGATCTAGTATGGGATTACTTTATCAGTCATATTTATAAAAATAGCTGTCACTTTGCCAGGCTTCCCTTATGATGTTAAAATTCATGCTATCCAGCATTTCTAGGCATGAATGACACAGATATTGATCCAGTTAACATTTAAACTATTTAAGCTAACCTTTAAATGGCTAATATTAGGTCAGCTTTTCCCCCCAGGCATCCCCAGCAACTGCAGAAATTCAATCTCAGGCTGTTAGCTCTGTGGTCTTGACTGCATCAGCATATGGAAAGTAGGACTTTACTTATAATGGTCATCTATTGAGGTTTCTGAGGAATGGTGTTGTTGTTACACTCTGCTGGCCGTCAGATCTTTTGACTAGCAGTGACAGCTTTCACCCCAAGACCAAAATGACCTGTGACCCTAAAGGAATGGACAAGTCTGCTAACAAAAAACAGAAGCCTTTTGTGCAAGTCAAGAGGAAAACATCTGCTGTGCTGCAGAGGCAGGGATTAACTTGTGCATTCATCATTTGCTCTTTTTAACTACCTCAGATGAGATGTGACTGATGGAAATGTGTAAGCCATTGTTGATGACATCATTATGAAAAAAAAACATTAATTCCAGTAAATATCGCCCCAGCTGTGTCTTAAATTGTTAAAAAAAATTATATGACAAAAAGTAAAGAACAAAAATAATTAAACTTGCACAATTATCTGAGGAGAGTAAACATTACACTGTCTTACAGTAATTGGATTTGAACTGATCATGCACTGAGATAGCATATTAGGTCTCCAGGTTTTACTTATATTTTTACTCTTTTTCTATACTGAACAAAAACTCTGTACCCCATTTAGAACCACTTTCTTTATTTGTCTATGTTTCTGCTGCTGTTTGACCCAAGTATTTAACATCTAAAACTGTCTTCTCTGTGTTGATCAGTACAGATTATTTTTGTCAAGCCAGCCACCGGATACAGCAGAAAGTTTTGACATGTGTAACAAGATCCTTTGGAACAAATGATCAATTAACCTAACACCTTTGGAGGGACGTTTCGTGTTGTGATGTGTGTTATCCAAGCATTGTACTAAGAATGAGAATGCTTGGATAACACTGAAATTGTAATATGTTGTCAAATATATTTACAATGTGCACACTTTGAACACTTTCCATGCTAACCGTCAGAGACTTTTAAAATATACAGAACCTAGTCAACATATATTATGACTATCAGCCTTACAGTCCGGTTATATGAAACTTTCGACAACTTAGATAAAATGGTGTAACATCTGCATACATGTAGAATCAAGGCACCACTGTTAGACTTTCAAATTAATATATATTGTATTAACATGTAATAGAGTAGCTTTGTATCTAAATGCAAAGCTGTTTTGACTCTTGTTGAATAGTTTAAAAATGTATGCGAGAATCAATCCAACAAATTACATGATCTAAAAAGAAAAGACTACTAATAAGTAAATTACAATATTTTTTATTTAGAATTCTCTAAAATTAGTGAATATGGTGGTAATTCTGAGTTTTGTCTTTGTTTCATCATATTGTCCCCGTTTGTTTCTGACATCTTTTGTTATTCATTGAAGTACTCATAAACCAGCAGCTGCAGTAACATTAATTTACCACTCGGTGGTAGCATGTTCATTGGTATTTACTGTTTATGTGTCTGTCTTGATAATGCATTCTCTGATCAGTTTTTGTAATAGCTTGGAAAAGTCAAAGCCAAATTAAATTCTTTTAGAGTATGTGAAACCTAAATTTGAGGGAAGGGAAGAGAAAAGAAAAAATGATCAAAATACATTAATTCATTTACAGAAAACCCTGTTTAGGCTTTAGGATGATAGTGGGTTTCTTTATGTGAACTGCTTTCTCCTGAACTTCCAAAAATGTTTTTTTTAAATAATGATATAATTGTGTTTACATATTCTAAACAAAAAATGTATTTTCAAATGACTATCCTTTGAGGTCTTGACAGCAGAGTGGTGGCTAGAACGTTTGTTTCACAGAGAGTAGGTCTCATGCCTTTCTATGTAGAATTGGCGTATTCTCCCCAGGTATGCACACATGTCTCATACTGTCTAATAATGTGCATGTTAGCTTAACGTGTGCGTGGCTGTATGTCTCTGTTAGAGGCTGGTAACCTGTCCAGAGTGTATTCTGCCTTTTTCCCATTGACAGTTGGGACTCCAGGCTCCATGCAACTCCTCTTGATATAGACGGGTATATACAATTGATCCTTAGGTTGATTGACTTCTGCAAAACATAAGTTCTATTAAATTTATCTCAGAGGGAATATGGACTTATGGAGATTGTTAGCTAAGGTACATCCTGGACAGGTGGCTACTGCATCACAGGGCCATACAGAGACAAACGAGAAAAACAACCAAGCTTACACTCACTCCAAGGCTGAAAAACACATTTTGTGTGCTTTAAGATGGTTGGAGGAAAGTGTCAAGAGAGAACCCATGCTTGCATTGGCAGAACATGCAAACTCTTCAAAGACTGGCAGAGTCAGGAACTCTTTTCTTTCGGTGACACTCCAATAGACAGAAGGAGCTTTTTCTGCATCTTATGCTGATAGTGCTGTGGATGGTTCAGAGAAAAGAGTTGGTGTAAAACAGGAGTAATGGAAGCTATTTATATTCAACTGAAAAGTAACACTTACATGTACAGTGCTTGTTATCCTTTGTCTCTAGGTATGCCTACAACAGGTTACATCTTGGATCCTATTCTGTCTTTCAGACAGGCAATACAGTTGAGAATGACTGATAGCTGATGTTCACCATCATTTAGTTTAGAACTGAAGAAGTGCTTTGGAATAGGGGTGAAATGTCCTCAAGCTCTATGAACTCTGGTTAGCTCTCAAATTATAAGCTAAAATGCAGAATATTTTTTCCTATAGGTGTTATACAGTTCAATGTCTTTCCTGCCTGGTTATTGGCTCTGGTCCTTTCATCTGAGCTTCTTTTCTTCAGCTGCTTTCAATATAATTTTTTTCAATCAAATGGTTTCATCAAAATATCTTATGTTGGTTTAATGTGTCTGCAAAACATTTTTCCACAATTCTTTTTGGGTATTCTACATTTTTGGGAAACTGAATACCAATGTTATTGTTCCATTCTGTCCCCATGAACTGTACTGAAGACTCAGAAACACCTACATGAGCCAGTGAGAGCAGGGTATCTTTGTTCATAATTTGCTCTAGTTTCTGTTGTGACCTAACTCTGACCTTAGTATTGGAGATATGTTTGTTGATTGACCAGTCTTTGGGAGGGTTGGAAGGCTTGTAAATGTCCTCCTTATAAATACAGTGTGTCTGACTCCTGCTGTTGATTCTGTAAACTTCCTGTCCAATGAGCATCAATAACTCTTTCCCATTGTTCTCCTGTGTTTATTCCTCACACATACTTTCACAAACATGCAATGAGAAGATTTTGATAGATCCCTGCTTTTGTACTGAAACAATACAGCCCACACATAACAGCCAACCAAGCGTTCATCCAGAAATTCTTTTTGGTCCTTCGATCTCAACTCTTCCTGTTGTTGTGCTGTTCATCTGCTAATGAACTGTGTTTAAACTGACCTAAGACAAATTTGTGTTGGTCTAATATTGGTGTGCTGTTGAAAAGGCCCTAATTGTATCTAATTAAATAGCTAAACGTGTATGGATAGGTTTTTATAAAATTGTTTCATTTTTATGTGCATACATTTTTCGTAAACATACAGATATCCTAAATAATGAATATATGTGGACATCAGATGGAGAAAGACAAAGATAGCAGGGCAGAGAAAGGAGCTGAAATGCGGACAGTAAATGGCTACAAGTTTTGGTGGGCTCTTTTGATGGCTGAATGAGTACCACAATCCTTAGTAATATTCCATGTTTCTCTATATAACTCTAAATTTATAAACAGTATAAACCTTACACTGCTTAGGTTGTTCATTGTGAGTTTTAGCTGCTGAAGAACATTTGTCAACTATCTCAAGGTTAATACAATTTTTGTGGTTTTGATTTTGATGTAACTTATTATAGTGTTGCGCAAACAATAGGATTGTTTGGCTCAATGATGACAGATATTGGAAGTATTAGATTAATGTCAGGGACATACAGTTCATGCTCAACAAAGAGACTTGAGCTGACAGGAAACCCTCCCTATAAACACTCTTCACTTTGCTCTGTGTCTTACAGAACATTTCATATCCTCAATATTGACAACACAATGGAGCTCTGTTTCCTCATTACCGTAATCTGTGACATCCAAGCTACAAACTGTGAACTAAACTAAAATGTAAATGTAAACTTGTATTACGTCTAACGTGGGAAGACAAAAGAAGCCCTCAGATGGGTGTGTGGGGGTAATACTGATCTGGCTTGCTCCCATATCTGGCATTCTAAGTTGTTTCTAAATTCATTGATTGTTGATGGTAATATTGTACATGTAACATATATTACACATTTATAAAAAATAAAAAAGAGAGAGAAAAAGGGAAAAAAGATAATGATGATTATTGCTTATTTATGTGTTATTGGTTTATTCTTCTGGCCATTCTTCTTCTTTTGGTCTCTGTTTTCTGATCCTTTCCATTTTTCCCCATACTCTCCTCAGTGTCTTTTCTGCCTGGTTATTGGCTCTCTTCCTTTCATATGTGCTTCTTGTTCTCAGCGCCCTCCAATCAGTAAACAACCTCCTCTGCATTCAAGCTTTTTGGTTCCTCTCACTCTCTATGAGATCCCCATCTGTTGTCTCTGTTTGCACGCTGTCCGTCTCTGTTATTCCATTGTTTCCTTCCTGGCTCATCATCCTTTGATTCCTTGTTCCCAGGTTTCTTTGCTCGCATTTCTACAGTTTTTTGGTTACTTTTTGATATTTTGTTGTTTCAATCTTAGTTTGGTCATCTGGCTTGTCACACATTTACTTCTTTTTCCTTTAGTCCCCCACTGTCTAGGTTTTGTACATTGGGCCCATTTCTGCTTTCTTACAAATATGTAGTAATGAATTAGACCAACTGGCTTGGAAAGAATTGCACTTTTTTTTATATGTGTACATCTAACTACTTCCATACGTCCATACACTCACATACACATATACTGTTCTATGGCTTCTGTCCTCACTTTATCACTTCATTCAATGAGAATTTATTTTGATAAAGTGATGAAATGAATCTTCCAAACCAAATCAACACTGTTAGACTTTATGTTCCTAATTTTCAGCAATATCCTGCATTTTTTAAACATTTTATCTATGATTCTTTACAAATTTTTTCAAAAGGTCTAGCCATGAACCGTGCCATGAGTTACAGCTTCCTGTCAAGATTGGTCTCAGCACGCCTACAATGTGAAGCAGGAAAAGTGGTCACTGCCACTATCGGACAATTAGGTTTAATTTCGGGGTTAGTATTTTTTATATGTGTTTGTCCAATGGCACAGAGGAAAAGTTATTGACGTCATCATTTTGGAGAGAGACTAATAACATCAAAGAGCCGGAGTGAGAATTTCAGAGGAAAAGCGTGTCCTATTGTCTTTTGCATGCTTGACTCAAAAAACATGATCCCATAAAGATATTTTTGACAGGTTTACAGAGAAGCCACACACACTGAAAACTCACACTACACATGCTAAACCTGGCATTAGAAAAAAAAACATTTTTTGAAAACATAAAATGTTTTAAACATACGTACATACAAACTGGTAATTATAAAATTGAAACAGAATAATCTTCCTGAAAATACTAAAACAAAACAGAAAATACATACTTCTCACAGTGGTTAGATTATTAGACTGTTTAAAAAGCAGCGCAGAAACTGTGAAAATGGACAAAGTAGAAAAATAGTTTTCAGAAAAGTTTTTGATTTTGCAGAAGTTTTGTCAAAGGAGTTTTTCTTGTTCTGTTTTCTGTTCTATGTTTCAACATATAGAAATCATCTTTTTTTTTTTTACATGCGTTATTATCATTTTCAGGCCATAAAGTTTCTGTATGATTTTTTTCAGTAAATGTTACTTTCTCCTTTTCTGTTGTCCTTTGCTAAATTTAGTGTTTTTTAATTCTGTTTCTTAGTTTTGTTCATTTTTGGAATCAGGATTTTGGTTCCTGTATTATATGTTCTGTTTTAACTGCACTTCATGTGATCTTGTATTTGTTAAATTTTTGTTGACTCAATGTCAAAGCAGCATATATTAAAGACTTGTGTTAATTTTTATGACAATCTCAGCAAAATAACAACAGGTCTATGTGTATGTATGCTTTGAAAATGGCCTTTAGGCTTTGCATAGGGATAAACAGAAAACAGGGGGAAATCTATATCAACTGCACAGGTCTGTCCTGAGAAATGAACATTTTATTGAGTTTGGAAAGCATTTTGCTGTTTTTGTATAATGTTTATACCTTAAATGCACTCCAAAAACAGCTAATGATAAAGATCCGTTTCCAATACAATGTCGTTAAAACTAAAAAGGGTTTGTGTGTATGTGCAGCGGGAGGAAAAGCCAGCGGAGGGAGGAGAGTGAAAACCACAACCTCTTCCCCCAGAGAGGAAATGTATGCCCAGAGTTTATAAATTCCTGTGTCAGTTTATACCAGATCCATAATCATTTTTTCTGTTGTTAGAACTGCAGTAAGGAAAAGTCTGATCAACATCTGCAAATCAGATTGTCTATGGGACGAGGAAGCATACTTTTACAAGAATCTTCTGGATGTTTTTAAATTGTTCTGGAAGTTTTTAAGTTGTTCATCATCTTTTCACTGATGCTCGTTTTTGCATTAATTTGGGGATGAACTTTGTATAAACTTAGCTCTTAACAGCTCAAATCAGTTTCAAACCTTGGACTACAGTATACCTTTTTGTTGACTCTCCATCTGCACCAATGTACAGCAGTGGCTACTCCCAGGTCAACAAGTTGAGCCCACAGGGTCAAAAAAAGATGCAGTACCGTTCAAAGGGCAAAAGTTGCGGATACTACATGCGAATTGTCTTCTTTTTCTCTTCTCTGATTCAGTCTCTCATTATAGTTAGCCTTGTGCTATTCCTAGTCTATGGAAAGAATCAGGACTCTGCATCCACAACAAACATCCAAGACCTGGAGGAGACTTACAGTCGACTGTCAATAGAAAATGTTGCCCTGAGACAACAGCGAAAAAACCTGACCAACATTCTCAATGCCACCCTTACTGAAAAGGCTCGAAATGACTGGGACTTGGCCCATCTGCGTCATCTCAGCAATGTCTCATTTTTTATTATCCACGATTATGAAAGGAGACTGGTAAGCAACTGAATTAATCTTTTGATCATTTCCAACAGATTCAAATCCAAAGATATTGAAGTAATAATTTTCTGAAAAAAAAGTTTAATTCATTGAGGATATTATCTTTTTTTTGCTGTTTTTGTACAACTCAGATTGGTCTAAAATGACCAAAGTAATGTAACTGAATCCCTAATTTTCTTTCAACTGTTCAAACAGCAACAGTGCAATACAGAGGCGTTAGGTTTAAAGCTCAGATGCAGTACTCCTTTTCGTCCACAGGCACCATGTAAGTACATTTCTTCAAAGCAAAACCCAAAACATTAGGATAAATTACACATCTGAGCATTTTCTTTAAGAGTGCGTTCAATTGCAACAGCTTTCACTTGATTAATAAATATCTTTTCTTTTGATATTTTTAAAGCACAACCATTTTCCTCGGACTGCAGTGGGGTAGCAGTTAACCAATTGAAAGCTGCATATGCACTTCTGGAGTCAAACTTCACGCAAAAAGTTCAGAGTATGAAGATGGAAACTGAGCAGATTGTCAAGGAGAGGGACAGCCTTAATTTAGAGGCTATCCATCTAAGGAGAGACAAATCCATCCTAGAAAAAGAGATACAAAATTACAGGCAAATGACAAAAAATCATTTTCATGACTCCTTGAAGTCAGTTTCCAATGTTTCCCGAGCTTTCCTGAAGAAGATTGATTCTCTACTCCCAAGACACCTTGCTTTCCAGCTCACTTGCCCAAAACAGAGGGATCACTTAGAGCAGATCCGTAGTAACTGCACCAGTCTGTCTCGAGAAGTAGAGGAGAAGCTTCAGTATTACATGAATAATGTTGGAGAGGAGGTGTCGGGCATCCAAGCAGAGAACAACCACCTGAAGGCAGAAAACTGGCGACTATCTGAAGACTACCGCTGGTGTAGCCAAAATCGCACAGGGATGATCGAGCAGCACAGAAAGAACAGAGAAGAACTTCAGCGGAATCATGATCAGGCCAAGGAGAAGCTCTTGATTGATAAGTTCAAGTTGATTGGAGAAAAAGAAGTCCTGGAAAGCAGTGTTAAGTATAAAAACACAGAAGTGGATCATCTCAGAGAGCAAATAAGACAGCTCAACATGACATGCTTACCAAAGGTAACTGACTTCCCATACCTGATCATGTAAAGATGTAAAAAGGTCTGAGTAAGGTTTGAGTGTTGTTCAATTTCTGAACTAATTGTGTGATGTAGAATCTAACAGAATTATATGCATTCAACAAAACCTTTCTTAAAGTGTGAATATGTACATGGTAACATTGCAATTTTAATGGTCTGTAAATGTCATGAGACATACAGCGAACAACCGTGTAGCCATCCTCATAGACAGATAAGAAATGTGCCCCTGTACTATTTAGATCACATAGAGCTACCTCAAAGCCCAGGTCTTACATGAGATTAGATTGTTTAAGAAAGGTTTAAACTGTTACAGATGGGGCAATTTTTCTCAACTTGATATTCTCTTTCCAATTTTACAGACAACTTCAGGAAGTTTTGGCTACCGGCCAAACACGCAGACTGGGTGGGGTAGTTTGGGTGGAGCTGGGTCCAGCTCTTCATCATCCAGCTCTTCTACTTTAAGTAATCAGGGTAGGACAGGGTCCGATTCAAGCTTTAGGACTGGGTCAGGATTCAATAAGCCAGTTTCAACAGGTGCAGGCTCATCAAGTTCACTGTTCCCATCCTCCGGGTCAAGTTCAAGTCTAAGCAACACTGGGTTAGGAATCAATAAACCAGGATCAACTGGAGCAGGTTCATCAACTTCACTGTTTTCATCATCTGGGTCAAGTACAAGCCAAAGCAGCACTGGGTTAGGATTCAATAAGCCAGGATCAACTGGAGCAGGTTCATCAACTTCACTGTTTTCATCATCTGGGTCAAGTACAAGCCAAAGCAGCACTGGGTTAGGATTCAATAAGCCAGTATCAACTGGAGCAGGTTCATCAAGCTCATTATTCCCATCCACTGGGTCCAGATCAAGCCTAAGTAACAGTGGTTTGGGTTCCAATAAGCCAGGGTCAACTGGAGGGGCTTTTTCAAGCTTTGGATCAACAGGATCAAGTTCAAGTCTTAGCTCAAGTGGGACAGACATAAACAAACCAGCAATGAATGGGAGGGGCTCAACAGGTTTTGGGTCATCATCTGGGTCAACAGGGGCAAATCCTAGTCTGAGCTCAAGTGGAGGTTTGAATAAACCAATTGGGAAACCGTCCTTAGGCTTTGGTCTGGGGTCATCCTCTACGTCAACTGGAACAAGTACCTCAAGTGGGTCAAGCAGTAAAACTGGGTCTGCATTCTCTTGGTTTGGGATGGGGAGCAGTAACTCAGACCAAAGTAAGACAGGAAGTGTCCCTGGGAGAACATCAAGTGGGAGTAGTTTCGGTGGCACTGGATCTTCTTTTGGTGGAGGAAGAACTGCGCAGGGAGGTGCCCAAAGTAAGGATGACAGACTTAATTACAGCTGTATTTTATTCTGCTTTTTAACAAAATGTTTTTTTTCCTAAACAGGATGAGATCAGGATTCATGGCCCACTAGTACCTCTAGTGATAAAATAATTATTGAGGAAAATAATTAACATTTTAACATGAGCATTCTGATATATTGCAAAAACAAAAACCACGTTAAGGTATCTTAATTCAGATGATGGTCTGGGGTTGGGGGTATAGTTGAGCAAAAATCCTAGGATACTTCTGTTTAGAAATTCTACAAATTTTTACCCCGCCTCTTTTATCCCAGCCATTTTATACTGGGATAGGTTACAGCCCTTCTTCTACCCCGTTGAGAATAAGCGGAACAGAAAATAGATGAATGGATTTACAGTCAGTTAGATTGGTTACCTCCATGGCATTACCACAATGACAAATTGAATTTTTCGTTTACCCAACAGGCTTGGTCTCACAGCACCTACAAGATCTGCAACGTCTGATCAACCCGTCCGACCCACAGTGAGTGGAAGTATGATAAAAACTAGCCTAACTAACTAACTAACTAACTAACTAACTAACTAACTAACTAACTAACTAACTAACTAACTAACTAACTAACTAACTAACTAACTAACTAAATAAATAAATAAATAAATAAATAAATAAATAAATAAATAAATAAATAACTTTGAACTGTTAGTTTAGTTAGTTAGCTTACTGGGGTAGTGTGTCATTCATGTTACAATTAACAAAGTAAGAAAGATATTGTCTGTCACTAAGAACTTTGATGTCGTCACCCCTGCTTGCATTGCTAAGTACCAAACATACAGCTTCCTACAGTATAGTAATTGATATTTTCTTTTGTCTCTGTATTCTAATTTTTCCTCAGGGAGAAACAAGACCTTTCCAGAATGCTGGGTTAGCCCAAAAATGGAGTATTCTTTTAAAAATATCCATGTAATGTTATGCATATACAAGAAAGAACTAAATCTAACTTTCTCATAACAAGTTGATATATTTTCTACAATGATTGTATAATGTAATTCCAATGGTTTATTCTTCAGTATCCACCTGTGTAAGTAACATTTTTTGCACTTTTGAATTAAGAATGTGAAGTTTGTGTTTTACCATGTAATCACACAGAATGCAACAAGCAAGTATGAAGAAATAATGTAGTACTGTATTTTTACTCTGTCAATACATAAAAAATAAAGGCATTGTTTCAGTGTAAGCACATCTATTGTACCTGTCTCTCCTTGTACTTTATAAACAAGGCTATTTAAAATGTTACCCCTCTCAGTCCTGGAAATAACTGTTTGTGCCTGTGTGCGTCATCTATTGTGTTGTCAATTGTCTTCAAATGACCCCCAGCCCCATCTACAATATTTTACTGGCAACTCTTTTTAATTCTTCTATAATGTTTATGTTTACCTGCCAACCTGTTAGTGTGCTGGCAGAGACAGATGGAGGAAACCTTTGAAAAACATGTTGAATACATGTCTTTACTGAGAGAATTCAAAGATCCTCACTGTGAGAACATAGATATTAATAGTCTAAATCATATATTTAAAAAATCTATGATAAAGTACACTCTAAGTGAGAAGTGCAGGAGGTAAGAGTTCTGGTAATTCCCTTCAGCCATGTAGAAAGAAACAGTGATTATTTTCTGTAGAATTTTTTACTTGATTTTTCAAACAAACAAATAGAATAATTATATGGAGAAAAGATCAACAAGGCAGTCTGATAATGTGTTGACATACATATTCCAGTCTTTAAATATATTTAAGATAAATAAAGTGTTAAACTTGTTTAATGTTAACATATTTATTAGTGATACACTTGATGGGCCAAAAAATGGGCCAAAGTAAAGTTTGGCCATCATAAGGACAAGCATCCTGTTCAATGTACTGAAAGTGGATGGAAAGTGCAAGAACCCAAAGTGCATTTGTATTGGTGCCAGTACCCGCTGTACTCCTGTGATGGGACAGTTCTCTCCTGCCTGAAGGATATCCTTTGTTTAACACCAAGTATTTTTCCACATTTGGGATGTGCAGCTTACTGCTGGAGTAGCTGTGAGGATATTAAAGGTCAACTGGTTGGATGCTTCAGGGACTCACTTTATTAAACTGACTGAGACAATGGATGCTTAAAACTATTTATTTGGAAAATCATCCCAAAGATGCAGATCTCAGAAAAATGTTTCCTACAAGCTCGTTGCATTTTCCTGTCCACTAATGGCATGTCTGTACACATTTTTCCACAAACCACAACACAAACAGACACAGTGGACTACATAAGATTAAATCTTTGAATAGAAGTATTGAAAAAGACAGTAAATTGAATGTCCTTTACTTTTCAAAACAAGAAACATGTAACAATATAATATAATCATCTCGTTGTGATTTAAGTCCAGAAAACTGGATTCTGGATTGTTCTGATTTTTGTTTATTTTTCGCTAACGCAAACACTGTATTCATCAGCCAATGAGTACTTGACAATGTCGCTCCTCTACATTGTGACGACCAGTGATGAAGATTTAGGACCATTGTGCAAACTATGAGTATATTGGTCACTTCCCTTCTTTTCCTTAGGCAGGAAATTGAACGGGTGGTTATGATTACGACCTCCTTCCTAATCTGGGGTTGCAGGACCTTCGTCTCTTTTGTGGGCGGCTGCTAGTGTTCCCACTTGACTGTGACTTCTAATTACATTTCCTATCTGCTTGCTTCCCTTAACATCATGGTGGTGTCCAGTCTGATAAAGATAACATAGGACATAACGTTCACCAATTTTTTTCTTTTGTTTGGTCAACCAAAGGGGATGAGGTGGAAGTAAGTCATTGAAACCACATGGGGTGCTTCAGTGCAAACCCAGACTTTTACCTTGACCTCTTTGAGAGTTGTTTTGTACAAGAAACATGTGCATTGTTTGGATTGTTTTTGATTGGTTAAAGTAAATGTATTGGTTAAAGTAAATTGGTCTGACTTTACATAAGACATAAGACATAATTTGTCTTCAGACCAATTTTCTTTAACCAATCAAAACAATTTAAAACAATGTTTTAAGAAATGCATTAAGATTGTTCTTGGTTTTACTGCAGTACCACTGGGATTCAAATAGATAAAACACATGGGTTTATTTTACTGTGATTGTATTATATAAAAAATATTTGACAGATTACAAGATTTTTTGTGTATGTCATGACTAGCTGTAACAACCTCTCCAGCACTTTAGTGTGGACGTGCAGGGAAGCTATCCATATCTCTATTATGTGCTCAGGCTGAGGTATGGGATTGAGAAAGCACCCAGCTTGGTGGCCTTTTTCAGAATAGTCAAAAACCTACTAATACTTGCAGAACATCTGACTCTCGAATACCGTGTGAAAGTATTTATTCAGCTCTTAGTCCTGAATTATCAGCTGAACTTCTATTAGCATTGGAGCATTTCTTCTATTTCCTTGATATGAATGACTTGTTTTAGATTAAACTATTGTGTGAACAGTGTTTGATTCACCAAACTCCTACATGGACTTTAAATTGGCTAATTTAAGCCTTCTTCCATCAGTTTTCTGTCTATGCTCATGTGGGGAATTTCTCAAACTCTGATCTAGAAGCATTCTTCTGTGCCAGAAAATCACCAGTGGTCTTCTTCCCTCTGTTTCTGAAACTTCTTGATATAAATCTTGAGGCATCTCTCAACTATTTTGGTTAATCTTTTTTTGTGCCTCTTTCCTGACTGTTTGTTTTTGCAATTGACTCTAACGCATATGGGACAATGCTTCATGTTTTTTCCTTTGGTTTCAGAAAAGCATCATAAAGTGCTTTGATTCAGACTTATTTGCAGTGAGATATTCATATTGGATCATTTTGAAATCATTCATTTCAAAATCAAATTCCCTGTTTTATTCCCCAAATTTCAGCCAACCGACTAGACTTTTCTGAGAAGCGATAATCCCATTATATCACTTCATGTTTCTTTTCTGTTCTGGATCACAATTAAATAGAATTTGGTTATAATATTCAAGAAACAATAATTTTCTGTGCTATTTGTTGTTGTTTATTGTCTTGCAAAACAGAAAAATGTATCCATGATAACTACAACTATTTATTTGAAATTTAAAAATGTTATGTCCATCTGAAGAATATTCCAGGGTATTAACCCTTAAAGAAACATTATATAATTATTTTTGTAATGACCGATTCTGTAAATTTAGGGCAACTGTGGCCTAAACCTTACATGAGCGGTGGTCTACTACATTTGTTGTGCACAATAAATTTGTAAAAGAACAGAGTGGCATTCAGTAGATTACAGTGTAGCTGGATGTAACTAAATCCTGCACATTAGCTAACAAGCATCACAAAAATATAGCTAAGGCTGATTGGAATGTTTTTTGTTTCACATATTCTCTACTCAATGGACTACATTAACCCTTTAAAAGCCTGATCCAAGAAAAAACAGAGATAAAATAGTCTTGTGTAGTCTTCTTCCCATTGTTGTTAGGTATATCTGATTGTGTATAACAGGTTTTCGAGCAAAGTTTTTACCATTGAATTAGGTTAATGTTAAGGTATCGGATGCAAAACATTTAATAAACTGTATGTAAGATATTAGATTCATCCTTTTGCTGACCATTATCATTGTAAGACACTCCATAAATCTTACTGGTAATAACAACAATCCATGTACATTTACATGTCTCTGACTATTGAGGTAAGACGGGATGAACACCAAAACCTGTTTGTGACAGTCTCCTATTATTTAAGCGTATGATTTTCCATTACACACTATCAGCCCGGTCCAATGAAAGGGGATGCACAGGGTATCAAGGATGAAATCCTTCAGAAAAAAAAAACACAAATCTTCAGACACAGCACTTATTTGGTGTAATCTTTCTTATTTGGTGTGTGGCATTAATAAATGCTGTATGTAAAGTTTTTTTTTTAATTAACTGAAGGCATGTTGAGATTTTTGTCTTAAAGTAGAACAAAAAGTAAAGCCATGATAATTAAACTCCATGAACCCCCTATAATCAATGTGAGATCAGTTTTTAAATTGATAGTGTTGTTTTAGAAGGTCAGCTGAGTCCAAAAGCTTCCTTTGTAAATGACTGATACCAGATATGGCAAAGGTCTTGGTATTTGAAACAATGCAAGCTGTAGATAATATAATCCAAATTCTGCACTTTTTAAAAAATCCATCCCTGTATCCAATTGTGCTAGCTAACTTTTTTTTTCAATGTAGTAGCATAGTTCCTCATCAATGTTGTTCTTTCTTCCCTTTTTTTGTTTTAGTATTCCAGAGAATTGTAAACTCTAGTCCTGAAATAAACTATAAGCCTTCTTTATATTGGAGGTTGTTACACTGATATTTGCCCTGACAATCAGAGATCTATTTAAAATGTTTAATGTTAAAATATGCCCCGCGACCCCGTTGGGAATAAGCGCTATGGACAATGGATGGATGGATGTTAAAAACTTTAAGGTGGTGTGCTGTAACAGGTTGAGAGAAATGCTCCCGATGTAGCTTAAAACAGGGTTTCATCAAAACTATCTATCTTCTGGCAAAAATGAATTATAAAAGGGTAATTTATCATGATATCTCTGTAAAAGGTTGTCTTATTTGTGGTGAGTACTTTGTTTGTAGCTTTCCATACAGATGAAATAACTTTAGTGTGAGGTTAATGCTTTGAAACATCATTTAGTTCTAGATGAAAGAAGAGCATTTGGTGCCACAGTAACATCAAAGTTGTTGATAAGGTGGTGAGGATCCTCATGCAAACCATAAATAAACAGGAAACAGTTGATAAATCAACGTTGTTTTGTTTGATAATCAAACAGAAAAAGCGACTAAGCCTAAAAATCCCAATCTTAACGAGTGAAACAAACATGCAAAAGTGCTAAAAAAACAACTATACACGAAAAAAGGGACAAAAATTAATTGATTTCAACAGAACCATAGAGTAAAGAGGAAAAGGGCTTCTAAGGTTTTTTTTTAAAAATGGAAATATGTATATATCCATACTGGTATAAAGAGTTTAGATATATGAACTTGTTAAAAATACACCCCAAGGACAAATATAAGTACAATATAACGAAAATGCAATAGTGTGTCATTTTTGTTGTAATATTTCATATTCGTTGAAAAACATGGAATGAGTCATGAAGCCTACCCGATTGCTGTCAGCGTTAAATTGTGCATTGCTGCCACCTAGTGTCAATTAGGGTGAACTGCTATTCAGAAACATTGGGAAATGAATGTGTAATCAATTATGTTTTATTAGTATGTAATATTTAATAGAGAATAATGTACTGGGTATAATATATCTGAATTCCGAGGTGTAAGCTATTTAGATGTATTGTGATAATTTCATTAAGAGAACATAAAGTTCTGGCCTAAATTTGAGTGAAAAACTACGGAGTGACCTGAGCTGTGCATAAACTAATGTCCACAAACGTTATTGAACAGAAGCAAAGGTAAAGGTTTATACGTCCTACGGCATAATATGAGAGATCGATTATGTAATGCCAGCAATGTACAAGTACCTTTTCTTAGTTTTTGCGTAACTTTGTCTGACGTTATACTGTGTTGTAGTTCATTACCTAAATTTAAGAGCTTAAGGATTCACGTATAAGGGCTGCACTACTATTTTCATGGAAATGCACAATAACTTTTATATATATGGTAACGGAATCAGGTATTTCAAGAACTTAAGATTAACTATCTCAAATGCCAATTCGTGAACAGATGGATCGAGATTGCTTATGTGGGCCAGCAAGCTGGCAGTGTAGTCGGGCAGATTTCGATTTGGATCTGCTTTTTGCAGTTTGGCAGCAACAATGTTAAAGTGTGCGACGCCAATTCAGTAAATCAATTCAAAAGCAACCATCCTAAGTATAACCACGAAGGGCACACCCAGCGTTATTTCGAGAAATAGGTAAACGACAGTGATCACGCTTAGTGAAGTGGAGAATCACACGATCAGGGGGTTTGCGGACCCCCTAAAACTCTGTCGTCACTCAGTCACGACTGGTGCGCGTAACGTGTGGATACCATGATCATGCTCTTCCTCCCTCCCTCCCTCCATCCCCTCCCATCACCGAACTGTCAGACACACTGCGATAATCTGTTTGCATACAACGGCCATGCGTTGACAACGGAGTCCTGCGCACTCTGAGGTCTCCCCCTTCATCCACCTGGAGCTTCTCTCTTGCTGCGCCATGCAGGCGGAGTGCATCGCAGCTGCTGATTCCGACGCTACCGTGGACGGCAGCGGCTCCGCAGACGTCGACGGAAGAGACGGGGCTCGGGAGAGGATGGAGAGGACGGTGCCAAGCGAGCAGCAGGACAGGTCCGACAACCAGCAGCACACGTCCTCCACGCCGTCTGGTGTGCTCGGTGAGTTTTTATGAGGAAAACGCTTGTTACGCGCCCTGGAGATCGGATAAAGATGGTGTTTTTTTATTTTATTTTATTTGTTTGTTTGTTTTCTTTCACAAAACAATAATTATAATGGCAATTACAGGCCACTGTGCAGGAGCAATATACAGCAGTTTGCTGTCGGATGCTCTGTAGACTTGACAGAAAGGCAGACTAGGGGGTCAGTCATCTGTGAACGGGTTTTGATTTGCGTTCGCCCTCCATTCTCTTGCTACACTGTGCGCATTCCGATTCAGATAGGCCCGGGAACAGTCGCTTTTTTCTGGTCCACAGGTATATGTCCGAGACATGAGGTGCTTGTCCCGGTTGGCTCTGCTTCTCTTTGAACAGTAAAACAGCAAGCCTGGGTCTGTTTATCACAGGTTCTTGGATGAGGAAAGAAAAAAAAGACAGGGAGGAATGACTTGTGCCATGTTGTCGTTTTTTTTTAGGCTTATTCAGTCTTAGAGAAAGCTATTTTCCCCTGACTCACTTACTCTTATTCTTTGAAAAAAATCTTTTTTAGTAGCACTTTGGGAACCTTGTGTTCATCTTGAAATTGTATTGTATAACTAAAGAGGATTGGATTGTATTCCTGAATGAGTTACTCTCTTGCGATAGTGTCTGTTAAAGACTTAGGTGAGAAGGCCTTTATGCTTACTGTTTTTGTTTCAGTCACCTTGGAAATATTGTGTTGACTGCACTGACCATTTGTATCATTAAATTGATTCACAGATTGAATGTAAAAATGGGTTTATTTTTCCACCGAAGAGAACATTGTACATTTTCTATGAAAGGGCCAATTGACTTAGCTGGATTTTCTTGCATCAGTGGCAAGTATGAACACTGCCTTTAAAATGTTGTCGTAGTCCAAAGTGTAAAATCTCCCAGTTAGATTTTGAGTAGTTTCTGAGTACGACTGTTTGAAATGTGTTTTGAAATATCCTTAATAAAAAGCTCTTTAAGTTGAGTTGCACATAAATAACAGTTTGTCACTGTCCACATGCTGCTTGTGCTGTGAATCATCCAACATAATGCACCATCAGAGTGGCAAAAGTGTTGTTGACTTGAATATTAAAGTTTTATATGAGTTAGGACAACGCTAAAAATAAAAAAGCATATGTGAAGACATATCCTTAAGCCTACTCCCGTTTTACAACACTGAAGCAAGGATTAAAGGATACCTAGTGTTTTCTAGTTCTAATGGAGACATCGCCTGGAAGAGAGGTTTGCATGACTGATACATCTGCGTGTGTAATGGATGATCTGTCACTGTTAATATCATTAATGGCTGAAACTCAATAGACTATCACTAAGAAGGACTGTGAAATGGTGCATGTAGGAATTACATCATTATGTCAAAGTCAAACACTAAGAGTGCTCTGCAGGCCTGCAGAAGGATGTATGTGTCTCATTGCCTTGGATAAACAGATTCTAATCACATCCACTGAATGATAACAGGCAGACAAATATTCAGTTTAATTTGTTTTTCAGGATGTAGTGAATGGAGGGAAATGTTTATAGCTATAGGGTTAGAACAGAAATGAAGCAGGGGACATGGTTCTTAGTATGAGGGAAACTATAAACGTATCGGATTTGATAATGCAGTTGTAGAATGGGATATTCTGCCTTACACACGTGGGTTTAATGTGTCCCCATAGCTTTTGTTCCGTGTTTGATTGTGTATGTTGACACGGACTTGAGAAGGTAGTTTGTTAAGGACAACTGTATTTACTCAGGACTCAGTTTTCAGGTCACCTGTTTGCTGCTTAGTCATATCACCATTGCAGCACAGTCAACTTTCACAGAGGTTGAATTACTAGTATGGAAATTGTTGTCACTTTGTCATAGCAACAAAGCAAACATCAGAAGAAGATTGTTGTAAGAAAATAACGTCAGTGATGAGCAGAATGATACTAACAAGCATTCAGTCATCAGTATTCATGATCATCATGACAAGAAAATGATCACCATCTGTCTGTCTCTCTCTTTCTCACAAACATACACACCTACACAGTTGATTACAGCCCTCTTTTTTCTGTAAACTTCATCACCATCAGACTCAGTCTCACAGTCTTGTCATCGTATTTTTTCCCTCTTTTCTGTCCTAGATAAATTGTTTGGGAAGCGACTTCTGCTGGCTCGACACTATATCATGTCTCGCAAGTCCTGGTTAAAGATGGTTCCCACTGAAAACTGTGATATCCTGATGACATTCCCAGGTACATTATACTTTGACGTGTCCCTGTTTTTCGTTTGATGTTGAAGTTCTTACTGTTGATAGAACAAAGCCCATTAAATATGCTTATTGACAGTTGGCTGATCGACAAAGGTGTACATGTGCTAACAACTTACCATAAAAACATAAACTGCAACTTTTTCCCTGCACTTTGAACACTGCGGCTAATACTACCATGCAGCTTTTATACATTACACATATTTATACATGCCTCTGAAACATTTAGCCTCCGTAAAAAACACCATCACAAACGGAGAAAGGCTGGACTGCAGGTTGATGGTGAGGATCGCTCACTCCCATCAGTGCAAAAACTAAAGAAAGACCAGAAGTTAATGACAAAGTTATTTTGAGGCTGTTCAGTTCAGACACTAAATAAGAATACTTCAGTGGTTTTAGGGTGCAGGAGAAAAGATGAGGAAAGCGATTAATGACTTTTCATGGTAGGCTACTTAATGTTTTTCTGTCCATCATGTTACAGGCACTGTTCAGGGAAAAAAAAGCATTTACGTTAAGTATTATTGGTAGAGCCATCCATCCATTATCGTAACCGCTTATTCCCCAATGGGGTTGCGGAGGGAACTGGAGCCTATCCCAGTGGTCCCAGTAGAGAGGCAGGGTACACCCTGGATGGCTGGCTAGTCCATTGCAGGGCCAGTTATTGGTACATATTTAATAAAAGTCAAAACCAGCCCTTTTTCAGACACAGTTTGGGAAAAGAAAAAACGTCTGCAATAGGATTTTTTTTTTTTTTTTTACCATACACATTTAGTTGAATGTTTACATCTTTCTGTACAAAATATCATATAACAAGGTGTAAACCCATGGCTTTTAAACTGGTGTACCCTATATATATAAAAAATTGATTTTCTCTCCAAAAGTGTGTGCGGCTTATTTAGGTGCTCTTTATAGTCTCAAATTTACAGGAAATTATCCCTAAAGAAAATAAATGCTATTCATTTACAGTACAGTATTGTCGGAAGGACTTAATTTGTGAAAAACAATGGGGCTCCTAAAGATGTTATTAAGCAAACCAAGAAGCATGAAGGGATATTACATCAGTAGATCTTGATCTAGTGCTTTAAGGAGTATTTATCACTTTCAAGAGTGATGCAAATCTTTTGAGGGAGCTTCTGTTTTGTACCAACAACATATCTCAATCCTAAAAGGTACTACTTTTGCATGGCTTTTGTGTTAAGAGTTAAGAGTTCGGTTTGCCTGTGGTTACCTGCAGTGACAACTTGGAAATCGTCCAGCCCCTCATCTGTTTGAATAAGAGTAACAACACATTCTTTGAATCAAAGAAGGAAACAACATTCAAAATAAATGTTTTTCAGGCAGATTTCAATAGACATGCAAAGTATTTATTAGTTTGTTTAAGGCGTTATGGTTCATTCATACCAAAGGCAAATGGAAAACTTGCCATGCCCCATGCAAATTCAGCTGCTAGAGCGTTTTGCAGTTTCACATTGCAAACATTTGCCTCTAGATTGGCTGTTACCTCCATAGATGTTTCTAATGTCAGCAGTGATCAGCGTTGTAACCTTCACATTACAATCTATCTTTTGCCACCATCATAGATCTTAAATCTTGTTAGAGGATACTTAAAAATTTCAGACGTTGTTTTCAGAGACTTTTGGGATGTTGAGACGATATAGTGTTAGTGAAATTTACCTCATTGTCAGCAGCATTACCTCAACAATAGGGTAGCATAATGTCATCGTGTTTTTTCAAAGGAAACATCCCAGGGCCCAAATGATTAACTTTTCTGAAATTGCTGCCTTCAAAATTCCTAAATGCATTTAAATTCCTAATTAAAATGAAACAGCACGCACTGTTAAAGGATAACTGGGTTTTGAATTTGACTGATTTTATATATTTTATATTCATATTATGGGTTTATTCTCCACCCATCCATCAATTTTCGTAACCGCTTATTCTGGACTGGAGCTTATCCCAATAGTCAATTGGCGAGAGGCAGGGTACACCTTGGACGGCCCATCGCAGGCATGTAGAAGTTTCTTAGAGATACCATATTCTGCATACACTCAACTCAAATCAGACTGTAATCCATTTTAGTTTACTAGTAGTTTTAATGTATTTATAGGTTTAAATAAACCTTATAAAACTCAAACTCATTTGGAGTGACTTTTACCTGTCACCAACACCTCCATGGATGCTGTGGCCAATGTTAGTGCTGTGAACAATGGCTTTGGTTCAGCCTGCTCAGGCAACAGAAATCGTTTACGATATGTGGAGAGGAAACAGCTAAATAAATGTTTCCTATGAAATGTTGGCCCATGCTCATGTCTTGTATCAGCGCTAATAATGCAATCTAATGAAAGTAGTTTGCTTCCCACAGATACAATAGATGACCACACTCTGCTGTGGCTCCTGAATCAGATTCGTCTTGGAATCCCACAAGTCAGTATCCAGGTCCGAGAGCATAAACACACCCAGACACATGCCTTCTTCATCACCACAACATTTGAAAAGTAAGACTCAAAATCTGCCTCTGTGTTTGTACTTGCTTGGTTTTATAAATAGAGTAATTTTCATTTCCATTTTAGACCAAAATATGACTGGTCATATGTTGATTGCAGCAACAGGATGACAAGACAGAATGAGGAGATGCATTCCATACAGATCAGTTGAATTAGTTTTTTATATTGTGCCAAATCACAGCTAATGTAACCTCAATACCTATAGGAAAAAAGAAATGATAAAGCCTAACCCCATGATTTTAGTTTAGTTTTTCTTAATAGACTCACCAAGCTTTGTGCCTGTGAATCCTGTTTTAATCCTTTAATCCTTTAAACTTCATTTGATCATGTGATCGCTATGAATAAACTAGCTAAGATTCAGACTTTTTATCACTCTAGTTTTGCAGTTTAATTAAAGAGTTGCAATGTTTGCCAATTCACATAGGATCGCATGGTGTCTCCCCTCTGTTCGACAGGTCACTAATTATACCAAGTAAAAGTGAGACTGTTTGTGTGAGTAAATGTATCGTGTAGAATAAAACCACTTTAAAACTGCTCAACTACAAAATCACCAAACAGTACAGTCCATTTATTTTAGGAAACCAGTTTACTGTCTTTCTAAGATAAGTTTATTAGTTGATAGTAAATTAACACAAATCATTGTAATAGTGGCATTTGAATGTAACTTTAGATTAATAATGACATAGATGATAATAATAAGAATTATGTATGTAATTAATAATATACTGTTGGTTAATACATCTCTGAAGGGTCTAGAGCCATAATACATTTCTGATCTCCCAGTCCACTGTGAACCAAGTAGAACCTGAAAGTGTATGGTCATGCTTACTTTCTGTGCCAAACCCGGTGAGGCAGCTTTGAGCTTTTATGCTCCTCACCTGTGAAACAAACTCCCAGTACACATCTGGGCTGCTTAAACTCTAAACTGCTTTAAGTCAAGATAAACTTTTGAAAACCTTTTTATTAACCTCTATATTTCAGTAATCCACATGCACTGTAGCTTTTTTATCTTTTTTAAGCGTTTTTTTAATCTCATTATGTTGATTCTGTTTAACCTATGTGTCTGTGTTTTAAATGTCTGCTTTTAAACTATTTTACTTTTTAATATATTTGTTTTAAATAAAGGTTTTTATGTACAGCACTTTCAATAGTCTTTTAGACAAAATGTGAAAAACAATCAATTTGCCTTGCCTTGTTATAATTTATTTTGTTGACACTCTTGAGCTAACATGCTGTACAGCCTCTGCAGAGTATTTTTATTCCAGTTGTTTAAATCACACTGTTTGTTTACTCTCTCTGCACACCGACAGTTTATTGCAAGGGGCTGAGCAGATGGGTATGTACAAGACTGTGAAACCACAGTTTGGTGGTGGAATGCGGCGGTTTTCCTGTGAAGAGGACAACATTTATGAGAACATAGAGAGCGAGCTCTGCTTTTTTACCTCACAGGTTAGAAACAAAACAATGCTGAGAGTTGAAACTGCTGTGCTGTACATCAGCGGTGTTTGTATATGCTGGGGATTTTAAATGGGAAAGAACATTTAAAGAACATTTGTCAGCTTTATATATTTGCCAGCTCATTTCATTATGTTTTTCCCTTGCATTTATGATTGTATTCAGGAACGCCAGAGCATAATTAAATATTGGCTGGACAATCTGCGTGCCAAACAGGGAGAGGTGCTTCACAACATCCACTTTCTGGAAGGACAGCCAATCAGTATGCTATTTATCATTAATAACATGTTTAGACTCACTAGCCTTTTTATCCCTATAAAATTGATTTTGAGAAATTTCTGTAAAAAATGTGCTAACCCTAAACCCAAACTCTAAACCTTGGCCTGTTTCTTCTGTTGTAGTAAGGTGAAAAAATATAAATAAATCTTGATATATTAATAAGGAAGCCTCCTGTCTTAGCTTTAATTTTGACCTTTGATCATGTAAGTTGTTAATACTACTTTCCCGAGTAAAGATGTTAGTTGATTTTTCGACCAAAATGAGCCAAATGCTAATACAAATCTAATGCTGGGTCATCTTTAGTTCCAGAGCTTGTTGCTCGAGGGGTGATCAATCAAATGTTTCCTCTTCATGAGCAGAGGATACTTAACCAGCTGATGACATCTTGGGTGCAGGCTGTATGTGAAAGGCAGCCCCTTGGTAGGAAATGCTATTATTTCTCTTGATTAAATAATAACCATAACCATAATTTGAACAAAAACCTCGAAAGGCATTTAAACTAAAATGTCAATTGATACCATGGATAACAATAGTTTACTTGTTACTATGATATAAGCTTTTTTTCTCATCAGTACCTTAAAATAAATTTATTTTGTATATACTTAGATGATATCTACGACTACTTTGGAGTGAAGATTGGGATGTACTTCGCCTGGCTTGGTTTCTACACTAACTCTATGCTCTACCCTGCTGTTATTGGCTTTCTGCTCTGGATATTAGCAGAAGCTGACCAGGTTATTAAACATTTTTCGCCGTTTATGTTTTTAAATCAACTGGAACATTGTCTGGTGATTGTTTTCCTGTCATCATACACTTGCCTGTTTTAGATAATTCTCCACGTTCTCTCCATAATCTGAATTTTAAAAACGTTTATTATGTAATATTCCCGCACAGACTAGTCAGGATATCTGCTGTGTGGTTTTTGCCCTCTTCAACGTTGTGTGGGCAACATTGTTTTTGGAGCGCTGGAAAAGGCGAGAGGCAGAGCTGGCTTACAGGTGGGGGACTTTGGATACGCCGGCTGAGTCCTTGGAGGAGCCCAGGCCTCAGTTCAGAGTGAGACTTGTCGATAAATTCTAGTTTTCAGCAATCTGTGAATTCCACCAGATCGTACTTGTTTGCAGTTGAAATGATTTGTAATAAGTATCGTAATAATTAAGAGCTTCTAACAAGTGCATGAGTAATATTCTTTTTATCACTGTGTTCTTACTGGTGTTGTCACTGGGTTAGTTCTGTATGTATTGGAAAGTGGAGGCGCGTTATGTGGGGATAACCAGCTATAAAGTGTACAGACTTCATTATTTAAACAAATGATACGTCTCTTTAGGTCTGTTCCGTGTGATTTCCTTTCTCGCATTTTGGAATAAATAGAAATTTTGAGAGGGGGCCAAACTTTGTAAAAACTTTGTAAAGGCAGAGAATGTGTCCATTAAACAATCACGAGAGCAGCAATTATGTATCACAATTGTACAAATATTCCATTATGCAGTAGCACTCTTGTCTGCTTCCTTTTCTGCTGTTTCTGTAGGGGGTGAAACGCTGCAGCCCTATAACTGGATGTGAAGAGTTCTACTACCCTCCCTGGAAGAGAGTTCTATTCAGATGGCTGGTCAGCCTGCCCATCTGCCTCCTCTGCCTCTGTTTTGTCTTCCTAGCTATGCTTCTTTGTCTGGAATTGCAGGTTTGGACATGAATGTGCACGATATGAGAAAAGTAACTGAGTAACTGAGAAGAAAAATGGAAAATAGTGAATTGGTGATAGCATAGCTAACACAAACATAAACAAAACAGAAAATACCATGAAATTCTTAGAAAGAAAACTTATGCTTTTTCTTAAAACTGCTTAGATAGACTGCTTTCAAACATATTTCATATTTATCAAGCATTTGAAATAGCCTCGTATTAAGAAATTTGAATGAAAAAGACTAAAAATGTATCATGCTTCTAATTGTCCTTGCAGGAAGTGGTTATGGAAATTCAGGAGCTTCCCGGTGTTACAAGATTCATCCCTAAGATTCTTCTGGCCATTACTGTGACTATATGTGATGAAGTATATAAAAAAATTGCCTACTGGCTCAATGACATGGGTAGGAGACTAAATCTGATATTTTGGGCAAATTAGATATGCAATATTGCTGATCTATAATAATATCAAATAAATAGTCTGTGTTGCCATGTTGCCTTATTGTAAAATAATGTTAGAACAGGTTTTCTTTTAGTTATACCCTATGTTACATTTTTCTTATTTCCAGTTGGGATCGATTAGGCATTTAAAAGAGAAGTAGCATACTTTAAGCATCCTGGGCAAGATGTAATTCTTTCCTTTTTTATCATCCAGAGAACTACAGACTTCAGAGTGCCTATGAGAACAATCTCATCATAAAGATGGTTTTTGTAAGTCATACCACTTCTTCTGCTGTCTTTGTACTGTGGTTGAATACAAATATATTATCATTGTTAGGATTTGTATTTAATGCTATTTTCTTGTTGTTCAACAGTTTGAATTCATCAATTCTTACCTTAGCCTTTTCTACATTGGTTTCTATCTCAAGGACATGGAGCGACTGAAAGAGGTAATACCTCCTTTCAGGAAATACTTTAGAAAAAGTGGCAAGATTAATCCTAGTGTGTAGATAAAAATGGAATAAAATGTTTTGCATGTTTCATTATAACTCTACACTGAACTCAAAATAAGCACTAGACATTTTTGCATCTTCATCCACAAATGCAAGCTAACACTCACCATGGAAATTAGGTCAAGGAAATCTTCTCTGTGTTCTGACTAAGTGTTTTTGTAAATCATCAACAACTGCATTCTCTAGGCCAAAGAGGAGAAAGATAGTCAGTCTTTTCAATAAACACATAATGATGGTGTAAGGGTGCTTTAATCTACAGGGCACGGTTAACTTACTCATCTGTTAAAGCACCATTAATACTGAACAATGTAGACAAAGGTCAAATCAATTTCTTGTTTTACTTAACTGTTAAATGGAATGTCAGACTGGGTATAATATCATGAATGTTTTTTTTTTATTCAATTGTGAGATTTTAGCATTTCTTTAAAAAAAAAAACTAAAAATAATTCCTTTCCCCCTTAGATGCTAGCTACTCTGCTGATTTTCCGCCAATTTCTGCAGAATATCAAGGAAGTCCTCCAGCCTTATCTGTATGAGCAAAACAAGCTGGGTGTCTTTACCCCAAAGGTGCTGTGGGAGCTGGCTCAAGCCATCATGCTCAAGTATGGTCGCTTAGCCCTGGGAAAGGCACAGGCTTCCATAACATCGTATTCCTTCTTGGGTCCCAGAGGAATCCCGGTTGTTCAGGTTCCAAACTGTGACCCAGAGCCAAAAAGAAGAGGTGATCTGAAAGCAGGTTTTAGGTTGACAGAGGAAGAGTGGGATATGAACGACTGCGCCCTGAAGCAACGCAAAGTCAGCTTCACAGAAAAGGTGGACTACCAGGATGTCACAACAGAAACACAGGCAGTTGATGAGAGTTACCTAGAGGACAGCCCCACACTTGTAGAAGACGGGATGGATCCATCCAGTATTTTTGATAGTTGTGATGAGGATAGTGACTGTGAAACATCGGCTAAAGTATGTGGTTTGCTTATTTCAGTTGTTCATGATTCTACCTTTAAGTGTATGGTCTGGGCTTGTTTACTTTTTCAAAAAACTCACTTCTGCCAAGTTTGTTTGTTCAAAATAGTAATTTAGTCAATATATTGACTAAATATATTTATTTAGCCTAATAGTTGTTATTTATTATTCTTACCATACGCCATATTGAATCAATGACATTCTGTTGTATAATGTCTTGGCAAAATAATCATATTGTGCTTTTCAAACATAAAGAAGAATTATAGTTCACATAGTTGTTACTTCAGAAAGTATTGTAGTCTAATGTGTACTTTAACAGGACACAAAGGAAAAGGTGAGTGGGCCAAGAGAATCTGACTCAGTGTGTCAGAGAAGAAAGAATATTGGTGAAGGAAAAGATGACAAGAAGTCATGGATTGATCCACCAGAGGAATCCAAAGCAGTAACCCTGACCCAGGCGGAGATTGAGAGCTGCATGCAGACATATGAGGTAAACACGCAATAAAAAGATAAGAATAACTTCAGGTGAACAGCATCACATAGGCCTTACCTTATGTATTTATATTTTTTAAACAATAGTAAGTAGCCTCTGACAAAAAGTTTCTATATTTTCATTCTTCAATAATTTTGAGCTTTCACAATGAATATCTTGGGGGTATTATTTTACTTTTGGAGTTAATACAGTCATGATCCACTCTTTAAAATCTTGCTCTGTGTCATTGTGTTATTATGGATATTTTTCACATAGTTCTACTTTAGAATCTAATTCAATCTAACCCTCTACTTTAATTGTGCTATTGCAATAACATTATGCATTTTGCATAATGCTATATCAGGTATTTAGCATTGGGATAGATTGGGTCCCCTATAATACTACTAACAAAGAAGTTTGTGGATGGCTCCACCAGTATAGGCCCAAATCATCAGCCCTCCAGCATTATGCAGTATAGTTGGTATGGGGTGTCAGTGCATAAAGTAAAACTGAACGTGTTTATGAGCATTATCACCAGACATCATCACCGTTGTCTTATGAAACAAAGACATTGTTCACAAAGTATTGTGGTCCATTGAATGCAGATTAAGCTTTATAAACCTAAGCTTTTCTGCCATGCCGTTGTTAGCCAGTAGAGACAACCATTCAGAACAATTAAACTTATTTATTTTTCAAATTTTATGATCATGATATTTCAGATTCAACATGCAAATTATAATGTGTTAGACATCGTTTTGGAATCTTTTTACAGTGAACATAGTGAGCCTTGATCATGTGGTGAACTTGCTAGGATGTCATCTGCTGGGAAATTTTAAATCTTAATTAAATGTCTTCCACCTGTAAATGGTCTGTAGAATGATGGCCACCTCACATATCCTCCCAGATTGATTGTACGGAACTGTTACTTTTTCAAATCATAGTTTTGTTCCTGATCAGCTTACAAATGTTAGATTAATTAAATGCATTTGATTAGCAGTGACTTTCTGCAACTTAACATTTTAATTGTTATGGAAGCAATAAGGATGGGTATTTCAAATCTTTAAGCATTTTGGCTAAGTTTTTTATAATGGATTGTGACACATAGACATAAGTTATGTTTTGTTTTCCTTCTGAATTTAACCTTATTTGCAGAGACTCCGTAAAAAGACAATAATTTGTCATTATGTCCTGACACGTAAAACCAAAGAAGGAAAAGTAATTTTTTGTTTGGATACCAATATTCAAGATTCAATAAATGCATGGTCACATACACAGTAAAATGGTAGATTAAACGCTTTAAATTAAGAAAATGTACAAATATATCCATGAAAAATATTGGTGTAATAATATTGATTCATACTATTCACTTCGACAGGGAACACTTCAAGACTACCAAGAGATGTTCATTCAGTTTGGCTATGTGGTCCTCTTCTCTTCTGCATTTCCGCTCGCTGCCATGTGTGCTCTAATTAACAACATTATTGAGATACGCAGCGATGCCCTGAAGCTCTGTACTGGCCTGCAGAGGCCATTTGGCCAGAGGGTGGAGAACATTGGGCAATGGCAGGTCTGCTGTTATTTTATTTTAGAAAATGTTACAAAAGCCTTTAAAACTACTATCAGCATGGCTGGTAAATTTCTTCCCATTTCCCACTCCATTTCTGTCAACACCAGACTGCGATGGAGGCCATGGGCTTAATAGCTATTATAGTTAACTGTTACCTGATTGGTCAGTGTGGGCAGCTCCAGCGTCTGTTTCCCTGGTTGAGTCCTGAGATGACCATAATCTCCATTGTCTTACTTGAGGTACGGTGTGATTGTTTTTTTCTTCCTCTCTTTACTTTTCTTTTTTAGAGATCTAAGAGTGGTCTGAGTTTAAATTTGACATGTACTTCTTCATTCAGTAATAAACAAATGTTTTTTGGTGCATGTATGATATATATCCATCTATGTATCCATGAAAAAAGTATATGATATATATGATAGGACGTGTGTTTTAGTGTAAGCGTTTGTTGAGTTTGTCCCCTTTGTGGTCTTGGTGGTTTCCAGCACTTTGCAATCCTGCTAAAGTACGTCATCCATGTTGCCATCCCTGATATTCCCGGCTGGGTAGCAGACGAGATGGCCAAGCTAGAGTATCGACGAAGGGAGGCTTTCAAGGTATAACTGTGTCATAGCTTGAAAGACCTTCTGCCAACATAAGACTTGTTGGCTGCAGTTTGTATCATATTACTACAGTGTCTGTGTATTCATGTGTCCCGTAATTTCATTCATTAACCTAAAATGTGCAGTGCAGTTCATCATTTTTAAACTGTTCCCACGGGTGTCTGTACACAGGTCACACTCTGTCTTGTGTCGTATCACATCAACTGAGCTGGACAGTTAAAACCCACAAAACCTAAGACAGTTTAAAAGTAAATAATTATTTCCATTCCAAGTCTTCTATTAAGCTGAATTTAGTTCAAAGATAACATATTATTACAATCATTTTGATTATTTTTTCATAATTCATTTTAGTCAAATTTTGATCTAGTTTCTTTTTCTATAATTACAATGAACTAAGAGATTTAATCATCTACATTGTTTATATGACTAAAAACGTATTAGCATTTTTTAAGTAAGGGACAAAGAGTCATTGATGATTCTGCTGTAAAACAACATCTTTGACTCATGAACACCTTTGAAAACCAATGACAGTGAATACAGTTCCTAACAAAGGGGTAAGTTCACTTACCAGGCAAAAGAAACTAAGATTAGAAGACTGCTACATTCTCTGATCCTGGATTTACTTGGAATGGATGGGTTGAAGTGGAGAATTTTGGTCTGGTCTGATCAAATTAAAATTCACGGTGTGATTGATGAATTTTGTGTTGAACTGTTGAAAATAAGAAGAGGTACCAACCTAGCTTGTTGTGATTAAAATGAATCCTGCATTTGTGCATATGACTTAAAAACGTGCACTGCTATCAAAGTACCAAGATAATTATTGGTAAAGAAGTGACATATTCTTTCATCCAGAGAACATCTTTGTCAGGGAAACTACTGTTACTGCAACAGGTGAATGACACATTTTGCCCTGTTCACAGCTAAATGCAGTTAAAATGCATTTTAACCTACATCACCAATGATTTTAATGCCCGATGGATTTTTTTCAAGAGCTATAAGTTTATTTAGGTTTCGGGTCTTAAAAAGATGCATTCAGGTACATAACTTTTTCAAATCACCGAGGTGTCTGGATGGCTTGTAGGACAAATTAAACCAAGTATTGTGCTTCAGTTACACACATTTATGATTTTGGGGTGTTTTTAGTTGAGCCTTCCAAAATAACTGCTATGACACCAGAGATTAATGGGTCATTAGACCTGCTTACTCAATCACCGGAACTGTGGATTGAAACGCTTGTCACATACAAGCTGTAAATGATTGACAAATGATTGACAAATGATTGAATTCTGATATTCACTTTTGCACAGCTTTAAAAATGTCATGTTTAGTGTCAATGTGCTACACAACTTTTATTTACTCTAGGTTTAATCCTTGTGTGTGTCTGTATTCATACTGTGAAATATTTGCGCTGTCGTGTGCATACTTTTTTCCTTTTCAAAACCACATCTCTTTTTTTTTGGTTAACTTTGGCTTCCTCAATGACTCTAAGTTATTGCTATTCTCTGTCTTTGTTTAGAAGCATGAGCTGCAGGCCCAGCAACACTTCCAGCAGCAGCTCAGACGGCGACGAGAAGAGGAGGAGATTCATCGACAGGCTGAGCTTCAGGCTCAGGAGAATGACTACCATAAGGCAGACACCCAACACCAGCACCATCATGACAAAGGACAAGGGAACAAGGCAGGGGACAAGCCCAAGAGACCCAGCTCTCTTCTGGGAAACAACAATGTGATGAAATTAAAACAGATCATTCCTCTCCAGGGGAAGTTTTCATCTAGTACTTCACGCTCACCAGCACAGTCCCCAACTGGAGGGGAAGCCAAGCTTCCTGGATTTCTGAAGTTTTTAAAGTCAACAGAGGTGAAAAAAGAGCCAGCAGTGGCAGCAGGAGCAATGCCAGGATCAACAGCACTGTCTTCAGTCCCTTCTAGTGGTCAAGACAGATCACAGTCTCCAAACAGGACATTCAGTCCTGGAAAATTATTCAGCTTTAGCAAGTCCGAGGGTACAGTGGTGTATACAAATGGGACACAGCAACTGACCCAAACTGCTAACACTCAGCCCAGCCGGATGGATCCAAACACAACCCCAGAAGAATTACCCTCTTGTGAGTCTGATAAAGGTGAATTGAGACAACAGAATGATGTTGAAAACCCAAACTCAAAGGCTTTATAAACAATAAACTAGATCCATGTAATACTAGAAACGGAGAGCAATGTACAGATGTTCAGGCAACTTTTTTAGGTCACAGTTGCACCTGCAGAGTAGAAAAACACATTAGCCACAAGGGCAACCTGTAAGGGCAACAAGCATTATACTCTAACTCGATGCAATTTCCCTCTCAGAAAGTCCCATATCTATTAACACCGCAAACTTCCAAGTTGAAAATGTATAGTAAATGTATTGTCTTGAATAAGGCTTCAGTAACCTTTGGCTAAGGTTATATTACTGCATGACTGCCTTGTTTTCAACAGCACCAGAACAGATAATATTGATATGACTGACCTTTCTTTGAAAGTACAGCATCACGGTCCATTTACCAAAGGGTCTCATTTCGATTCTAGTAATGAATGCATGTCGTCATGTGCATCCATGACAAGGTCATTGTTTTTTTTGTTTTTCTAGTGTTGATGCGCTCAAAGCCATTGTATTCGTCTGCAATAGGTCAGATAAATTCACTGTGACCATGAAAAAAAAGTCTATTTTTCCAAGCTTTGAATTTCTATTAATTATTTTAATACATAAATTTAGTGAATGTAACACTATGATGCAAATAAATGTCACTTGAATTAGTATCTATCAACAGTTAAAAATACTAGATGAGTAAACACTGTTTTCATGAGCCCATGCTGCCACGTCAAGGAGAGCTGAATGTGTCTCCTTGATAAAGCATATGAATTTAGGCAATTTAATAGACTTGTTTTACAAGCTGAGTCTTCTTTTAAAAAATTGTTTTTATAGGAGACGGTTCCTAATCACAGCCTAAGCTATTGCTGTATCCACACTTGTTTGAAATAGAAATTATGTTAAATTGGACAGAAGACATTTCCTCACCCAAAGAAGTGTTTGTTTGCTGAGTGTTTACTGTATGTTACAGTGTAATCTTTACAGAGCAAAAAATAATAAATCAAACACTTTTGCATTAAACTCAAAGCAAATTAAATGCATTCTAAACTTAAGTCTCATGACTCAAGTAAAAATAGTACAATGTTTGATTACATTAGAAAAAAGTCAAACTTGGACAATATACATGTATTCACTCTTTCTTTTTTCTGTTTGCATCAGAAGCTAAAGTAAACACATACTCTAATCTTGACAGCATTACATAAAAAAATGCACATTAACTTTAACCTGTGCAAAATATGTTGCAAGACGTATTGTTCCGAAGGTGCATTTAAATCATTCCTGACCACGTGTACATGTTAGTCACGACCAAATTCTACTTTTAAGACTACAACTGAACAGAAAACTTGTCTGAACAAAGTAAACTAACCCTGTCTGTCTCAGAAAAGCCAGTGTAATGCTAACATAAATACTGTAGAAAATATCTAATTGGTGGAGCATAATGGTTTTCTTGAAATGTAACATGCAGCACACACACAATTTAATTGCCCCTACTGTCAATAGCAAGTTGGACACAACAGGTTCTCCCTCTACATAGCTAAAATGATGGACCTATTTAAGCAAATGTGATTGCCAGAGTATAGATAGGTGCCAACATGTTACTGAGGCTAATTTTCCCACATACCTTACATCGCCCCCTATTCCTCAAAATGTTACATTAACTTGGCATTGAAAAAATACAAGTGTCTGAATACTGAACATTTTTTTTTTTTGTTTGGGGTCAAACCATACTAACAAAATTTGAATATTTTGGTAACTATTGGTTTGAATGTGTCAAAGATACTCATAAACTCAACAGTGATTCATCATCTTGAAACAAAACAAAACACACTCGCTTAAGGCAGTGTATGACTATTCCTCGAGACTTATTCAAGAATTTCTTTGAGGCTGCATGTTTTTATGCAGTATAAAGTCCAAAATAAATGTTTAATTTGAAACCAGTAGCATATTATTGTTTTCCTTTCTATCAGTATGACAAAATAAAGACAAAATAATTTGTGAAAGAACTACTCTTATAACTAAAAACAAATCCTGGTCAGAGTAGTAGCCAAAAATGTTGGCATGTGAAACTAAAAAACATGCTTCTTTTAGATGAATCAATGAAGAAATACTACTGTAAACTGACAAGTGACTTCAGAGGAGCAACATTGTCATACAACCAATATTGAGTGGAAATAGAAACATAATGGACTAAAGAATAAGGAGGTAGATGTATGGTATTTTCAAAACTTCAGCTCTTGCAGTGATGTGTTTTCTCCATCATAGAGGAAATCTGTGTTCAAACAGTTTGGTTCTGAAGGAAATCTTAAGTCCAACATTGAGAGCAATGAGCCAACTATAGTCAAAAACAGAAAATCTTGTATGTTTCAACACCACATACTGTGACTGCAAACCCAGATTTTGGATCTATGTGTGCACTTTGTTAGAAAAGGTAAGTCTTTACTGGCAAAGAATCAGCTGCACAGCAATTTACGAATCCTCATTCAGTTCCCGACTGTCTGTTCTTGCTATTTTTCTTGGAGGTGCCGTGTTTTCCCCTTCTGGCGGATCTTGTTCTCGTTTTTTGGCAGCATTCTGGTTAAGTGAAAAAAAGAAAACCATTAAACAGTGAATTGTGAAACATCTATAGTCAACGATAATACAAGAGGAGTCTGCTTTACTCTGACCCATCATTTAAAAAATCTTACCTTTTTGTCCCATTGTTGATGTAGATACCTCAGCAGGATGTTTGTCTTTTCTGTAACAATGACTACACAAAACAAACAAAGTCAATCGTTGAATCATGAAGGAGCAGCGGCTTCCACTTTGAGTAACAACTCAACAGACTCCAGGTGATTTTAGTATGTACCTACTCTGCTCTGATGGATATTCTCTTGTTGGTAGATATACAGAGGGACGACGGTTCTGAAATAATAATGAGAAAAGATGTGGCTCTATAATCATTCAAACCATCTTGAGAATCAATGAAATCCTGAAATTTCATCTCGATATTAGGATAAATGAGGATCACTCACTGATGCTTTACACACGGAGTCTGCATGGAACCTGCTGAAGTTGTTTTTGTTGTACACGGGCAGCCCCTTCAGAAAATCTCTCTGCTATTAGAACAGGGAAAAACAACATTTCTTGAAATTCCCGTTATACATTTATTTTAAATTGCGTAGCTAGCATACTACAGATATAAAGACAAAGGAAATTGAGCCAGCCCCACTTGCTATCACGTAGGTTTCTGAAGATGGGTCTCTTCAGCTTAAATTGATGAATAAACGCTTACTTCAAGAGCAAATTATCAACCAACCTTCTCCATGTCTGTCCAGGTCTCGTTCTTCCTCTTTTGACCAGCTGAACTGTGACAGTAAAAACGAGCAGATAGCAAGCTAGCTAAAGCGCTCTGTTGTCTTCGTCGAAGACATTATAGCAGGTTAGATTTGTGTTAATTAAGTTCTCAAGGCCACAGAACAACATAAACTACGCTTTATACGGTCACATCATCTTTGGTGTATGAATGACAAAACTGTTATTTAAACAATTACATAAAAACTGCAGCAGAACGTCCCTGCGTAGCTAACTCGCTTCTGGTTCACAACTCCATGTTTGTTGTTCGTTCGCTGAGGGGCGGTTACTTTTAGTGTCTGCAGCATCTCATTGGCTCAAGTGTGGAATCTTATTGAAACGTATCTAAGATCAATGGTCTAATTGGCTAGACCCTGAATACTCAGAAACTTCTATCTGTAAAGTCTAGCTTAAAGCTTCAGATCGTTTCTTTTCATCAATTTGTCACTGACATACAGCATTATACTAAGTAATGTTTCGTTAAATATTTTAGTGCGTGTACTTCAAACACGGGTATTAACTACAAACAGAAAATGTCATGGTATTCTGCTTCAAGGGGTAAATTATATTTCTAATATTTTATATTTCAGTTACAAACAAATATAAATGTGTTGTGTTAAGCAAATGTGGGTGATAGTTATCTGGAACTGAGTCAGGTTGTATACAAATAAGAAACTGAATACTGGTAAGATGAGTGTGAAGATTCTGTCATCCAGGTCATGGTCAAGCTTGAAAAGTTCAGTTAGGCAACTGGATGTGAAGTTTTCTAGATGATTTATCGCCTTTCATCCAAGGGGCTTCTTCAGTTCTAACTGATACTGGGGAGCACTGAGATCAATATACTGTAGGTGTAACAAAAGAATTAGGGGGAAAAAACAAAAGGTGTCTCTGATCCTTCCAACTGGATGGTCCAACTGGGGGACCAGGTGATACTAATAAAGCTCCATCTCTAATACATTTATCTTGTTGGCATAAACCCAGATCCCTCTAAATATCATGTGATTACAGAGCCCTCTGGCGTTCTGACCCTGATCTTGCAGTCAGCAGAAAAAATCAGCATAGAATTTAAAAACAGCTAAACAGATTTTTTGCAAATTATTTTATTGTTTTACATTTAAACTAAATAATCTCAGAGACGAAGAAAGGAAAAGAAAATTGAATGACAATGACCAATACTTTGATGTGTTATGCATCTTCTTTGACAATGCTAATTCCTCCTCATGGTAAAAGGTAAATCTGGACATATTTCATTCTGGGATCAAGCAAAACCAAAACCCACCCATCAACCAAATAAGTTCTTTGTGGCATACAGCACACTTTTCACATCTAAGAGATGGCAATTGTTTCAAGTCTTCCAGATTATCCCACAGGAGACATCAATGTGAGAGTGATTTGCGCCCCTTCAATATGCGCCGTAGAAGCACTTCTATACCACCTTGTGAGCTCAGCCTCTTGATCCAACCGTGGGTTCTTTTGCGTTTGATGTTCTTGGGCTGATACTCAGTGCCCCTCTTCCGGGTCCGTACCTGCTGGTACTGCCATGGATACTGCTGGAATATCTCTGACCCTTCAGCTTGCGACGAAAGTGGACTGGGATTTCTTGAAATCAGAGGTCTTGCTTTGCTGAAAACCTTCCAGTTGCTGAGTGTTCTAAGGGAACAAGTTCCACTCATTGTAGGTATCCTGCTGTAAGAGTAATGGTTGATATGTTAAAGCTCTGCTTACTCCCAACTTTTAGTCACAACACAAATGTCATATACTTTACCTAGTAGTTGATGAACAACCAAATGTATGTGGCGCATATTGAAGGTATTTGCTTATGTACCCACTTCCAGTCAAGCTCTCAATTAAATAAATACATTTTTGTTTATCGACATTTATGATATATATGGAATGATAAAGGTGTAAACTTTGCGTATGTGACATCTTTAACATGTATACAAATGTAATGTGAGCTGTTTTGAGTCTTGGTAGGTTTGTGGCCTCGGATAGTTTCAGAAAAATTGGTCGGTTAACCCATCTTGTTGACTGACTACATGTTAAACTGTCTGGCAAGAGTTACTGTCACTAAGTCATCATTTCTCGATTAAACAGAAACAACAAAAAGAAGCTTTAGTTTATCAATTAGCGGAGTGAAACTCTGGAACAGCTTACCTGGAAATATTAAACAGTGTAAAAGCATCCAGCAATTCAAAAATTAATATAAGAAAAGTATTTTTGATGAATACAAAAAAGAGTAATATATAAAAAGTTGGTACACTGTTAGTCTTACTGTAAATAATTGTCCTTTACCACCATGACACATGTAATTGGGGGTAGGGGTTAATAAGCTTATGCTTCATCCTACTCCTTTTTGAAACATGATGAATGTTATTAAGCATTTAACGTAAACATTGTTAAATTATATCATGTTTCAAAATAAATTAAATGAAATTAAAGATACTACTCCTTGTAGTTTGATTTCCGTTAGCATTTTGCCAAGCTAGCTTTTTACTGTTGGCAAAGTACAGCAATATCATCGGCCTTTGATGCCACCGTTACAGTAGCGTTAAGTACCTTACCTGCTTAATTGAGGAATGCTCCGTAGTCGAGAAAAATATGACAATATCACGTTCATTTTGAGATATGCTACAAGATTTAAGTTGACACCAAAATACACCATGCAATGTCACAGCGCTTATGCTTCTTCTTCTTCTTGTTTTATGGCGGTTTGACAAACATCTTACAGGTGCATTACCGCCACCTACTGGTATGGAGTGTGAATCGAGATTTGACAGTTTCCTATTAAATAAATAAATATATATATATATTTTTTTTAAATAAATAAATAAATATATTGCGCTTATGCTTTCAGCAACACTCCATGTATAAAGCAAACTCATTGGCTTAGAGTTCTTCTTCTTGATGATTTTACAGGCGGTTGCCATATAACATTTGATTTGCATTATCGCCACCTAGTGGTGTAGAGTGTGGCCCCATCCATCCATTTTCTATACCGCCTGTTCCTAACGTTGTCACGGGGGGCAATGTGCGGGGCACACCCTGGACAGGTCACCAGTCCTTCGCAGGGCAATGTGGCTCAAAGTGTCCATTTTATCCAACAAATGTATTACCAATGACCAACTTGTGTTACTAAACTTTTTCCTCCGAAAGAGGCCTAATGAAAATTGTAATGCTTTTACTCTCTGAATCTCCCTCTACTATGTTTATTAAATTTAATGTTTATTTATGTTTCCTAAATTCCTCCAACATTGATCTTCTGTCTGATATGAACTAAAATGCTTCGGCTGTTTTAAGACAAACCATGAAAATGAGACTGCTAATGAAGACCAATCAAGACACCTTTAGATGTATTAGACAGACTTTGCTGTGGTGGTGTTATTTTCAATCATGCAGCCAAACAGGCAGCAGTTCAAACATTAACTTTCCTGTGTCCGAAAAAAGATTGAATGTCAAAACATTGAGTTGATTTGTTTGAAAAAGTAATTATAGGACGCTTTAACCCTTTAACATCCCGGTCAACCGTTAGGAAGGGTTCATTTTCACTGATTTTACTATAATCTATGACAAAGAAACACACTAAATGAAAGACAAACTGCACTTGAATGGCTACTCAATAAAAGGACAATAAGCAGGGCAATACATATATATATATGTACACTGCAGCGATTTCATCCTGCCATGTGGGTTTTGGGTACAGATTAGTGTTCAGTCACCCACTGACCAAGTGCTTCCTGACAGGCGTGCGGAGGCAGAGACCCATGTCAAGCGCTCTGACACTGCAGTGGGATTTAGTGGTGGTACTACACATGTTGACAGAAGCCCCCTTTGACTCTTTACACCAAGTCTCACTGAGATTTTTATCTGTTAAGACAGCTCGGCTACTAACTTTGACATCTGCTAAGAGAGTCAGTGATCTCTCTGCACTTTCTGTGGCACCTTCTTGTCTCAGGATCAAAGGGGACGGCAGCGCGGCTCCGATGGGCCTTAACTCTGCCTTCATGCCTAAAAACTTCACCAGTTCTTTGAGATCCAGAGAGATCTCTCCAGAGGGGTTTTGCCATCATCCTCATCAAATGGAGGAAGACCCATGTCCCCACCTGCACTGTCTGGCGCGCACTCTCATTTTACATTGAGCGCACCGCTCAGACCTGCCTCTAACAGGATGAGTAGATAGGAAGGGATACCATCTGTTCTGACTGGTTGGGGGCAAGTGGACAGGAAAGCGGCACAAGAACAAAACCTTAGAGGCATGTGGTTGCCCATGATAGAAAGGAAAAGCCCGACACATATCCCAATGTATGTGAGATAAACATTATGTACAAAACGTACATAAAAAGTCCAAAATTAACAGCGCTTACAACTAAGAGGGGCATGCAATGACCCACGCCTACACTATCTAACCTTGATCTAAAAATAAATGTTACTAAATAAATTTTGAATAAATCTTGAATGTAGAAAAGTATATTGTAGGATGGAACAACAATATTTTTCTGTGTTGTGAACATTAAAAAACATATCTTGCATTTCCTAGCTTAAGCAGACCTAAAAAAGATCAGGAGAGGGGAAAAACAAGTCTGGTGCTGAAAGCTGTAAAGACATGTTGTAACGATTAAGGCAATCAAACACTAACATAATTGGGTGTCAAAAAAGCAAATTAGAAAAAATATGGGCAGAAAATGGACTGAGTCACAATATTTGGCCCATTTAGTTACAGTACATTCACATACATCTAGGTATTTATAAAAGATAAAACATTCATACAACCTGAAAGTATCTTTTTATAAAAACAGACCCAGGCAACAATCTGGTCCCTCGTCCTTTGATTATCAGACCCTCATTCAGCACTGTATTCCACCCTTCACAAGCTCAGAAACACTTTCAGAAATCATTTTCTGTGAACATAGTTCTTTTTCTTGGCCACAAATGCAGGTAAGTCATATGTGAACATTAACCGCAAATCCTGCTCTCTTCTTTGAAATCTTCTTTCTCTTCTGCAAAACCCATTTAATATGGACCATGGCAAAGTGTAAAATCTTTTTAATACTATATTTTTATTGCCTTATCATTCCTCTCCCTAAGTAAATAAGAGGAAACAGTTCACAGTGGCACATGTCCCCCAGATTTTTGGACATGTGTTGCTGCGGTCAAAACAAGCTAGTCCTTTTCAGAAAATAGTAACTCTCCATTTTTAACATTTTTCTGTTTTATTAATTGGAATCGCAAATTTCATATTGGTTTATGAAATTTGCAATTCTATTTTTTCTGTTTTACACAGTATTGGAAACATCTGCAGGGAAGAGAAATAGCTAAAGATGCTAGGAGAATAACTTCACATTAAGTTGTTGTCAAAGCCTCTGTTCATCATTCCAGCCATAAAAACCCAGACCTATTGTTTTTAAAAAGGAATTTTTGGGTCGAAAACTGATCCTCAGGTCACATAAAAAAGAAAAAAAAACTAACATAAGTACAACCACCAAATGTCACAGATCTATAATGTTTCACAGGTTACTTTGGCCGTTTGCAATAAATTGATTTTTCTTTAAACTGTTTGATACACCTGCGTCACTCTGGACCCTTGTGGGTTAAGATGACTGGAGACATCTTCAAGGGGTCTTGGCATAACCTTGTAATAAACGATATTTATTGACATTTATCTCCTCCTTCAACTCAACCTGTTCATTGATCTTGGACTCTATTGCTCCATTTCGGTCCATCTCCACCAGGCTGATCTGTTTTTTATTCTGTTAAGCACTTTGATCAGCTCCAGCTGTTGTAAAGTGCTATATAAATAAACATTGATTGATTGATTGGTATCAACAATCCAATCCCAAATACACCAATGCATGGGTTTGATTTTCTGTATCAGCATGAGACGAGAAATTTCTAATTTTGGCAGCACTGTGTAGTTAAGGAAGTCAGCCCTAGAAATATGTAGTTGGAACTTCTGGACAGGGCATAGCTTGCTAAAAAAACATATTCAATAGCCTCAGAACTGCACTGGAAGCCAAGATGGTGGATAAACAGTATTCTGTAGCATAGGGCTAATAAGTAGGGTGGTGGACTAAGGACCACCACAGTTGGTTATTCGGTGACTGTCCAAGCTGCAATATTTGTCTGTTCATGTGAGCTCAAAGGCAATACATGAGACAGTTGATGACAAAAGATCTCAAATTAGAGGTCATCATGTCTCCCCTCAGTTATGCATCTGCAACAACTCCTCACACATTGTGACAACGCACAGTGGTTTAAAATCATATAGCCTATAGATTTTGAGATGCAGCCACACGCTAAGATAATGTATCATGCTTGTAAGATTTGGAGTTAGAAGATCATTGCGAATTCTGAATGCAACTACAACTACGCATGCTTTCTGTTAGTCTCTCAGCCTTAGCAACAGAAAAGGGGAGCTTCTCTCATTGGCTTCCTCGCAGTGCACAGCTCCACACCATTTGCCTTCCTCACCGCCAGTCAGCAAAGAAATTGCCCGAAGTCTGCTGCTGCTGCGGCGGATTCAAGGACAGTGGGGCTGGGCAGGGTGGGCTTGGCTCGGTTACGCTGTGGATGCTGAAGAGGGAGAAGAAAACATTTGTTATCGTAATGGGCATCTTGCTGAAATACAGTTGGCAGACTTTTATGGATGCATGCTTTACTAATTCTAACGCATCTGTGTCTTGTACTGACAGTCCAACGAGGCTAATAAGCGTCCAGTATTTTGCAGCGTTTCTTGCTTAGACAAATTGTTGCGTTTTTCCCAGTAAGGCTACGTCGGCCCTTGACAATCTTTATTTTTAAAGGGGAGGCTAGGCATCACTTCGATCATCTTTGATCATCTGTGATTCTGCAGGTAAGGAATTGCTGTTTATTGCATTTATTTATTAAACTGATGATTATGGTGCAACATGGTTATTGTGCAAACGTTTGCAGGATCACTGGCTCCTATCCACATATGCCACTTGTCCATCTATCAATAATACAGTCTGCACGCTGCCATAACTGGATACTGGAGAATTCTGCCTCATATTTAAATGCGTTCAAGATTTGTTAGTACGAGCTATATTTTCATACATTTTTTATGCTTATTTTTTGGTGCGTCGCTTTATTTTTAAATGCAGGAGAGCGTTGGTGTCATCCGCTGTTTGTTGCGATACAGCCACTTGAGATTTGTGCACTGAACAGAAAGTAGGCTAATATGGTTCCATTTTGTAAATCCACTATGCGTGTGCACGTACAGTTGCGCTCCACGAGTGTGTGGCTTTGTACATCCTTGTGGAAATCTCGCACAAGGTGTACCTAATGCGTGCTACTGTATCAGCTGTTACTTGGCAGACACATGAACCTGAGTGTTCTGCAATGCAGTCAAAATGTCAACATGGCTGTGGAGCCTGCGGTCTGTTAGACTTGAAGGCAACGAGGCAAGTTCGTTGCCCCCCCCACCCCGCAGTATGACCTGCCTTGACATGTTGACGAATGACACAGCAGTGCATGCACAGTCCATCATGCATAGAAAGATAGACAGACTATCTATTTAGGATAGATAGATAGATAGATAGATAGATAGATAGATAGATAGATAGAT